>CM047816.1:91569385-92004385 GCA_026214975.1 Gentiana macrophylla
AAGTCCCCTGCCATTTAGCCATTTAGAGGTCGGTAGAGTTATTCACTTTATCGACCGCCCACACATCGAGATATAGACGATTGCATTACCAAGAATAGTATGATGTTTAATCTTTTAACTACACACGTATGTTTGTTATTAGTTGTTAACTAGCCACCTAAGTGTTTTCAAGTAAACTCCTCACATCTCCTACTCTCTTACTTAGACCACTGACACGGACAAACTTAGTACATACGGACATTGATGAATACTAATTCATCAAAGCACAAAACCAATCATACTCTTCCGAGCGGTCCCGAACTTCAACTCCCTTTAAGAGTACATTCGGTGCCGGAACTAAATGCATCGTAAGCTTAATCAAGGCTTGTTCATGTTCACATAATGTTATTAGATCAAGAAACAATGTTTAAAACCAGATTCGGGCTCAAAACACATCATATCACAAAAAATGGCCCAATGCTAGCACAATGCGCGCGCGTTCATTTAACAACAAGTTTGTGCTGAAACAATGCGTGCGCATTGCCTCACGAATCTTGCGCATTCAATCGATTAGAAACAAAAGTATACATCTGTTCAAGCAATGCGTACACATTGCCCGTCAATGCGCGCGCGCGTGCATAAAAACACCCCAACATACAATTTTACGCACTTTAACGATTCCCAACCCATTCAAACATGTTTATCACCAAAATACACATCAAAACAACGAGAAAAACAGCCTTTAAACATACTATAACATCTTGTACTACAACAACAACAACTAACATGATTTCTAACCATAAAACATACCTAAACCAAAACCTTAACATCATAAGACCTTAAATAAACTTTAGGAAGAGCCTCTTACTTGATTAAGGTAAACTCTTAAGCAAGAACTACGAGAAAGACTATGTGACACTTCTCCAAAACCACGATGAAATCAAAGCGTTTTGTATCCACACGATCCTCGTCTTTTCACGAATCCATTGCTCTACTTTGCTCTCTAAAAACGCTGAAAATCTAATGAAGAATTGTAAGAACTCTCCTCATGCTTTCCAATTTTTCTCTCAAGTTTGAATAAAGACAACTCTTCTGATTTCCTGGAAACTCCCCCTATTAATGGGAAGTTATTTCCCCCAAAAGAAACCTCCAGCCACTACTTCTTTTAGTTTCTATTAAGTCTATTATTTTCCATTTAATGTAATATTATATATATATATATATATATATATATATATATATATATATATATATATATATATATATATATATATATATAAATAATACTCATAATTCCTTTATTGAAATAAATATAATATAACGAACATGACAAATTGACAAATCGACACGTCTGCACTTTCCCAAAAGTTAGAGATATTACAATTTCTATGTTCAAATTGTTATTTTTAACAATAAACTCTCAAAAAAACCAACTACATAAATCGAAACAAATGACATAGATTGATAATTACCATATTAGTTCGTCAATAATAACTAGAAAAAATGAGACTTTTAATGACATCACACTAAATCTACCATTGTCATTAAGGGCACCACTAGTTTATGCATATATTTTTAAACATTCTTTACTGTAGTTGTCTTGCCCAAGTAGATTTAATTGTGGTGAGTGTTAAAGGCTCCCAAAAAGCATAAAACTTTGACAACTAAGATGATAGTAATTTTATCGAAACCAATATTTCCTTTTGTTCAAGAGTTTTTAATTTATATAACATCAAATTCGCTGCAATTGATCAACACTAACTGGATAAAGGTTAACGGAAAAAAGTATTAAAATTCATAGTAAACAAACCGACAATTGTATTATGTTTGAAGAATAAATTAAAGCAATCTTAAAATATAAAAAAGTACAACATATACAAAATATCACCTTTCTATAGTTCGGTAGGGTTAGCTGGCAATTGGTGATAGCCAAAACAGTGATGTCCAATTTTAACCGGCAGATACCGGGTTGAAAGACTATAATGATGATCAAGGCGTATCTCACGAGAAATTGAATAAGTATTACAACCACGTTTGTATTTAGTTTAGATCAACAATTTGGGGTGAAGTTGATTATAGCTAATTAAGTAAGTGAAAATCACGACTTGAAATAATAAGATAAACGAAATAGCTAAACTATGATCAAGAGCACTACTTTTAACACCTTAAATGAATCACTAGAGATCGAGCTTAAATCGACCAACCGACAAATTGTTACTAATGAATGTGTTCGTGGATGCAATCTCTTAAAGTTGCCTCTGGCAGCGCTAATACCACAACCTAGTTACCACTATATTCGGTTCAATGCAGGTCCATATCTCGTGATTTAATTGACCTATTATGAATAAAAACAGTGAGATGCTTTGTGTCCACCGAGTTCACGACTTAACTAGAAGAGCCTTACATAGGAACATCTTTGCGAACAACTCGACTAGTTCGTGCATGACAATTCTAAAACCTTATTTCGCACACTCCTCTCAATATACATTTATAAAATCATTGTGTGATCAATTAATGGTTCACGACTCCACTATTAGCATTAGGTTCAAGCTCTGAACACAAACATTGAAAATATCTAAATTTTAAGCATTACTCATCCCTAGATCATCATTCAGACATTAATTTCGTAGTTCCATCACATAATTTAGTTATTAAGAATTTAGTTACTCATAATTAAAGGAAGAAAACAAGAATAAATGGAAGAATTGGAAAAAGACATGATAAAAGCTAAAAATAAAATTACCAAAAGGTTGTAGCAAATATCCAATTGGTTTGTCAATCCATCGGGAAGAAACACGCAAAATAAAAGTAGATAATTGTTGTTGTTCTTACAAGAAGCGATGAAAGAAAAAATCTAGATCTATTGTTCTAAGAGGTGTTATAAACACGCACGAGAAACTTCTGCGTTTAAGAAAGATAAATAATGAGATAGCAATACAAGCGTAAAGTATGGCGGAATTGATAAAACACGAAACAAAGAGTTCCACGATGATTTAACGTGGATTCCAAAGTGTTGTGCCGACTACTCCACGGACGATGAAAAGGAGATATTTTATTATGCACAAAATTACAAGGTATTCTCACAAATTGAAAGACACACTCTTGAAAGACACATATTGCATTGATTACAACATCCGTATTTATAGACACAAATCCCAAACCCTAACCGTCAAAGATCTTTGTCGAATTCTTATAATACCCAGGATGTGGACCCCGACTCATTTATCCACGAGAAGAAACTCACCTCAAAGCGACTTCCTAGACTTGTAATCAATTGCCCGGATGTAGAACTCGACCATACTCAAGAAACTCAATGAGACCAAAAGCGATTCTTGACTTTAGAAGAAACTTCGATTCTTGCACTTCATCAAAATGACTTTCACGAATGAATAAACTTAACCGAATCGACCATCATTCTCGATTAGTTCCACGGATTATTTATCGGTTTAGAGATCAAGTCACCAAAATTGACAAATCTCCACATAGACTTGAACTCTCGTTCAACGTCACCAGTGCATAATCGGACATACTTGTACGGATGCATTCGTCAATGCCAGGATGTCTGATTGCGGACTTCTTCTCGTGAATCTACTCAAGTTGATCGCCTCTCAACCGAGTATCCAGATTTCGATTTATAAGCTTTGAATATTCGACAAGTCGGACACTGGCGAAACTTGCTCTCTTTGAATCGGTTTAGTGAACATATCGCCAGGATTCTCCTTGGTCTTGATCTTCTTCACTACAAACCTCTTCTCATTTCTCGAAAATGACACCTCATATCAATATGCTTGGTTCTCTCATGATGAACCCGATCCTTAGCTAGACAAATTGCACTCAAATCGTCACAATAAATCTCGACTTGATCCTGATGTAGCCCCAAATCAACGACTAGTCCCTTCAACCGGACACCTCGCCCGGGTTTGCTTGATGGAGCCATATACTCACCTTCCGTGGTTGATAAATCCTTTGTTGCTGAAGAGTTGCTTTCGGTGACAAGCAACCGAATTCCCAATGTGAAACATAACCACCATAGAGTTTACGTGGTCCACATCACCTGCATAATCAGCATCACAGTACCCTATGATCAATTTTTGAGTATCACCTCCATAAATTAGACCAACATCAGTCGTACCTCTAAGGTGCCTGAACATTCTTTTCACAGCTTTCCAGTCTTCCTTTCCAGGTTGAGCCATAAACCGGCTGACAACACTAACTGCCTGAGCCAGATCAAGCCCAGTGCATACCATGACATACATCAAACTGTCAGCTGCACTAGCATAGGGAACTCTTGACATGTACTCCTTCTCCTCTGCTGAATGTGAAGCAAAAACTGACAAATAAACATTTGATGCCGTAGGAGTATCTGTTGGCTTAGCAGTTGACAAGCCAAACTTTGACAAAATCTTCTGTATATAGCCCTGCTGAGATAAAAACAGTTTATTCTGACTTCTATCTCTCCAGATCTCCATCCCCAAAATTTTCTTGGCTGTACCCAAATCCTTCATTTCAAACTCAACACAGAGAAGGTCTTTCAGATACTGAACATCAGACTTCTTCTTTGCAGCTATCAGCAAGTCAACCACATATAACACAAGATAGATGTATGATCCATCTTACAACCCCATTTATTGTAAACACATCATTCATAAGGACTTACGCTATAACCCAACTAGATCATATAACTGTCAAACCTTTTATACCACTGTCTAGGAGCTTGTTTCAGTCCATACAAGGACTTCTTCAACTTACACACAAGATCTTCCTTACCAGGAACATGGAAACCCTCCGGCTGAGTCATGTATATCTTTTTGTCTACCTCACTATGTAGAAAAGTTGTCTTCACATCTATTGCTCCAGTTCGAAGTCCTGCTGTGCCACCATTGCTAGTAACACTCTAATTGAAGTATGTCTGACTACTGGTGAGATATCTCATCAAAGTCCGCCCCTTCTTTCTGACTGAACCCTCTTGCAACTAAACGTGTCTTATACTTAACTCATTCTGCCTCAGTTATCCCTTCCTTCTTCTTGAAAATCCATTGCAAGTAATGACTCTCCTTTTAGCTGGATGTTTGACTAGATCCCAAGTCCGATTCTTTAGTAATGACTCCATTTCATCTCTCATGGCAGCAAGCCATTGAGATGCTTCGTAACATGTCATGTGCTTCGCTTCCCTAAGTAGAAGGTTCAAAAACATCCACTTCTTACGCAACTTGAAGTGCGTACTCAACCATATCATCAAACTCATACCTCTTGGGAGGTACCCCAACATTGGATCGTCTCAGCTCTGTTGATTTATACTCTGCTGACCCACGTTCTCAATTTGGCGCTCAACCCGACTTTGCTCACCGTGGTGGCTTGGATTCGATTATGATCGATAACCAAATCGGATGAAAACCGGCTTGGATCGATTGATGATTATTCGCATTCGAAAGAAAGTTCTGAGTTACTTGACAAGGAACCTGAAAGAGCTCAAATCTCTCCGTGAAGCGAAACTTCTTATCCTATGACATTCTTTGTTATGATTTGTTAGACAAAGGTATCCACCTACTACTGGTCTTATTCGATTCGATAGGCCTTATTGTGGGAGAACTATGAGTCTCGAATCACCTGGCATGAAACTTCAATGCAAAGCCTTAACTACAACTTACATTACAAAGCTCCACCAATGCGTGGCGTACTCGCGTCCATTTGCGGTGAATTGTTCTCGGAGAGGTTACCAACGTCTAATGCTTGTAAGAGGTGCGTAAGCGAAAGGAAAGAGTGTGCGTGAAACGATCTCGCGTAGGTACTTCGCTCGTTTAGTTGATATATATCTTGCAAAGTCAACATCCGTTGAGACTCGTTCGCTCCACTCGTAGGTACTTAGCTTTATTACTCGCGGGACCGCTTCATTTGCGCAAGTATTCCGCTCGCGGGAGCACTCGCGTAAAGTGCGAAAGGAGAAGATAACCGTTTTTGTTAACTCTCTAGAGTCATGTTTAACCTTGAATACTATTAATAGATTCTACATCAATAGTCCTCGGACTCGGAAAATAATAATAACGAAAATGGCTAACCCAATAGCGATTCATTCCGCACGCCACCGTTGAAACCAATGAAGCAAATGATAGACCCACACTCAAGTTCCATAGCTTTTGGTCCGCTTATCCCCATCATTCTACCCCCCGGAGGAAAGGTGCTTCCCCTCCGGGCGGTTGTGGTGAGGAGGATTTGAACCCCGACACCGTGGTTCGTAGCCACGTGCTCTAATCCTCTCGAGCTACAGGCCCCACCTCGTCTCCGAGTGGATCTGCATTCACGAGAGTAACCTCAAAAATAAGGACCCTTTCCTCTCCTGACCATTTTCATTCCAACCGACTCCACCTTATTTGCGGTTTCTCGGTTCAAGACCTTGGTTTGATTTCATTTATCCTCCCCACTGATGAACTGAGTATAGAATATTCATCGAAAACTGTATCTCTGCTGAGAATAACTCTGTCTTCTACCGATGACCAAATTATGTACCCCTTTACTCCATTGCCATACCCCACAAACACTCATTTCTTGGCCTTGGTTTCAGCTTCCTTCTTCAACGACATGATAGTAAATTGTTCTTCCAAATACCCTTAGAACTGAATAATCTGCAGGCTTGCCTGACCACATCTCAACTGGTGTTTGAGACTGATCCCTATATGAGAACTCCTATTGATTAAGTAGCAAGTTGTGGTTACAGCCTTTGCCCAAAATCTCCTTGACAAACCAGCATGAGAAAGCATACATCTTGCTCTCTCCAGAAGAGTTTGATTCATCCTTTCAGCTACACCATTTTGCTGATGAGTATTCCTGACTGTATGATGTCTGGAAATACCCTCAGTTTTGCATAATGTATCCCAGCAGAATTCCAGACCATTATATCTACGAAGCCTCTTGATTTTCTTCCCCAACTGATTTTCAACTACAGCCTTCCATTGCATGAAGCTCTTGAATGCCTCACTTTTGTGTTTCATCAAAGACCACCCAAGTCATCCTTTGAATAGTCATCTATGAAGGACACACAATGTATGTGACCACCCAATGACTCCATCTTTGATGACCCCCAATAATCAGAATGAATATAATCAAGTGATGACTTTGTGTTGTGTACCCCTTTTGAGAACTTGCTCTATGAAGTTTCCCAAACACACAATGCTCACAAAATTACTGATTCTTGACCTTACATCCCCAAGAAGACCTTTACGAGAAATAACATGCATCCCTTTTTTCACCCATGTGACCAGGTCTCATGTGCCCACGATTTTGTAAGTTGTGACTGATGAATCTCAAAGATGATGCCACAATGAGAGAACCAAAGAACAATGACCACTTGTAATATATATAAAGTCCCTTTCTTGATTCTATTGAGAACCTCAACTGAGTTTTTGTAGACATTCAGCACACCACTTTCCCCTTAAAACTAAATCCCATGTTGTCCAAAGAACTGAGAGATACCAAGTTTTTGGTCATTTGTGGAACATGTCTATCTTCACTCTGTTTACAATTTCTTCCATCCTTTGTCCTCAATTGAACTGAGTCAATCCCAACTACTTTGCAGACCTTGCTGTTTGCCATAGATATGTGACCACCATTTATATGCTAATAACTTGAGAACCACTCTCTTTGAGGGCAAATATGAAAGGATACCCCCAGAGTCTAAAATCCACACATCAGTTTGATGTGCTGACTCTCTTTCCACTAGGACCATGTCCTCTTGCAGATCATGCTCACCACCATGCAAGAATGTGCTGCATTGTTCTCCTGCCGTTTCTTCCTCTTTGGACAATTGGACTTCAAATGTCCTACTCCTTACAATAATTGCAAACATCATGGATTTAAGGCCTTTGGGCTTTGTCTTATTGGAATTTTTCTTCCTAGATGACCATGCTCTTTTCCATCTTCACTGCTCTGACTATCAGATCCAGTAGCTTTGATTATCTGCCCAGTGCCTTATGTCTCAGCTCCCTAGCATGTAAAGCTGACCTTACATCCTCTAAAGCAATTGTATCATTCCCAACTATGAAGGACTGCACAAAGTTCTCATAGGAAGCTGGTAATGAAACCAAAGAAAATCAAAGCGACATCTTCATCCTCAATCTTAACATCAACATTCCTGAGATCAAGTAATATTATGTTCAACTGATCAAGATGATCTCTCAGGTGAGTCCTTCATGCATCCTCAGGCTGAACAACCTTTGCTTCAGCAGCAACTTGTTGGTCAGTGACTTAGTCATATATAGGCTTTCAAGCTTTAACCATAACTTAGCGTGTGTGTCTTCTCGGCCAATACGTGATAACATCATCGACAAAGCAAAACATGATGGTTGAATGTGCTTTCTCCTCCGGATCGGTATAATCTGTAGAATTGGCATCTCCTCTATCGATAAAGGAGTCCACAATCCTTGTTGCTTTAACAAGGCCCGCATCTTTATTTGCCACAAACTAAAACCGTTCCTCCTCAGAAATTTATCAATCTTCACATTCATTCTTTGACATCCTTCTAATTAAAGAACAAACCTTTGATCACAAAATCCTAGCACCGGTCACGGTCTTGGTAAAGATCAATTTTGTTCACTGCAACTCCCGAATCTTGAACATGTCGTTACGATACCGGTTTGTTGTAAACACGCATTTGAAAGCTTACGCTTTAAGAAAGATAAATAACAGATAGCAATGCAAACGTAAAGTATGGCGGAATTGATAAAACACGGAAACAAAGAGAACACGGTGATTTAACGTGGTTTACGGTGTTGTGCCGACTACTCCACAGACGAGAAAAAAAGAATTTTTATCATGCATAGAATTACAAGGTATTTCTCACAAAGTGAAAGACACACTCTTGAAAGACACACATTGATTACAACTTAGTATTTATAGACACAAATCCCAAACCCTAACCGCCAAAGATCTTTGTCGAATTCTCATAAATACCCCAGGATATGGACCCCATTTCCAAATGTTATCCACTGCAGGATTTAAACTCAGCTCAAAACTGACTTCCTAGACTTGTAATCAACTGCCCTGATGTAGAACTCAGGTATACTCAAAGAAAACTCAAAGAAACCAAAGCTCGATCGCGACTTGAAAGAAACTCGATTGCACTTCATCAAACCCGACTTTCAAAGAATCAATAAACTTTACTTGAATCGACCATCATTCTCGCTCGGTTTCTCGATTAGTTCCACCAGATTATTTATCAGTTTAGAGATCAAGTCACCAAAACTGACAAGAGGAAAAATATGTTCACTCCTGGAAAGAAAATAAAATAATGAGTCTGTGATGTGAAATTCGACCTATGTGGTTTTATAGGTAAAAAACCGACCTAAAATAGGTAAATTTTGCGTTTTCCGCCACCCCGGGCTTGCACTTGGTACATCCAAGTGTGCGCCCGGCCTTGCTGTTTTTTCTTTCACTCACAGCTCCGGCACACCTTTAGTAATTCATCGGTATCTTTGCGTGTAGACTCCGATTTGAGTGATTCAAGTTGCGTCAGAAATCTTATTCAATTATCTACAACTTTCCACTTAAAAAAATTACATAAAACTTCAATAAAGACAAAATTTCTAGAAAATGCCTCTAAGGGGGAATGGTTGACAGCAGTATGAAAACATCAACGATTCTTTAGCTTCATGCACATGCTTCCACCTCTCAAAACAACATTTCCATCATCGATTACTCTAATCCCGAGATCACAATGAACGTATATCCTGAAAATATCAATAACAATACCGCGTATGACTCCCGCAAGATACGATATATTATGAAATATATAACAATTCACCAAAAATGACCAGATTTTCGGACTATTGTCTTTGATCTCAAAGTGAATGCAAGGGTGAAAATGCATCATAAATCACTCAAATTACCCCAAAAGTGTATCAAATGAGTCATAAATAGGGGCTAAATTATTCATAAAATGATAAATACGTTGACTTCATCAATAAGAATCAGTTTGAGAAGAGTAGAGCGAATAACTTTGATAATTGATGTATTTGTAATATACCAAAGATTGGGGCACGAATCTTAAATCTTAATTGCATTAATGTTTATTTACTTTTTTTATTCTAAGTGAATGATTATTTTTCATTGTAATATAAAAGTGACATTTTTTTGAAGAATAAAAGTGACATTTCAATTGTCCAAATTATTAATTTTTATACATAATAAATTATAAACAATTAAATATAAAATGGAGTCACATGTATTATGACGGGTAAAGAATATATATATACATACTCTACCCTACACTCCTGGACGAGTTTTGAAAAATCAAACTCAAACATTACCCTACCTTTAATAACACCCTACCCTAACGAATAGGGACGGGTGGATATCCACCGGATTGGATTAAATTGTCATCTCTATATAAGGACAATTATCAATAATAAAATAGGAAACTAATCATCGTCAATGGTAGATAATCAGGGTTTTCTAATAAACAATATTGAAGATTTTAATACTACTTTCTATATTTACATTCTTATCACAGATGAATTTCTTCTTTGTTAATGGTGTAGATTCACAAAAGCAATACAAAAACCGAAGATGGGATTTCTTTTTCCTAAATGCACGGTTTACTCACTATATTACAATAAAATAATAAACCCTTGCCATTAACTCGCTTTGACCAGGGAGGACCCGTTTTCGCACCAAATTCAGTGTATCTGCATTTCTGTATTATGAAAAATCATGCATATATAAGAACCCCTCATCCGAAACAATTGAGAACACTCAAAATGCCGGCTTCTTGTTGATTCAATGGCATCAACAATTGGTTTTCACCTTTAAGAAACTCGGTTGTGATATTTCTTAAATTTTGAATTAGTGCAAGTTGATCGTGTTTCATCATCTCATCTACTTAATGAGTATTATATGAATCATTTTGTGGATGATATGTCATGAAACAACGATCCGCTTACAAGAATTTGGCTTGAAGATTGACAGTTTGGTTTTGACGGACCATCAAGTCCTTTACAAATGAGTGATGTTGTTATGTTCATTTCAAATACAACAAGTCAATCGTGTTTATGGCATCTCATCAACCATCGATTAATAAATGAATAATCTTGATGATGATATGCCATTAACGATGATCGTTTATATGAATTTCATTTTAAATCACAAACTAAAAATTGGTTTTTTTTTGTGCCGAGTAAAATGGTGTTTTTCAAATCATTTACATTGAAAACGCAAGAACTTTTTAGTAAAAACAAACGTATCCGTATAAGTGTATATACATCACCCAAATATTTCCCATTTGTTGTGCTTCACTACCCCTTTGCTAACAACTTTAAAGATGGATGGATAAGAACACTACAAACTCACATATTATATTTATTTAATTTTACGGAAACGGTAGTACTGATTATCTTATTATTATCAAACCCTGAACCTCCGAATCTCGAGCACTGAACGTTCAAACCTCCGGGTCTTGGAACCACAATAATTACCACCAGGACAATGTCTCTCTCTCTCACACACACACGCGCGCGCGCACACACACACACACACATATATATATATATATATATATATAAAAGAGACCCAAAAGCATCTACAGTGGCAGATAATCGGAGGTTTAATCCCTTTTTTTCAATTTTGGTGTCTCCCTCTGGCTGCCACGCGGCAAGTTCATCATTACACACGTAATGATTTGTTTTATTTAAAAAAATCCTTGCCGTAAAATAAAATAAAAAACAAGCTGTTACACTTTTGCCTACCCTAATACTTTTTATACAATATAACCTCGATAAATAAATACCTCTGGCAGACAATAAATTATTTTTTCGGTTAGTGATGTTATTTATTTATCGATAATATATATTATTCATTTATCGAGTAATAAAAACAACAACAAACCGTTACTCTTCTACATCCGAAACTTTCTTCTCTCCCCAAAAAATAACCAGAAATGCTACATCTATATCTCACTCTTCCCCACCCCTTCCTTGCATGGAGGCGGATCCACACTATAATATATGGGGTCCATGGATTTTATTAAAAATAAGAATACTCTACATTTTACCTATAGAAAAATATTTCGAACCTCGTGAAAAAAAATATTTACTTAGAAAAAGATTTACAGACCCCGCTGAAAATTATTTCTGTATCCGCCACTGCTTGCCGTCTATCCACAGAATTTGTGTTTGAATAGTCATCTTATCACACCAATAGTAGAATGAATAGATAGGAGCGAGCTTAATTTGTACATGCTAGAGACAAGAAGAACAAAGAAATGGAGGGAATCGGTCTTCTCGGTATGGGAATAATGGGAAAGCTATGGCAATTAACGTGCTTTATACAGTATAACCTCGACAAATAAATATTTTCAAACGAGCCATGTTGTTCTAATATTTGAATGATATATTAAATTTAAGGTTGTATTTTTACAACCGTGCCTTGCATCCAGGTTGCTCAATGTCGCCCCTTTTTCTATAAAAAAAAACCCTACCATCTATTATCTATATCTATATCTTATTAAAAGAGATGCAAAGGCCTCAAAAACAGTCCACGTCGCCCCCTTCTTCAAATCTTGGTGTGTTCACAAGTTGACACGTGTCAAGCTCTTATTAAAGAAGATGCAAAGGCCTCAAAAACAGTCCACGTCGCCCCCTTCTTCAAATCTTGGTGTGTTCACAAGTTGACACGCGTAAGCTCTCAAAGAATTGACACGTGTCAAACTACTAACTAATATAAAAAATTTTAAAAAAAAAATAGAGTAACTTTACCAACATATATACATACACACATAGCGTTAAAATATGCAATATTTTGCATTTTTCCTCTATAAAAATATTGCGGGCCCCGTTAAAAGGTGCAGTATTTTGCATTTTACCTATAGAAAAATATTGTGGGACGCGTGAAATTTTCTTTTAACGCTTTATTAAATATTTAAGGACCTCTCTAAATAAAATTCTTTTATCCGTCACCGTATATAGTTATGATTATGTTATTTTCCATTGTTATAATTACTTATTTAATAATAAAATGGTTCATTATCTATATCTTATCTTTAACTTGTAGTGTTATGTAAACATATAATGATAATAGATTAGTATTTAATATATTTTTCTGTTGAATCGCTAACATGTATACGAAACTCATATCGTTATAGTAATTATAATTATATTTTTTTTCTTAGGGTTATACTTGTTCATTTAATGGATTAAGGAAAATTATGTATACACAAGATATATAGGGGGGTCCTAAAGGCATTTCACTATTACTTCCGACACCACAAAAAATTACTTACTTATTTAATAATAAAATGGTTCATTATCTATATCTTATCTTTAACTTGTAGTGTTATGTAAACATATAATGATAATAGATTAGTATTTAATATATTTTTCTGTTGAATCGCTAACATGTATACGAAACTCATATCGTTGTATGTAATTATAATTATTTTTTTTTCTTAGGGTTATACTTGTTCATTTAATGGATTAAGGAAAATTATGTATACACATGATATATAGGGGGGGTCCTAAAGGCACTCCACTATTACTTCCGGCACCACATTACTTTCGACACCACAAAAAATTACTTCGGCCCCACGATGATTTTTAATAAAGGGAACGTCGGTGCCAATGATGTTCGTTGTTGAACACCAACGCGGACGTTGGTGTTCAACAACGAACATCAGTGGCACCGACGTTCCCTTTA
Source organism: Gentiana macrophylla (assembly GCA_026214975.1). NCBI lineage: Eukaryota > Viridiplantae > Streptophyta > Magnoliopsida > Gentianales > Gentianaceae > Gentiana > Gentiana macrophylla. The sequence continues at coordinate 91,583,042 of CM047816.1, forward strand.
TTAAAGTGTCACGACTTAAAAACGCCAATCCACTAACTTTCTCATCGGTGTTCATTGTTGAACAACAACGTCAGTGACACTTACGTTGGTGTTCAACAACGAACACCAGTGGCACCGACGTTTATTAAATCCAAAAAAATAATCAAATAATGAGCGCCGGAAGTAAAAAACGGGGGTGCCTTTAGAACCCCCCAATATATATAACAAAAGGATTATACTTGCAATGATTGTGTTCCATTATCTTTTGTAACATATGGCTTATGTATCTTTTAAATTATATGGCTTCATGCTAATAAAAATCCATGATTGTATCATTTCTATGACTATAAAAATATCATCCATTTCTATGTTTATGGTTTTAACGGGCACGCCGTGCTTTGCACGGCTTAAACATTACCACTAGTATATATATATATATATACTAGTGGCTGTAACGTGCGTTGCACGTTTTGGCCCTCGGTTTTGAACACACACTCTATGGCTTTATACTCCATGCATGTGGCCTTTTATGCGTCTGTTGAACCTCAACTTCATCCGCCCTTTGGTCTCTTTTCCCGACACCTTTGTTATTCATGTCAATTCATTAGCATACAACTGAAAGCACGTTAACAAAACACATAACTATGTGTAAATGGTAAATGCAAAACCGGCATTAAAAACAAATCAAACTACACGTCAGGTGTACTTTGGGTCATGTACATAATTTAGACAAATTGGGGGGATGGGGTGCGAGAGACAATTTATGAGAGTCTTCATTATCATCGAAGAAGATTTCTTTACTACGACATATTTTAAAACCAAAGGTCATGCAAAGAAAAAGTATTACACCGAAAAGAAAGGAGAAAGTGGTTATTGAAGTTTCATGGCCCGTATGAACTGGGAACAATATCTTTATTGAGGACATTACTATCAATCTAGCAATAAACATGAATTCATTTATAAATCTTACAGAGAAGTGTGAGAAAGTCAATTTACCTCATTTGTACGCGTGATCTCAAATAAAACCCAACAATCGCATTGCAAGTTGCACGCACAACTTGACAACATGAATGTAATAAAGCATGTGAGGGTGTTCGATCGGTGTCAAAAGGTAAATTCATGAGAAGACGATTTGTGCAAGCGAATGGCCACTTGTGCTATGTTGCTGCATTGCCAAAATATAGCATAGCACCTGAAGTTAACTCTAATCCCCACCATGATCATGATGGGAAAATGCAAACTAACCCCACAAGCCGTAAGATGGTCCATGACATCAACTATACATTGCATATCATATGTTCTATTGGAACTCAAAAGAATTGGATCAAGACCTTTCTCAATGGCTTCATCAGCCAGAATAATAAGCGAAACGATACAGAATCCATCTTTGGGTCCATTATTTGTTAAATTAATGCACCATCAACAAGGCAATGACTCAAATTTAAAACATGCAAATCAAGGCACCATCAACATGGCATTGACTCAAATTTAAGACTTCTGTTATTCAAGAATCAAAAAGTAAAAGTGCGTTATCGATATATATATATTAGCGACTTTGCATCATTGCATGAGAGGTATGTAATTCTCTTTGCGAAATTTCGCCTTCCTCAAAAAACTAATATTGAATCTCAACCCTTCCGGATATATTGATTTAAATAGCCATACATCGTCATCATTCTTCCGCAGAGTGGTCTTTTAATATTATCTCTATCCTTGAAAATTCAAAAACACCGAAATTAAACAATTCATGATTCCACAAAGATCACATTTATTTAAAAACTTAATGCATTACCTTCAAAGGTCGCATATTGCAAAGAAAAAGATTGAAATTGTCTCCATGTATCAACTCACCGTCACGAAGATCTCAACAAAATTGCAAAGGTTGCAACTGAAATTATAAAGGTTGTTTGGCGAAGGTATGCATTTTTAGGGTTATAAAATCATTCGTGAATCACCCACTCAAGAAAAGCTCATTACACTTCAAAACTCTCAAACACACACGCACATCACACACTCAACAAGGCCTTCATTCGATTGTTAACATAAGAGGGTAGTTCAAACTTCATTACTGTCAACAACTCAATCATTGAGAAGCATCCGACGAAGTTACGGAAGAACTAAATGAAATAACTATGTTTACCAGGGTTTATATGCAAATTAACTCGGAGCCACACCAAATAAAATCAGAAAAAACACAAATCCAGAGAACAAGCAGAACAAAACTTATTTACTGTTGCAAGTGAGTCTAAGAAGAGGGGAAACGTCGGCCCAAACAACCTAATCACCGGAAGGAATTGTAGGTTTAATCGACGATTAAACTCACAAGTAGGATATCTCCTGCTTGACATACAACACTAAAACAAAAACGCTTTCAAATTCAATACCTAACATAACAATCAAGAAAACAAACAAAAAAAAAGAATAAAATGAATGAGGAATAGAGTCGTACCTTTAGAATATAGAATATCATAAGTGATTTGGTTTGCCAACATTGAGGCCAAGAGAGAGTGCTCAGACATAACACATCTTCAAGCTTTATAAGTTCCTCAACGTTCACAACACATTCGTATCCTCATTACATCATGAATTAGAAATTTGTAAGCATAAATCATTTAAACTAAATAAATAATAAAATAAACATACAAAAACCTAACCGCAGAGCTCAGAATTTCTAGATAAAGTAGCAACATCAATCCATCCATTAAGAGACAACATCTTAGTAGCTGAAGCAGCGGGGGGCTTCATGAAAACCAAAAACTTTACAAATTAGGGCTCGAAAGTGATGGAGAAGAACCAGGTATTCTGATCAGGAATATGCCACTGCAAAAACGCCTCGACACCAGTACACGCCGCCGCAGTCTGCTCTGAAGAAGCCGCAGGTAGAATGGAATTGGCGAGGTCCGATGCCTTGATTTGAACATCCATAACATATGAGTGCCCAATCATGCTTATTTGGGTGTGGATTAAATCTTCTTCTTTTCTATCCAAACATGGAGGATCGAGTGAGAAATGTGAAAATATTCGTTAGCGGTCTCGAGGAATTGGGAAACATCCTACAAAACAAAGATCCAAATGCGGAAAGATAAAATTCAACAAAGCTTTCAACATCTTCTCCAAAACTAAGAGAATTCGACGGCTAAAAATCGTAACATTTCAAAATGCCAATGTACAATGGTGTAATATTAGAAGCATAAACTATGAATTTTTGCATCATATCAAAAGGGCGATATTCATTTTAGTAATGGTTCCTTCATTGTCTTCTTTTGATCAATACAAAAATGCAAAGCACATTGCATTATTAGCAAAAGCAAGAGCGTAAATCGTAAATCGAAGGAATTCTTTACTATTAGGGCAACTATCGAGGTTCTACATTGATTCTTCTAAAACACTATCTTACCTTTCAAAACAAGATTTTGCTTCTTCAACTTAACAACAAGCTCAGAATCGAAGAAATTATCAAACAATTGTGAATATGTTTCACATAATACCCGATCTCGGAAAACGTCGAAGAATCACAATAACTCATCTCGAAGTCGATGAAATTCTCACACCAACCTCCAATTTTTGTTGGCTCTGCAGATTCTCGCTCCCAATTCATGTCATTGGTACATGTAAATTAGTGAAACAGAAATACTTGATTAGTGTCAAGCACGATTTGAGAAACCAAAACAACACATTTACATAAACTAAAAAGCCAAATTAATGTTGTAAACATAAAAAAATTCACAAATCTTGTTATCAAGAAAATCAAACCACCAACTCAAGGCAAATCGTGAAAAAATGAGGCCCGGATCTCGAGATTGTACATGCAACAGAGAAGAAGACTCCGCCATGGCTGCAAAACGCCCAGCTTGCTCGTAATGCTAGAAGCTCGCAAACATTCGTGCAGGTGTTGCCCGCCAAGTTACGGGTCGGATATTCTCAATTGCCGGAAACCATCACCGTAAAACAAAATGAAAATCAAATATCATCACGACCTCCTTAGATGACCGATTCCACACCCCATGGCTGCAAAAAAATAACATCAACCCTAAAAGAAAGGTTAGTGGATCTAGGTTTGCCCACCAAGATACGAGCCTGGAAATCTCAATCGAATTTGATTATCGCCGTCGCCATAGCCTTTTAGCGAAGCAAGAGCGTAAATGAAGGTGACAAAATGATCGAGACACCACTATGTACACCTAATACATGATCGGTATCGGTGGTGGTGGAGCGACGATGGGTAGTGAAGTTTGTGAAAAGATGCGTATTGATAAAATTCCAACTTGGGGCGGTGGTGGAACGATGATATGAGGAAAAACTACGGTCATGGAACGAGCACGTGGAGGACAGCTGTTAAGCAAAAAGAGTTTTTCGGTAGTGCTCTTCGTCGTACCAAAGGTTGCAGATTTAATATAGTATACTACCATATATGATATATATATATATATAGTATTGGTATTTGTATTTGATTTGTCTTATTATAAAGAATGCCCGAAGAGTCCTAATTGAAAATACGTTCTCCCTCTTTCATTCCAACAAATGTGGGTTCGAACCGGTAGCGGAACTTGAATTTTTTTCGAGTGGAAGCACCTTAGAAATTTCGAAGATCCACTGAAACATAGTTGTGTTTTTACATTTATTAATAACAAACTACATTATTAAAAAACTCTTAATCTTAGTGTGGCCATTGACCCCCTCCTATAATAGCATTGATCTTCCTCCGGTTCGAACCCTTCTAAGCAAAAAAATTTACTTATTGCAAAATTATAATTCTCGAATTTATCATTCATCATTTATTTCCTTAGAATTGAGCTCTAAAGGTGATATGAATCATGCATCTTTGAGTCAGTCACCGAGGTGGCATACTCAACTGAGTCCGTGGAAGCTTGTGATTTGGTTAGCACATCGGTGGGGTCAACTTCTGAGTCTGGTGTTCACCAAGGAAGTTAGCGAGTTGATCATCCGTTGAGCTCTTTGAGGTTGTTCTTAGCATTACTTGGGGAACACGTCTACATGGTCTTTCCGTTCTGGTTTAGGTTACTTTTAGGGTATTTCACTCATTATCTGGTTTGGTTTTTAAGGTGATTAGAGTTGGTTCTCTAGGCCTATAAGTACCATCTGTATTGTATGTAACTTACAACTTACTGTGAGTAATATAAATCCTCGTTTGTCCGTGGAGTAGTCGGCACGTTGCCGGAAACCACGTTATATCTGTCTTCTTTTGGTTTCTTCACTTGTTTAATTGATTAATATATGTTCTTCTCACAAATCACCATCAATTCCTGACGATCTATTATAACAAACCAGTAACAGAGCGTTTAGGAATATCAGGAAATCTGTTGTTTGTTCGAAACAAGGTTGATTGGCACCAAGGTCATAATTGACGCTAGGATCTAGGATCAACGCAATATTTTTTGGTGAGAAAGATGTCTACTTTAAACATCAAGATCGACAAGTTCATAGGAAGAAACAGTTTCACTTTCTGGCAGGTCAAGATGCGTACTTTGTTGAAACAACAGAGACTATGTAGTCCACTGTCAAAATCAACAGAAGGAAGCGCTGCTAAGAGAGCCAGTCTGAAGGAGAAATCACATTCAACTCTCATTTTGTGCTTGTCATATGATATTATCAAAGTGGCTACTGAAGAGAATACCGTGGCAAAGCTGTGGTTGAAGCTTGAGAGCTTGTATATGGAAAAGTCTCTAACCAACAAGTTGATATAGAAGCAACGTCTGTTTATTTTAAGGATGCACGAGGGCACTCAATTGAACACAATATTGATGTACCTAAGGAATGTTGTTGTGAAGATTGAATATGAGGATGCAACACTGATTATATTCGTGTTATTTCATGCCTCATATGAGATCTTTGTGCAGTCATTTATTGTTGGAAATGCCTCAGTGTCATTGAAGGATGTGAAGTCATCACTCCATACTCGAGAGCTACGCCATAAGGCATCTAGTTCTTGTACAGATAGTCAGTCTGCTGGGTTGGTGGCCAGTGGAGTCAACATAGGACCAGAAAACCCTGGAAAGAAAAGTCCAAGAAGGGTGGTTCCAATAGTCCTAAGGCTAAGGATGTTTATAATTACTGCAAGGAGCGGGGACATTGGAAAAATAAATGTCCAAAGAGGAAAAGACAATAGGACAATCAGCAGGGCACTGTTGCTTTGGCAAAACAAGACACCAACTCTCAAGAAGATATGGCTCTTGCAGTCTTAGAGTCAACATGGCACATAGATGTGTGGATTCTAGACACTGAAGCATCATATCATGTGTTTCCACACAAGGAGTGGTTCACAACCTATGAGCAGGTGGAGGGAGGCCATATTGCTATGGCTAACATCAAGGTTTGCAAAATAGTTTGAATTGGCTCACTTTAGTTGAGGACACATGATGGTAGATTCCGCACACTAAAAAAGGTTAAGCATGTTCCACAGATGACCAAGAACTTGATTTCACATAGTCTTTAAAACAGCAAAAGGTTCAGGTTCAGAGGTGAAGGTGGAGTGGTGAATGTCTACAAGAACTCAGCTATGATTCTAAAGGGTATCAAGCAGGGGACATTGTATATTCTACAAGGGTCTACAATGATCGTGTTACTGCACTGATGTTCATCATCAAAGGTTCACCAGTCACAGCTGACCAAGCTATGGCATATGAGGCTGGGTCATATGGGTGAAAGAGGGAAATATATTTTGTCTAAGTATGATCTACTTGGGGGACATAAGGTCAAGGAGCTGGATTTATGTGAGCACTGTGTGTTTGAGAAGTTATATAAGAGCAAGTTCCCAAAAGCAATTTACATCACAAAAGGGACACTTGATTATGTCAATGCTGATTGTTGGGGGCCTTCAAGGGTGGAGTCTTTGGGTGGTCACGGGTACTTTGTGTCCTTTATAGATGATTATTCAATGATGGTTTGGGTAGTCATAATGAAGCAAAGGGTGATGCTTGAGTGGAAGGCTCTGGTTGAGAATCAGTCTGGGAAGAAGATCAAGAAGCTTAGGGCATATAATGGTCTGGAATTTTATTGGAATGATTTTGATGAATTCTGCAAGGATGAAGGCATTGATAGGCACCATACTATCAGACACACTCCACAACAAAATGGTGTTGTAGAAAGAATGAATCTGACTCTTCTGGAGAGGGCAATGTGCATGCTCTCTAATGCTGGTTTGGCAAGGAGATTTTGGGTGAAGGCTGTCAGCACAACCTGCTACTTAATCAACACGGGCCTCACACATGGATCAGTCTCAAAACACCACTTGAGGTTTGGTCAGGAAAGCCTGTAGATTACTTAGGTCTGAGAGTTTTTGGAATGACTATTTATTATCATGTCAGTGAAGGTAAGTTGGAACCAAAGGCCAATAAGGAGGTATTTGTAGGGTATGGTGATGGAGTTAAAGGGTTTAAAATCTAGTCATCAGCTGAAAATAGGGTTATACCCACCAGCAGTTAGTCTTTGATGAAAATTCTAAGCTCAACACATTATTAAATGCCTCATATAAAATAATATCTAGATTGGGAGGGTTGACACAAACATATGGAGCTTCAGGTATAGTTAGCTGAATTGAGAGACTCGGTTGGTGATAGTCAACACTCAGCAGGTCTAGCTGAACTAAAGCTGAATCCAAATCAGTGAGCTGAATAGGAATCAGTTGATACTCAAACAACTGAAGTTGGTCAGCAGAGTATATCTCTCAACAAAGCTAGAAGAACCAATGTTGGATCCCTCAAGAGGTATGTGTTTGAGGACCTGGTTGGATATGGACTTTAAGTTGCTGAAGAGGTGGATGGATCTGAGCCATCCACTTACAAGGAAGCTGTGACATGTTTAGAGGCATCTCAATGGCTTGCTTCCATGGGAGATGAAATGGAGCCACTTCAGAAGAATGGGGCTTGGGATCTGGCAACAACCACACGGGAGAAAGGTGGTCAGCTGCAAATGGATGTTCAAGAAAAAGTAAGGAATGTCATATATTGAGGGCATAAAGTATAAGGCATGTTTGATTGTTAAAGGGTTCAGTCAGAAGGATGGGGTGAATTATGATTAGAAATTCTCACCTGTAGTCAGACACACTTTCATCAGGGTGTTACTAGCAGCAGTGGCACACCAGAATCTTGAACTTGAGCAACTAAAAGTGAAGACAACTACTCTACATGAGGATGTAGATAAAAAATTTACATGACTCAGCCATAGGGTTTTCAAATTCATGGAAAAGAAGGGTATGTCTACAAGCTGAGCAAGTCCATGTATGGACTTAAGCGGGCCTCAAGGCAGTTAACAAGAAGTTTCACAGCTATATGATCCAGATGGGATATAACATGAGTCTATATGATTGCTGTGTTTATCACAACAAGTTGAAGAATGGTTCAGTCATCCATTTGGTTCTGTATGTACCTATGTGGATGATATGTTAATAGCTGTTGTAAACAAGTCTGGCATTCAAGATACGAAGAATCTGCTCAAGGATGAATTTGAGATGAAAGATTTGGGTGCAGCCAAGAAAATTCAGGGGATGGAGATCTATAGAGATAGGAAGCAGGGGGAAGCTATTTTTATCCCAGTAGAAATATATTGAGAAGATAATGTCCAAGTTTGACATGTCAGCTGCCAAACCTATAGACACTCCAATGGCACCAAATCTATATATGTATGATGTGTTTGCTCCGCTGTCAATTAGGGAGGAATAATACATGTAAAGAGTTCCATATGCTAGTGCCGTTGGTAGTTTATATATGCCATGGTTTGTACTAGGCCTGATTTGGCTCAGGCAGCTAATGTTGTCAGCAGGTTTATGGCTTAACCTGGAAAGGAACACTGGAAAGCAGTAAAAAGATTGTTCAGGTACCTTAGGGGTACTTATGATATTTGATTCATTTATGGAGGTGGTACTCAATGTTTTGTCATGGGGTACTGTGATTCTGATTATGCTGCTGATGTGGACAATAGAAGATCTATGACTGGATTTGTGTTTACCTTGGGTGGTTCTATGGTAAGTTGTAAGAAAACTTTACAGGCAACAATGGCATTATCTACCACTGATGTAGAATATATGACACTGACAAAAGCAGCAAATGAGGAAATATGGTTAAAGGGGCTGGTCAATGATTTGAGTCTGCATCAAGATCAAGTTGTGGTATATTGTGACAGATTGAGTGCAATATGCTTGGCTAAGGATCATGTTCATCATGAGAGAACGAAGCACATTGATGTTAGGTACCATTTTATGAGGAATGAGAGGAGGGTCAGAATGGAGAAGATCAACACTGTTGTTAATATCGTTGATATGTTCACTATACATGTTCCAAGAAGCAAGTTTCAATTGTGTCTCGGACTTCTTCAACATCCAAAGTCATGTAATCAGATCTGAATACTCAAATTGAAGCCAAAATTTGGAGGGTCGTCAAGCCACCAAAGATAAATCACATACTACCGTTATAGCTAGTATAATGGAAGGAGATGTCGAACCCACGAGGAACAATAGACTTATTTCTTCTAAAATTTGTAAAATAACAATGTTTGATTTTTAACTAAATTCCTAAAAATAGAAGAAAGATAAGGAAAGCACATTAAAAAAATCAAGAAGAACTTCGAGATAATTAATTATTTTTCCATCAATTCCCACGATTGATCATCGATGCAATGATTATTCGTTAAATTATCGATAAATTGGTTATAGTTAACTTCAATCGCGAATCAACCAATCTCTCCTAAATTCGTTAATTAGGATAAACTAATTATGACACACCCCACAGCGACCGCCCGGAGTTTGGTGACATAACAGCTTTAAAGATTAGAAAGACTCAATTACTAGGTATTAATCCAACCGGTTTAATGTTAACCATAATATTATCTATTTTCATAATAGAGGATCATACAGACTACGAACCGGTAAACAATGTGTTTTTTACCATTAAAAATCCAATCGTTTATGACAACCGCCTAAGATGAATTTTGGTGCTAATCTGTAATATCCTGATTTTTGAAAAAGGGCAAATTAGTCTTTTAGCAAAAAAATTAGAATATTATGTTTTTTTTTTTAATTAAAGAGAAAAAAAAAGGATAAACAAGGATTTTCTTTTTAAGGAAAATAATTAGGTAATTGGGATTATAAAATAAAAACTAATCCTAATTTTGACTGGTTGTTTTTGACAAAAAAGAGAGAGGGACGCAGAGAGAGGAAAAGGCGCAAGTTTTGAAAAAAAGAGAGAAGAAGCTCTCTTTCCGAGGCTAATCCGTTGTTCTTTTCATCAGACTCATCAAGAGAGAAAGGATCAGCGCGAGACGAGGATCGTTTTGATATCAACAATCCTTAAATCCATTAACGTTTGGATTTAAAGGTTAAACTTTTGACGGGTTGAAGTTTTGGATCGTTGTACCACACAATTTAAGGTAACGTGGTTTTCTTATCGTATGATTAAGGTTTAAGTAAAGTGGTAGAGCAATTTGTATGATTGTTTTTCATGGTTTTAATTTGTTTAAGTCGAGTTTGGGTTGAATTCGAGTAGAAAACGCAGAATGCAGAAAACTGTCCTCTTTGGTGCAAGAAAAACGTGTAACAGGTGCAAGAGAGGCTCACCGACCGAGCCTATCCATTCGGTCGACCGAGTGTTGGTTCATCCGTGCGGATGAGTTGTGTATCCGTCATGGCTATTTCTCGATGTCGGATCGAGGCGCGAAAGAGAGAGTCCGTGCGTGCGACGTAAAGTTTATCCGTCCGGTCGTGGATCGCTTTTACGTCTTTGCTTTTTCTTTGTTATGTGTTTCAAGCTCCATAATAACGTATTTCTTGCATAACCTTACGTGACAAAGCTCAATTAGCTTTTGATGCGTTTAGTTCCGGCACCACATGGATTCCTAAAAAGATGAAGTGGGGACCGTCGAAAGCTTTGGATTTGCCTTGTGCTTCGATAAGCTAGAGTTTATCGATGTCTGTGTAATTGCTAGGCCTTGTCCTTGTCTAGTGGTCTAGGAAAGAGAGTAGGAGATGTGAGGGAGCTTACTTGAAAACACTTAGGTGGCTAGTTAAACATCTAATCAAACGTATGTGTTAGATTAATAATATTAAACATCATGTAATGCTTGGTAAGGCATAGTACAATATCGCGATGTGTTCTCTCGACCAGGACAAAGTAGATCGCACTCCACGCCGGTCAATCGATTGGCTAGATAAAGCGTCTGGTACATTCTGCCGGTTATCACACTATCGGGACTCAGATATTCCCGGGGCTACTAGAGCGGTCTCTAAGTAGGTTGCACCCAGTTGTTCTAGTACATCTTATTACTAGGCGTAGTGCCCTTGTTATTCATGATGTAACAAACTTGAGCTAAGCTAGATACCTTTTGGAACCTCGTGTTATGCTAAAAACATAATATGATAGTTAGCTAGGGTTAATAACGGAATGAGTTAATAAAAGACGGCGTTGCTTTTATTTCTTTATGAGACTGACGTTGTACGATCTTCTACGCGTTACTGAGTACTTTTGTACTTACCCCGTTACGTTGTGTTTGTCTTCCCCTTTCCCCAAAGAAGATGAACAGGTTGCTACGGTTGACGAGTTCTTTGATGATGAAGTTTGAGATGAAGCTTTTGAAGACTTAGTTCTTTTAGTTGTTTCTTGCTTAAAACAGTTGTTTCACGTTTGAACAATGTTGTCCTTCTTTATGGTTTAGCTTCCTTTGAGACCTTTTGGGATTTGGATGTTGGATGATTAGTTCTCTTTATTGGATTTAGTTTTCACAGCATTGATTACCGTGTGTTCGATCTTTTGGTTTTCCCGAGTTGTTGAGTTGTTTTATCTTCCGCGTCATTTGGTTCTGATGTATGACGTAAGGCTTACATATATTATTGAATTTATTTGATAATATATGTGCCGAGCGCTTCTTCGGATAAGACTCGATTGGTGTCCGAGAATGGGGCGTTATATAATCAAAATAATCGATTAAAACCGCGCGTCAATAATTAAACGAATAATGCAAATTCTATATCCGTGAAATCGAAAATAGACAAATATGAACAATCAAATGAGAAGAAAAACGATTAGATCTCACAAACACATGAAATTGGAGGTTTAATAATCAATCAACTAGAATGAAGAAAATTAAAAAAGAGCCATAAAATTTACAAAATAAAAATAGTGTACCATTCTTGTAAAAAGAAATAGGAAATCGGCGGCACTGTCCGCACCTTTCTGTTGTTCACCTCCGTACGTCCCCCCTCTCTTCCTCTTACTAAACCTCATATATCCTATCCTATATAATCTACTGCTTACGTAAAAGCAAGGAGAATGGAAGTTCTTGGGCCAGGCATAAATTCTTTTTTTTTTCCTTGAATCCAGCCAAGCCTAATCTTATTTTCCTAATTTATAATTTAAGAGTCTTATATAATAATAATAATAATAATAATAATAATATAAAACGTAGTTATTAGAAACGGGTCATTCTAATAAAAAACCCTAATGTGATTAAGAGCGAAAATTCACGGTTGGCTTTAATAGACTATGTCTTCTCTTCACTAGTCGGGATCTCGACAAAAGACAGCTGGAACTTTGAATTCTTTAAAAGCTGTTTTTCTCCAATCTCCCACAAAACTTATTGAAATCGCTTAAGTCCCTAAATCTCTAGTTGGGATCCCTTGCTATAATATTCTGCGGTCAATCTTGTTGTGTTGCTTAGAACTCATTTTTCTGTGGTTTTTGGTTTTCATTTTTTTCAAAATCCAGTTCACAAGTATCCTATTTTACCCCTCAACTCTGCACCTTATCACAAAGACATGCCGTGATTTGCAATACAACAGAGGATCCAACCTTCCACTTCTCCTATCATCTCTCCCGAGCTTTCAAAACATGAAAATCTTCCAAACATATCCGAACAGCGCATCTCCCGACAAAATATATAAACTAAGCACATAAAACACCATAAAATATGGACTCATCGGGGGGTTCTACTGAGGTATTCAAATATGAAGATACGAGGAAATCTGGAACTTGGTTGTGCATCTGGTTTGTCTGTGTGCATGGAGTTCAAGTCAATGTGGAGATTTGTAATGGTGACATGAACTGTGTTGAGTCTGGTGGAAGCTTGTGATTTGGTCATCGAGATCGGGTCATTTCTTTGTTGAGTCTGGTGTTCAGCTGGAGAAAGTCAACATAGTTGATCATCTACTGAGCGTGCTGAGTCGGCTCTTAGTATTACTTAGGGAACACGTCTGCATGGGCTTTCCATTCTAGTTTAAGTTACTTCTATAATATTTCAGTCATTACCTGGTTTGGCTGTTAAGGCGGTTAAGGTTGGTTCTCTAGGCCTATAAACTCCATATGTATTGTATTTAACTTACAATTTACTATGAATAATATAAATTCTTGTTTGTCCATGTAGTAGTCATCACTTTTCCGGGAACCACATTATGTCTGTGTTCTTTTTGTTTATGCACTTGTCTGACTGTGTAATATCTATTCTTCTCACAAATCACAATCAAATCCAGACGATCCATTAAAACATAAGCGCATGTCTCTACCAAACCAAAATCATGAGACTTAATCTTAAAATTGTTAGTATCAACGTTGGGGAGACGAATAAGATTGTTGGGTTCGTTCCTCCTTCTCACCGCTTCGTCACAAATAGGTCTAGCTTGGTCTTGAGGATTGGGTGGTGGATTGTTGTTGTTCCGGTTATTTTGATTCCGGTTGTTGTTGTTGTTTTGGTTTTGATTTCGATTTTGGTTTTATGGTGGTTGAGGTGGTATTTGAGCACCTTGAGGTTGTGTTTCTTTAGGATTTGGTGGTGAGTTTGGTGGATTATGTCGATTTGGGATTGGTGAATTCGGATTTTGCTCATGGTGTTGGGCATTATCATGGGGCTTCCCTCATTGTGCATTCTCTTGTGTTACATCCATTTCCTCTTCTTGATAAAACGATTCTTGTGAAGAAGTGTAATATTCCGATTTTCGAGAAAGGGTAGACGTGTCATTTTGCGAAAATGAAATATTATTATTTCTTTTCTTTTATTGGAGTTAAGTATTTTGTTAATTATTTTATACATGATTTTCGAGTTATATGTATATATAATTAAGGAAATCTGATTATTTGGTAATTAAGGGCAATTAAGGAAAAGAGGATTAATTGGGAATTGGTATTTAAGGAAAATTAAATCAGATTATTCCCAAAACCTAAACACAAATTCAGAAATCAGTTTCACGCTCCTCTTCTCTGTGGCTTTGAGAGGAAGAAATAGGGCTTGGACGATTTTCACAAATTCAAAGAGAAAGCTTAACCGTTTTCAGATCAGACGAGAGATTTGGAATCGTTGTGAGAAGGGCAACGTTTGGATATTAGTTGGTGGGAAGTGCAGCAGATTTTCAGAGGCTTTTGAATCTGGTTTTTAGCTGCAATCAAGTAAGAGACTCTTCCTATGATCTCGATTATGATTCGTAAAGTTTAAATCATGTTTTAAGATGTTTAGATGTAAGAAAGATGTGTTTTTTTGTTGGTCAACGATCCTAGAAGCTATGGTATGATTAGATAAGTGGTTATGTGTTTTCTAGGACTTTTTTTTGATGTTAATTAGGTTAGAAACGGTTTAGAAATCGCGTTTTGAAGATTTTAGCGTTTTGGGAAAAACCCAGGCAAACGGGCGTTTGAAATCATAGCAGCTCAAACGGGCGTTTGCATAAGGCAGACGGGCGTTTGAGGTTAGACTTTTGATTCAGGATGTAGCCTTTTTTGACGGACGGGCGTTTGGGGTGGGCGTTCGATGTCGAACGGGCGTTCATAGGATGTCAAACGGGCGTTTGACCTGTTTTACCTTGTTTTTACTGTTTTAGCGTTTCAGCTTGGTTTTCGGCTTCATAATCGTGTTTTCACTGTTTTAAACCCTTAATCATGATATGTTAACATTAATTAAACATGAATAAACTTCGATTGAACTTCTGATTCGTTCAGTTAAAACACCGAATGTACTCTTAAAGGGAGTTGAAGTTTGGATCCGTCGGAAGAGCATGATAGGCTTGTGCTTTGATGAATTAGTATTCATCAATGTCTGTGTAATTGCTAGGATTTGTCTGTGTCTAGTGGTCTAGGATGAGAGTAGTCAAGGTGAGGAAGATTAATTGAAAACACTTAGGTGGTTAGTTAATCATCCTAATAAATACGTACTTGACTAGTAAAAGATTAAACAACATGTCTCTCTTGGATAGTCACCAGTCTATATCGCGATGTGTGTGCTACCTCTGAAGGTGGAAGAACCCGTAGGTCAAAAAAACCACAAGTTCGGGTGACTCCACTGAGACACGCGTGCTATCGGAGTCTACCTATTCTAGACTTCGTGGATATTGGTGTGATCCACTAATATGTTGCCAAGAGTGTCCTAAAAGTGGATACGCGTAGTGCCCTTGAGTGTTGTGTTAAGAGTGATTTTATACGATTTATAACGCTATATTCTATGATATTTTTCCCCGTATTCGTACTAAATTGCATAAGAAGCATGTGTTTAATGAATATATTGAGTAAATGATATTTCAAAAGAGTTAATTGCAAAATAGGTTGATTTATGTGCTTTAATTATGTTTTTACGATTATTTGAGCGATATTACATTTAGTGGTGTTTTTATATGATGTAGATGCACTTTTCAAGGCTCAATTGATGATCAAAAGAGATAAGAGTCGACATATATGATGATTAAAAGAGATAATGAAGGCATTGACAAGATGAAAAAGAGATAGAGATCAAGAAATCAAAATTCGACCATATTGGATCAAGCGTCGTGTCCCGTCCCGGTGGACGGGCGTTTGCTGAAATTGAACGAGCGTCCCGAGATGGAAAGTTGATTCGTAGTTTGGGCCGAGGTGGGCGCTGGTTGACGAGCGCTTGATCATGACTCGGCCCGACTTGAAGTTCATATGAAGATTGGACGGGCGCTCAAGGATCTGCAGACGGCGTCCGTAGCCGACTTGCTTGAAACCGACTTTAAAATCTATATATAGTCGGCTGTTTTCTCCACACAAGGACACAATACACTCATTATTCAAAACCCTAAACCTAGGGCGGCTTTAGGCTGCGTTTTTCTCCTTTTTATTCCAGTTTTTATGCACTTTAGATCTAGATTAAACTAGTTACTTTTTATGCACTGTTTATACAAATTTGAGTTGCTGAGGATGTCCAGAGGCTAAAAGCTTCATCAAACGAGTATTGTGAAGCCATCCAACGATTGTTGATTTCGTTTTCTTCGGCTATACTGTGAGTTTTTATTTAAAGGTTGTTTCTTATTCATGTTTATTACATTTAATTGCTTTTATATCGGAAGATCTGCATGTGTGATTGTTTATTGTTGATGGGAATCTTAATAAACCCTAGATCATCATGAATAAGAGTAGTAATTTGAATCTATCATAACGGAAGTTAATAGGTTTAGTTGCTAGATTATAAACATAAAGTTTACACCTTTGGTTAGGAAACGCGTTAATCTTGCATTGGAAGATAATAGATTAATAGATGAACTTTCTAAGGAATTAGGGTTCATGTTTAGATAAGGTGAATCACAACCTAGATACAAACCACAATATAATCGAGATAGGAAATCAATGCTTGTTGGATAGGTGGATCAATCCTCGTTTGTTCATTACACACTTGAATCAATCCTTAAAACTTGAATTCGTTTAGTTAGTTTACTTTTATTTGCATCTTAGTTTAGTTTAGTATTGAATTGGTTCGCAGCCCGTATCCTTCCTAGCTTTGGATTATATCCTCTGTCTAGTTTTATTTTCTGTTTTGTTTGATGTTTATTCACTGTTTAGATTAGTTTCGTGACATAATTTAGGTTAGACAAAAGCTAGAATCACAATCGCTTAGTTCCCGTAAGATCGACCCGGTATCAACCTCTTTACTAACGATCCTTATACTTGAGGGAAACCGGATTTATAAATATATTACTTGTTTGTTTGTGTGCTAGATAAATCCGTGACATGTTGTTGTAACATAGATAAGTTAAGTAGAAACGCTTAGTCAATTCATGTTGATGGACATGAAATGAACCCCAGATTGAGTCGGTCACATATAAACAACTAAACTTCTAAATATCTTTTCTTTATAAATTATAATTGTTGTCATAGCTTCTCTTTCTTATTAAGTACGTTGTACTTACCTCAAATGCGTGTTTTCTATGTGTTTGGGGATGAGAAGACGAACAGGTCGAGAATGTTTACGAGGAGGAGTTCGATGATGACGTGTGAAGACGCCTCATTGAAGACTTTACTTTTATTCTTTTACTATTCTTCTTTAGACTGTGTTAGACTTTTGGTCTTTCGAGACTTGTAGTACTTTTACGTTTCTTTTGAGAATATCGTACGTTTCTTTTGGACTTCGTATTTTTTCCCTTGAATGTAATAAGTTACACTTCCATCTTTGGATTTCAGGTTTCTATTCTTGGATGTTTGGAATTTTTCATACCCGAGTCTTTTTCTTCTGTTTGCTTATTTTTGATACGACGTAGCAGAGGCTTACGTATAAAGTGAATTTGTTTTTATTTTATACGTGCCGAACGTTCCTTTTCCGGATAAGGACTCGGTGTCCGGGAACGGGGCTTTACAGTTGGTATCAGAGAGAAGCATCTTTTAGGCTTCCTTTCTTTTAAGATAAGTTTCTCTAGATCTTTTAGTAACGTTTTGGTTTTATTTGACCATCGTGATGGTGTTCACGAAGAACCGAGCGGCGCAGAGACTTCTAGAGTTCGACGGGAAAGTCCTACACCGGTAGTAGGATGCGGTGTTGTAAGGCAAATTTCTCCACCTCAGTGGAGTTTGTCACCACCTCCTCACACTGCGACACCCACACCAAGGTCTCAACGGGGTTTGTCACCACGACCTCATCAGGAGAAACCTCCACAATGGCATGTGGGAGTTTGGTTCGATTCACTTTGGTAAGTGATGTTCCAAAGAGTTTTATACCGCCACCGGTAAGCTACCCTCCACACCAACAAACCTTCTACCCGCCACACCAACAATTTACCTCCACCAAAGAAGCCACCCTCACCACTGGTGTTTCACCAACAACAAAGAGACTTTCTACCCACCTCCCGAAGTCATACCCCTCGACCTACCGTACCACTTTCACCGCTTCTGACCATCGAAGAAGGTTTTGGTTACCCACCCTTTGGTTTCCAACAACCTCACCCAACCCCACAAAGATCACCAAAATTACCATCGTGATACTACCCTTTTCACCGAACCTCAAGCTTAATCCAACTTACCTCTCAGAGCAATGCTGCAGCGCAAGCAAGTACCTTTTTGTTACCCTCCGGTTACCTACCCACCGCTTCCACCGGTTAGACCGGCATTTGAGCAAGCACCGGGCTGTGGATTGGTATACAAGATTGAGAAGGAATCGGGTTGAAAACTTCTATGGAATGTAGAACATTCAAAGGCTGAGGAATGGATAAGAAGCTTCGAAAAGGCATGCGGGAATACATGTGCCTGAGACTGAGATGGCACAATTGGCAATTAGTTTTCTTTTGGGTGCAGCTGAAGCATGGATAGATGCGATACAGAGTAGCAATGGCAAAGTAACAAATCCGGAAGCTTTCAAAGCTATGTTTTACAACGAGTACTTCCCGCAACAAGATAAGCGGACAAGGCAAGTCGCTTTTGAAACTTAAGCGGGTGGTAATCACTTGACGGTATCTCAAGACACCAATAGGTTCAATGAGTTGGGAAGGTTTTACCTGAAATGATGAAAGTGGAAGAAAGGAAAATGGCCCTTTACAAAGAAGGGTTGGCCTATGAAATTGGGCCGGCATGTTGGGCTTTACAAATGAGGACTATGGCGGAGTTATCGAATAAAGCCTTAGAGGTTGAGACCTTCGGAAAGAAGGCTACAGCCAGTGATTGGGAACAAGAGGAGCTTTGGGACTAGTCAAGGCAATTATCGAGAGCACCACAACAGAACGTCAAAAAGACAACAGCTCCTACGGCAACAAAGGCCCCAACTAGTGCACCGTTGTGTTCCAAGTGCAATAAGAATCATTCAGGCGAGTGCCGACAGAACACGAATAGTTGCTACCTTTGCGGAGAACCGGGGCACTTTTCTAGGTAATGTTCCAATAAAGGGAATAAAGGGAGTACGAGCCGAGGGAACGGGGGAAGCGGCCCGAGCCGACCAGTTCGAGTTTTTGCAGCTGACACTAAGGATGCAGAACCAGAGGATGATGTTATCTCAGGTACCTTATTGTTGTTAATATATTTTATTAAGATATTTTTATAGCACGGTTATTCATGCTGTTATTTTATTTAAATGAATGAATATGCACCTTAGGTACGATAATGTTAGATAATCTAGTGGTCAAAGCTTTGTTCAATACGGGAGCGCCTAACACGCTTGTGTCGACCAAGGTAGCTAAGAAGTTGAGTTTACCCTCGAACCATTAAGAAACACCTTGGAGATAACTACACCGTTAGTGGAAAGTAACAAAGGTAACTAGGATGATACCTCAAGTGGACGCTCGAGTTGGATCTTATCGATGCAAGAGCGACTTCACGCTTTTAGACTTTTCATATTTTGATGTGATTCTTGGAATAGATTGGCTATCCGAGAATTATGTTCACCTAGAATGCCGAGAGAAGAAAGTGACTTTTAAAATAACCCGGAAATCGATAAGACGTATCAATGGAATGTGTATACAAGCCGAGTAAGAAGCGACATCCGATAATTTCAGGTGTCAAGGCAATTAGAGCTTGTCGGTGGTTGCGAAGGCTACTTGTTGTACGCAGTGGATGTGAAACAAGTGAAGCCAAAGCTAGAGGAAACTCCAGAGTAGTAAGAGAGTACCCTGAGGTGTTTCCTTCAAGAATTACCGGAAATATGCCGGATAGGAAATCGAGTTTGAGATCAAGTTAATACCGAGCGGCACCGCTTGCCAAGGCACCCTATAGAATGGCACCGGCTGAGTTGAAGGACTTAAAAGCACAAACAAGGATATGCTCAAGAGGAATATAATTCAGCCCAAGATTTCACCTTGGGAGCCCCTGCTTTTGTTTTTGAAGAAGAAATATGGTAGCATGAGGATGTGTATCGATTACAGAGTACCGAATAACCTTACCATCAAGAATAAGTATCCTTTGCCGAGGATTGATGATTTGTTTAACCAGTTGCAGGGCAAGAAAGTGTTCTCTAAGATTGACCTTAGGTTTGGTTATCATCAGTTGAAAATTAAGGTGGCGTATGTACCAAGACGGCTTTTAGTATGAGGTACGGTCATTATGAGTTCTTAGTTATGCCTTTTGGATTCACTAATGCTCCATCTGCATTTATGGATTTAATGCAGCGAGTTTTCATGTCTTACCTGGATAAGTTCGTGATAGTGTTCATAGATTTACATCCTAGTGTACTCTAAGGATGAGAAAGAACATGAGGAACACTTAAGGATAGTGTTGGATACTTTGAAGAAGAACCAGCTTGTTTGCTAAGTTCTCTAAGTGTGACTTTTGGTTGAAACAAGTCGCTTTCTTGGGTCACGTCGCTTCGGGGTGGTATTCAAGTTGATCCCGCCAAGATTGAGGCGATTGAGAATTGGCCTAGACCTACCACAGTTTCAGAAGTAAGAAGCTTTCTTGGATTGGCTGGCTACTATAGGAAGTTTGTGCAAGAATTTTCGAAAATAGCTACCCCACTCACCAAGCTTACACAGAAGAATGTGAAGTTTGAATGGACAAAGGAGTGTGAAATAGCTTTCCAGACGTTGAAGAAGAAGTTGACTACAGCCCCAGTTTTGGCAGTTCCGGAGATTTTTGATAACTACGATGTCTACACGGATGCTTCGGGGCAGGGTTTGGGTTGTGTATTGATGCAGGGAGGAAAGGTGATTGCTTATTCATCTAGACAGTTGAAAATGCATGAGAAGAACTACCCGACACATGACTTAGAGTTGGCAACAGTAGTGTTTGCATTAAGGACTTGGAGGCACTACTTGTATGGAGTTAAGGCAAGGATCTTCACCGACCACAAAAGTTTAAAGTATTTCTTCACTCAAGAGAATCTGAATATGAGACAGAGAAGATGGTTATAATTCATGAAGGACTATGATTTGGATATTCAGTACCATCCAGGCAAAGCCAATGTAGTAGCAGATGCTTTAAGTAGGAAACCAGTATTTACAGTTTCAAGCGTCGAAGATGTGGCAGAAATGTTAGATGGTCTGGAAATCAGCAGATTTGATCAGATTGAGGATCGACAGTTTGTGGCGCCGCTGTTAGCAAGATCTGAGTTGATGGATGATATTTGGAAAAAGCAAGATGAAGACCTAGCTTTGGTTGATTTGAAGCGAGTTGCTAAAGAGAAGCCTACAGTGGGTTATGTCTTGGACAAGAATGGAAACCTTTGGTACCAGGATCGTCTGTGTGTGCCTAATGTTGGCGACTTAAGACAGAAAGTTATGGAAGAGGCACATAGGATAGCTTTTGCAGTTTATCCAGGTGCTACTAAGATGTATCGGGACTTGAAAGAAAGGTTTTGGTGGCCCTCGATGAAGTTGGAAATAGCTAAGTTCGTAGCAGAGTGTGACATTTGTCAGAAAGTAAAGGCAGAGCATAGGAGACCAGGAGGAATTCTTAAGCCATTTTATATCCCTGAATGGAAGTGAGATAAGATTACGATGGATTTCATCACTGGTTTACCGAAGACTAAGGGAGGACATGATGCGATTTGGGTAATTGTGGATAGATTGACCAAATCTGCCCATTTCTTACCGTATAAGGTTGACATGCCTTTGAAGAAGATGACAACACTATATCTGGATAATATAGTGAAGCTACACGGAGTTCCTATCTCGATAGTTTCGGATCGTGACTCGAGGTTCGTCAATGGTTTTGGAAGAGTTTACTGTAAGTTTTGGAACCAAGTTGGATTTGAGTACGGCTTTTCATCCTCGCATGATGGACAATCTGAGAGGACCATCCAAACACCGAGGACATGCCGAGAGCATGTGTTTTGGAAGTAGTTGGATCACGGGATGATTACCTACCGTAGCGAGTTTGCCTACAACAACAGCTTATCATGCAAGCGTAGGCATGCCACCGCTTGAAGCTTTGTATGGGAGAAGATGTCAAACGCCGTTGTTTTGGGATGAAGTCGGGAAAGACAAATCACAGGGCGGAATTGGTTGAACAAGCTAAGGAAAGGGTTCAGTTGGTTAAGAAGAATCAAAAGCGACTCAAGACAGCGTAAAAGTTGGGCGACGTTAGAAGAAAACCGCTTGAGTTTGAGGTCGGTGATAGAGTGTATCTACGAGCTTCACCGATGAAGGGAGTGAAACGCTTTGGACAAAAGGGAAAGCTAAGTCCAAGGTATGTTGGACCATTTGAAATTCTGGAAAGGATTGGACCGTTGGCTTATAAGCTTTAGTTACCGGAATCTATGTCAAGAGTCCATAGTGTTTTTCACGTTTCAATGTTGAAGAAGTGTCTGACGAAGAATGATGTTGAAACTACAATTGATCCGGAAATTCTACAAGACAATCTTACTTATGATGAGAGACCGATCAAGATTTTGAACCGGAAGGAAAAGATGATTAAGAGGCGGATGATCCCATTGGTTTTGGTTCAGTGGAGCAATCATTTACCCGAGGAGGCAACTTGGGAAGTTGAAGATGACATGATCAATGAATTCCAAGAGTTTGTTTATCTACTGTATATTCTAGTTTCGAGGACGAAAACTACTTTTTTAAGGGGGGAATGTAATATTCCGATTTTCGTGAAAGTAAGGACGTGTCATTTTAAGTAAAATGAAATATTATTATTGCTTTTCTTTTATTGGATTTAAGTATTTTGTTAATTATTTTATACATGATTTTCGAGTTATATGTATATATAATTAAGGAAATCTGATTATTTGGTAATTAAGGGCAATTAAGGAAAAATGGATTATTTGGGAATTGGTATTTAAGGAAAATTAAATCGATTATTCCCAAAACCTAAACAAAAATTCAGAATCAGTTTCACGCCCTCTTCTCTCATGGGCTTTGAGAGGAAGAAATAGGGCTTGGATGATTTTCACAAATTCTAAGAGAAAGCTTTACCGCTTTCATCGACGAGAGATTTGGAATCGTTGTGAGAAGGGCAACGCTTGATATCGCTTGGTGGGAAGTGCATTAGATTTTCGAGAGGCTTTTGAATCTGGTTTTTAGCTGCAATCAAGTAAGAGACTCTTCCTATGATCTCGATTATGATTCGTAAAGTTTAGATCATGTTTTAAGATGTTTAGATGTAAGAAAGATGTGTTTTTTTGTTGGTCAACGATCCTAGATGCTATGGTATGATTAGATAAGTGGTTATGTGTTTTTCTGGGACTTTTTTTGATGTTAATTAGGTTATAAACGGTTTAGAAATCGCGCTTTGAAGATTTTAGCGCTTTGGGAAAAACCAGCAAACGGGCGCTTGCAATCATAGCGACCAAACGGGCATTTTCACAAGGCGCAGGCGGGCGCTTGAGGTTAGATTTTTATTCAGATGTAGCCTTTTTTGATGGACGGGCGCTTGGGGTTAGTGGACAAAGCGCTCGATGTCTAACGGGCGTTCATAGGATGTCAAACGGGCGCTTGACCTGCTTTTACCTTGTTTTTACCGCTTTAAGCTTTCACCTTGGTTTTCGCTTCATAATCATGTTTTCACTGCTTTATACCCTTAATCATGATATGTTAACATTAATTAAACATGATCAAGCTTCGATTGAACTTCTAATTCATTCAGCTTAAAACACCAATGTACTCTTAAAGGGGAGTTGAAGTTTGGATCCGCCGGAAGAGCATGATAGGCTTGTGCTTTGATGAATTAGTATTCATCAATGTCTGTGTAATTTCTAGGCTTTGTCTGTGTCTAGTGGTCTAGGAAGAGAGTAGTCAAGGTGAGGGAGATTAATTGAAAACACTTAGGTGGTTAGTGACGTGGCCTTTTCTAGCTGCTAAACCAGCCCTTAACCGACAAAGCATCGGATCAAACAGAGTGCTAGTGTGGTGAGTCGAGTGTCGAATCCTCGTGGGAAACTTGGTAATTTTTTAAGTGTGGTTAAACACCAAAGAGCTGTTATTAACTCGATCTAAACCGCAATTTTATAACACATATCACTACTATTCTACTTAACATAAAATAAATGCGTAATTTAAAAGTTATTCTAATATAATATATATAGATATATAAATATATATAGATGTACATAAATTGCAAAAAATATATATAGATATAAATATATAGATACCAATATATAGTTTAGACAAATAAGTTTATAGAACTAGCCAAAGTTTATATAATTGATTTATACGATCTTTTCCAGTAAACTGAATGTGCTCGATTTTTCCTTTTATAATAGGTCCAATTGAGTAAATGAAACGGTGCACTCCTGAGGTTAACAATTCCTCCTCACACGAGCGTATGAAATTGTCATATGTCATTGTCATCAGTTCAATCTCCACAACTGCCCCATGCTAATCTCGCTAGTCTCGAACAGTACCGAGTACAAATCTACCTCGGATAAAAGAGGTTATTCCATTTGTCAGATGGCCGATGTTATTCAAAAGGCTCCGGTTGTCAGGCGGATCGATTTAACTTTCCGGTTTTAGTTTCAATTAAACTGTTGATTTTAACATTATTATGATCTCGAGTACAATTTTAATAAGATCCATCTTTCCCAAGACAAATCGCCCTCGGGTAGGAAATAGATTCCGTTGTTCACGCCAGACGCCAATTTTACCTCCGGTTTTTCTTTCTTTTATCTCATATCCTAACTTCTCTCGATCAGCCATCGTTAGGTTATATGTTGCGATTCATCTTGGTTAATTACGCCAATCCGAATATTATCAATACGTTACAGAATAGAAAAAGATTCAATTTACTCAATTTTAGTAAATTTTAATTAGACAACATTCCTTTACCGAAAAGATCGAAATAAAACGATTACATAACTTTGGCTAATTATTAGATTTAGCCTAATATCATTATAAAGACGAAAAAGATAAAACAAACATAACAAACATAGATACTTAAGAAATTTTACCCGACATAAATCAATTGAATCGAGTTCGTATTCTTCCGAACATTACAACGACTTTCAACAACACCGATCTTCCGATAATTTCTCGAGCATTACAACGATACTACTATTTATGGCATAAGGCCTATATACATACATACTACTACCAAGAAGTAAAGGTTAAGAAAATATATTGGTACACCCTCGATGTCGTATGAATCGCCTTTTATAGGTGTAATTTCAGACCGGATCGATCCGGGAATAAAAACATTATCCCTTGATTATTCTCTCGCAGGATCAAATCTTGGTAATCATTATGTTGTTAATCGACAAGCCGGATCGATCCGACATAAATCCGATTGATCCGGTAGCTTTTTATTCCATAACTTGATCTCAAACTTGATAAAATCATAACTTGAGCTCTGGATCTCCAAATGACATTATTCAAGAAGCGCTGGAAAGCTCTTGAAAAGATCTATAACTTCCATGAAAGACTCTTATTCAGATAATGTCGTCTTGATGAGCCATTCGCTTGTCGAAGCTTATTTCTCGATTATCACTTAATCGAATTGATTAGCCACTAGACCACTTCACCATTCGATTAACCATTTAAGCTCGTGACACTCTCTAAATCCTTCCAGAGATATGATTATACTTTAACATGTCGACTCTCGGGGTCTTGGTTTATAAATCTGCAATAAAATACCACAAATACCCACGTAAATCTAACACGACACTCCGATTATTGAACCGGTACAAAATTTATATCTTTTTTTTACTTTTACTGGATTTTTATAGTATTTAGATTTATTTATAACTATTAATATTTCATAAGATTATTGTTATAATTTCTTATATTTTATATAAAAAGAGTTAATAAAGTATATATAATATTGTAATTTTTATCATATAAATGTTGTACATCAACTACTCCCCACTTAGCTCTTTGATCGTCCTCGAGTAAAATAAGCGGTAATAAATAAAAATTACAATAAAAATGATATATTTGATAGATTAAATTTCAAGTTAGTAAAATATCATTTTAATATTATAAACATATTAATTATATCCTTCTTAGAAATTAACAAGATAAAAAGTGTATACAACTTAGATAAATTATCTATCAAATATCATTCAAATGAAATTTAACATAATCTACTCAATAAATATAATTAAAATTCTAGAATTATTCTCCTATCTCAACTTATATGAAATATTTGGAATCAAGGACTGAGTCAAGTAGTTGACAAAATGGCTTATACTTTTTTCAGGCTCAGGGTATTGGTTTAATCGAAAGGATAGAAAAGAAAATCAAAAGAGAAAGAAGCAAGTCGTACGTACTTACACCTTCATAATTTTGATCAAAAATACCTCGATTAATTCTGATATTATTTCACCTTTTTTTTTTTCCAGATTTTCTCTTTTTTTTTCTTTTTTTTCTTTTTTTTTAATACTTAAGAACTAAAAGCATGCGTGTGTGTAGAAAATCAAATTTACAAGCATTGCTTCATCAAGATTGATCGGAGTAATACTCTTTCGATCGAAAATTACAAGTCCGGTTTCCTTAAACTTGTAATCATTCTTGAGATCTTATGATTCGACTTTTTCTTTTTTCATTTTATGCCTTCATTCCCAAAGAATAGACATTTCGAGATAATACCCTAGCCGACTACTATTATCGTGCAATCGGGAGCTTTAAAACTCATGTTGATATAGGGCATTTCGAGATAATACCCTATCGCACTCAAATCATTGGTAGCTACTACCGATATTTTTATTTTTTTAGTTGTCGATCAAAGATAAGGAAGATACCTGGTATTTGATTAATTCTGTGTAAATATGGTGCTTCGTTCTTAATTCTTTTATAGAATATTAACATATCCGAACTTATTACCAAAATCGACTATCTTGCAAGCGTCATGAGGTAAGATCGAATATACTAATACTTATCTAATTTTTTCAATCTCAGCATACACCATTCTTAGCTTTTGTGTCATCATCTCCTCTCATAAGTACGTACAAACTCGTGGGATTTTTAGGAAATGTAGACCAAAATAAGCTAAGGGTCGGTTAGTTTAATCAAAATGGCTATTTCTGAGTGAGGTCTTGATCACTCTAATCAAGGTTTATGAGTGGACAAAATTAGAAATTTATGTAAGCTTTTTTAATTATAGTTTATATTTTTGTGGTGCCAAAAATCTCATCGCTCCTAATCCGATTCCATATTTATATTTCGCTTTGAAAAGAAAATTATTCTAAAATTTCATTATAAATATAAGTATATTCGCTAAATTTCATATGAAAATTACTTGATAATATTTATGTATAGTTACATATACTTAAAATCTTATAAAAATCTAAAATTGACATATATAATATAATTATAATATATCTAATTTACTTTACTTAATTAAAATCTATTCTTACCAATTTATATTATTTTTATTCATATTAATTATATATTATCTAGTTATTTTGATTCAAGAAAAATTAAACTAAGTATTAAGCACTTAAGTATAAATTTATATGAGAAAATTTTAATTTTTATTTACTAACTTACCTCTACTCCCCACTTATGAAATGACATCGTCCCGATGTTCAGTGAGTAATAAAAAGTAAGTTTGAAAGAAAAAATTAAAATTTTATACGATTTATTATTTTTCTCAACGTATATTATTTTAATTAAAGAAAATGACATATATATTAAACATTAAGGGAACTATTACAAACTTTAAAGAAAACTAATTAAAAAGCGATTAAACTGCTAACTTAGTCGAGTACTAACTTAACAACAACAACTTCTAACTGATTTCAA
Source organism: Gentiana macrophylla (assembly GCA_026214975.1). Taxonomy (NCBI): domain Eukaryota; kingdom Viridiplantae; phylum Streptophyta; class Magnoliopsida; order Gentianales; family Gentianaceae; genus Gentiana; species Gentiana macrophylla. Next base: position 91,610,829 of record CM047816.1, read on the forward strand.
ACAACTCCTCAAACCATAGATGAACATCCGGGAGTATCTACCGGAAGTAATCCCAACCGAGAATCACGAGATGGAAAAATCTCGCACAAGAGTAAATCGAGGCACTTGATTCAATGGACACATAGTTGAGAGATAACCTGCAAACGGTAGTGGTCTTCCCTATTACGCCTATCCACCGCAAAATTAATTGCCGCTTTTAAACATCAAAATCCCCAATCAATGTATGCTCTCACGGTCGGTGCATACAACAAAGAAAGATCTCATCATCCGTAATCCTCAAAAAATTCTAGTTGGATAGATCCGGGAATTAATGAAGCTTTCCACGCCTCAAACGAGGGGTAAGGCCAGAGTTGAAGAATCATAGTTATGATCAAACAATGGAAACACATACCGAAAGGCTTCGCAGATTTATTTACAACATTATAGCATTTCCGAGTTCCCAAAGAAACTCGAAGTGTGGGTTTTGTTCAAAAGTACATGGTGGGATTTGAAAGATCTGATTTATGATGATCGCTAAAATGATATAACGATTCCTCTAACAAGAATGAGATGAGACGAGGTCATTGCCGTTATATCGTTAGGGATGCATAAAAATCTCTAACAATTGAAATGTTAATTCTACCTCCTGAGTCCTAATCGCCTTTTTCCATCCGCAACCTCGGATTAGATTTCGGCCCCACCGATCGATTTTTTCAGATTTAAGCCTTTCTCCATCGTAATAGAATGAGAATGGACGAAATTAAGACATCTCGAACGCCATTATGAAAACACGAGGCATGAGCTTTCGGAACCACACCATCAAGCGATGTGGTTCGTAATTATTAACCGAGGGAGAGGTGTGGTTAGACATTTTTTATTCGATAAAGAAAAGTACTCAAAGTAAGAAAAGAATGAGCATTTAGGCTTGTCACGCCGCTTTTTTTCTATTTATAGAAGGTAGCAATCATGCAAAAGTAGAAAAATCTACCTTTTTGGCGTTTTATGCTTTCCGGATCGATCCGAAAAGGGCCGGATCGATCCGCCTCTCAACTAGCAATCCCGCCAGTCGGTATTTACGCGCCGATCGATCCGGGTTAGGTCGGATCGATCCGGAACTCACTATTCACGGACAGAGTTGTTTTGGCTTGTAAAATGCCTAGATTTTTCTAGGTGATATGTTTTTTCCCTAACTTCGGTTCATTTTTATTATGTTATAACGATAAACTTTACTACACGGTGTGTACTAACATAAAACGAAAGTAAAATAAAATAACATAAAATCGTAATGAAATAAAATCCTATTAAAATAAAACCAAAATAACCTAAAATTGTACGAAAATGAAGTAACATAAAATCGTACGAAAAATAAATTGTTTTCAATGTCAATAATCATAAAATGGTTTAAATCAATCCTCTTCATCACTCATCTCGACGTGGCTCGAACTAGGCATGGCTCGAGAACTGGCCGGATCATAAGTCGATTCTTGGAATGGATCTTGAAAATGTGTCGACATCCGAACCAAGCTATCTAATCCCATGACATCAGAAAAAATGCTTCCCCATCCCGTCGTGGTATGGCTAAATGATCCAAATCCTTCCCAATCAGATGTCGCAGCTGCCGTAGTACTGTTTAAAAATCCCCTATACCACTAGTTTGAAATCCAAAAGAATGTGGCATTTGTTGGAAGTTTGATCGAGGTGGCATCGTGGAATAAAGTCGGGCAAGGTATACGGTGTGGATTGGCAATGCGGAATATCCATCTCGGCATAGTAGGGTGTCGCAAAGAAATTCATCCGATATATACCTTGCATGCCTTGACGTAAATCTTCGCACCATAACCTATTCCTTTCCGCAAAAAGCAGTATATTGGCATTGGCACGATGAACATCATAGGCCAAGGATTGAAACATGTCGTATGTGATGGTGTTTGGAAGTTGAGTTTGAGTTTGACTAGATGATGGAGGAACAAAGAGTGGATTGAGAAACATGTGGAGTAGGCCGAGGTCGGTGACGGTTAGGGTTCATAAAATCTATCCTTCCCGCCGCCTAGGTGGTAAACTAGACCTATAAGTGTTTCACAACCATAATCGATTATCATTTGGAAGCTCAGAACACCTATCTCAAGACACAAGGAAGAAATAAAACAAGGAAAAGGCATGTGGATCGCCTGGTTTAGCAGCTTGAGACAAATTCCTTGGCCCTTCTATATACATAACCCCGCTTACATCCACAGTGTATATCATTGACCATAGCCCAAGCAATACACGATCCTCTTTACCAAAAGATGTCAAATGACGAGAAGGGTAAAGAGTCGAATCTGATAAAACGCTTAATAGCTCTCATATCCCTTATACATTTTCCATAGAAACCCTATTTTCATGCCAAACAAATGTGGATCTAACTCGTACAGTCAGTTTCGAGACTATATAGTCAAAGTCCAGTGCTCATCTAAATTCCATACCGTATAATAATCCTCATTTTCTGTATATCGTGACACCATAAATAGCATTTATAAACCGGGATTAAACGGCACTGCTCGCTCGCTCTTAGTCGATGTGGTTAACTCACCATTCTCTCGTTTCATTATGAGTTGCTACCAGAGAATAAAATTCAAATACTAAGGTTGTGTTAACTTCACCGCGCTTTAAACCGCTAACTCCAACCACTCGCCGCCTTTCGAAAATCTCTTTTACCTCCCTTCCCAAATCCGTGAAATCCAAACCCTCTCTATTGCAACTAAACACCGCCCAAATTTATTTTTTAAGGCTTTTCTAGTCGCCAGAGGTTGTTCTTTCAAAACTAACAAATGATTTCTTTCTTCAAGTAAAGGCCTAGTCTCTATGACCGGGATTTGGGTAGGGATATGCGGCTTACGTTTTTTACTGGCTTTTGATGATTCGGTCATTCTACGATAGTGACACAATAACAAAACAACAACAAAATAACAAAAGAAACAACACAGAACAACACAAATGAGTAACAAAATAGTTGAAATTAAATAAAAAGTTGCTAAAAAACGAAATTAACAAAATAAATGACTACAATGTTACCTTCTAATGCTTAAAAGGTTGAAATTTGGCCGGAAGAGATGAAAATTTGCCGGAATTAAAGTTGAAGCTTTCCCTTGAAAAATTCTTCAATTTAAATGAAAATTTGAAGAGAGGAGAGGAAAATGAGAAGAGTTTAAGAATTTGGGTAGTTTAATAGTAATGTTGTGTGATGATTTGAAGAAAAAAATTCGAATGGGGGAAGAGGGGAGGGGCGGCTGTTTGTAGAAAAATGAAAGAAGAAAAAGAAGGAGGGACCCCGTCCCTTTATTAGGTTTTTCAGTCTCCGGATCGATCCGAGGTTAGGTCCGATCCGACCCGACCAAAATTTTATTTTATTTTATTTTTTTTTTTTGAAAAACTCTTTAAAACTTAATAAAAATTTTATAAATCCTTAATAATACTTCTGCTAATTTTAAATAAAACCTTTTATAAAAAATTTATAAAACTTTTAAGTAATTTCATAAAGATCCTATTTATAAAATTTTCAAAAGTTATATAAAAATTTTATAAATATTATAAAACTCATAAGGGTCCTAATTCCATTATTTCTAAATCTTCCAGTGGGTCTAACATAACATTCTATCAACCTAACCTTAAGAAATGAGGCGCTCAAATTTTCCCTTTGATCTCCATCGATTTTCGGATAACCACCTAATCGCTCCTTCTTAACAACATTCAAACACTCATCCTAGGATTTGGTTGTGCTTTCCTCGCATTTCCCATCATGCTCACTTTTTCCACAGATTCTACATCTCATCGTAAACTTTGCCTTCTCTCTTTATTGAGCTTCTCGATTTTCCATTACATACTTCTCTCAACTGATCTCTCTCAACAATTGCTTGTTTTTCTCAAAAACCAAGCTTCTATTTTAAACGCGACATCTTTATCAAGACCTAATTTCAAAAGCAAAATAAAACTCCTATTCTATCTAAAAGACATCCAGCTTCTTTTACGCTTATCCGTAAAAGACGAAACTAGTTCAAACATATAAAACACAAAAAGTAGAAGAAAGATAGATAGCACCGATAGTCGGCCGATTTCTGGCCTCCTGCTTTCAATATTTTTTGATTTTTCTCGCTTTTTCAATTTGTCGGGGATCACCAAGAGCATTACTTCTCCTTCAAGGTGGTTCCTTCTCCTTCACAAATAACTTCACTGTGGCCATTGGCTATAAAAGTCGATTTCCACCGCTTAGTTCAACACCCAGATTTGTAAACCTGTGTTACTTTAAATGGACTCGCCCATCTTGATTTAAGCTTTCCGAAATAACTTTAAACGTGAATTGTACAAGAGCACTCGATCACCTACATGGAACTCACGACTATAGATTCTCTTATCGTGAAAAGATTTCGTATGCCTTGTAGATTCGAAATGCTTTCATAAGAATCGAGACGAAAATTCTTCTAGTTCTCATTAATTGAAGCAATCTATGATCACCGATGCCTTTTAGGATCGAAATTCAAAAATTTAATAGCCTGTAAGGCTCGGTGTTCTAACTCAACCTGAGATGACAAGACTTACCAAAGACTAACTTATAGGATAACAACCAATTGGTGTCTTAAAAGATGTTCTCAGACGCCCATAATGCATCGCCTAATTTAATCGCCTCTTTTACGATTTGATTCCACTGCTTTCCCACGATTCTTTTGATTTCTCTATTAGACACCTCTACCGCGCCCACTGGTTTGCGGATGATATGCTCATAACTTATGTGTTACACCATATTTTTCAACTATCTTGGTAAATGGTCTATTACAAAAGTGTGACCTCTATCACTAATGATAGCCCTCGAATACCATATCGGGTAAATATATTCTTTTAAGGAATCTTATGACAACTTTGGTATCATTAGTGGGAAGAGCTTCACTTTCTACCCATTTTGAAACATAATCTACTATTACTAGAATAAATCTTTTTCCAAAAGATATGTGGAATGGTCCCATGAAATCTATACCCCAAACATCAAATAACTCACATTCTAAAATAGGTTGCATAGGCATCTCATGTTTTTTAGATACATTTCCCATTTTTGACAAGACTCACAAGATTTAACATACTTATAAGCATCTTTATATAGTGTAGGCCAATAAAAACCACATTGTAAAACTTTAAAAGCAGCTTTTCCAACCTCCATGATGACCTCCGCCTCACGATCATGACAAAATGACAAAACACTTAAAATTTCATTATCAGCACACATTTTCCGATTATCCCATCCGAACATTTACGGAAAAGGTCCGGTTCCTCCCAAGAATAAAATTTTAAGTCATAAAAGAACTTTTTTCTCGCTGCCAAGTCCAATAAGACGGAATATAATCACGGGTTAAGTAATTAATGATATCTCCAAACCAGTGGTGACATTTCCTTAGAAGGAATTCTATTTTTTAATAACTGCATGGTTGAAGGAGTATCTATTCTAAATAGCTTGTTCATCAGAAATGAATCTTTAATTTCAATTCCTATTCCTTCATCATTATCCATTCTACTTAGATGATCTCGCTACTACATTCTCACTTCCTTTTTTATCTTTAATTTCAATATCAAATTCTTGAAGTAAGAGAATCCATCTAAGAAGACGAGGTTTAGCATCTTTCTTACTCAAGAAATACTTCAGTATCAATGGTCTCAGATAAATTACTACCTTAGATCCAACAATATATGATCTAAACTTATCTAAGGCAAAAATTACAGCCCAATAGTTCTTTCTCAGTAGTTGCATAATTAAGTTGAGTCAAGTGCTTAGTGTGTGAGATGCATAGTAAATAGCTTTGAGAATTTTGTTATATCTTTGACCTAAAATAACTCCTACAAATTAAATCACCGCATCACACATAATCTCAAACGGCAAATTCCAATCAAAGCTACTAGCACCGTGCAAAGAGTCAACCTCGCTTTTAAGGTCCTGAAGGCTTCCTTACATTTACTATCAAAGTTAAAAGGTACTTCCTTTTCAAGTAAATGACTTAGAGGCTTTGCTATTTTCAAAAATCAAGAAATGAACCTTCTATAAAATCCTCGCATGTCCGAGAAATCCTCTTAGAGTTCTTAAATTAACTCGGTGGAGGTAATTTTTCAATTACTTCGACTTTAGCTTTGTCAACTTCGATACCTTCTTCGTAGATTCGTGACCTAAAACAATTCCTTCGATACCATTAAGTGACATTTTTCCCGCTTTTAGTACTAAATTGGTATCTTCACAAATACGTTGTAACACTCATTCTAAGTGTAACACACAAACATCAAATGAATCTCCGTAAACACTAAAGTCATCCATAAAAATTTCTAAGAATTTCTCAACCATATCAAAGAAATATAGCCATCATACATCTTTGAAACGTAGCTGGTGCATTACATAAACCAAACGACATTCTTTTATAAGCAAAAGTTCCATAAGGACAAGTGAAAGTAGTTTTTCTCTATCTCCTCGCCGCAATGAATATCTCAGAAATATCCCGAATAACCATCTAAGAAACAAGAATACTTATGTCCACTTAAACGCTCCAACATCCGAACTATGAATGCAAGTGGATGATGATCTTTCTTAGTATGATCATTTAGTTTTCTAAAATCAATGCACATTCGATAACTCAGAATCTCTCTTGTCGGAATCCATTCATTCCTTTCATTCTCTTTCACCGTGAAACCTCCTTTCTTTGGTACAACTTGAGTTGGACTTACCCATTCACTATCTCGATATAGGAAAAATTATCCCCATTTCTAATAGCTTAATGACCTCTTTCTTAACAATTAACTGCAAATTTGGGTTGAGGCGGCGTTATGGTTGAATACAAGGTTTAGCATCTTCCTTTAAATTATCTTATGAACGCAAATCTCGTGGCTAATACCTCGAATATCGGCAATCGCCCATCCAAAAGCTTTCTTATGCTTTTTCAACATTCTAAGTAATTGATCTTCTTGTTGCTCAGCTTAAAGATGATGAAATAATAACTGTAATAGATTATTAGTTTCAAGAAAAGCATACTGATTTAAAGGTAGCGGTTTCAATTCCGCATTCTTAGGTGGATCTTCCAGTGATGGTTTAAGAACCGGTCCTTCTAGTTCTAATTCCAAATACTTATGCCATGAAGGTTTAAAAGTAAAACTTCCTTTATCTGTAGAAAGAATTATCTCTTTCATTTCGGTGTCTTTCTCATCTTCTTTATAGATAGACAGAGCTAAACATTCTTCTAATCTGCCTTCAAAAGTTGGTAATCGATTATCATAGATGTAATGACTATCTTCTATAAAAGAACATGATTCTCGTGATCTCGTATGGATGGTTCATAGCTTTGAAAATATTGAAAGTAACTTCATCTTCATTGACTCTCGTAATTAACTCTCCTTTCTCGACATCTATTAAAGTTCTTCCCGTAGCTAGAAACGGTCGACCTAAGATAAGTGGCGCCAATATCCTTCTTCCATTTCCATAACTACAAAGTCTACCGGAAAATAGAACTTGTCTACTTTAACCAATACGTCCTCAATAATTCCTTTAGGATATTTAATTGATCTATCTGCCATCTGCAGAGTCATTTCAGTTTTCATAAGATTTCCTATGCCTAGCTTCTTATAATCCTCATAAGACATGAGATTTATACTAGCTCCAAGATCACATAAGACCTTCTTAAACAGTAAATCCTCCAATTTCACATGGAATGGTAAAACTTCCAGATCTTTCGCTTTAGGTGGTAACTTATGTTGCAAAACTCTGAACATTCTTCATTTAGGCATATATTCTCATATTCCTCTAATTTTTTCTTGTTTGACAGTAATATCTTTCTAAAACTTTCCATAAGCAGCATACTAATTAGAGCTTCGATAATGTGGATATTAACATGAATATGACGAAAGGTATCAAGGAAACGAGCATACTTCTTATCGCTTTAATCTTTTAATTTGATCTTTAGGTGGGTAAGGTAAAGATTCTAAATCTACAACCTTGATCCCAAAGTCATTTTCTTTTCCTTTCTCCTTAAACTTTTGAGTATTACTTGATCGCCAAGTATCATGATCTTGAGTTTTTTCTTTTAAAACATTCCCTGAATCAATCTCTATTTCAGATTCCTTCAGTTCTTCTTGTTTCTCATCCTTGTTCTCATTATCCTCTATTCTAACATGTTCTTTGAATAAATTCCTTAAATCTTTATCCATGGGATCTTTCAAAATCCTAGGGATTTTTACCCATTTCTCACCTTCATTTTCAGGTTCCAAACTTCTATTCCTTTTCAAGAAATTCTCTATAATTTCTTCTTCCTCATCAAGAATTCAAGTTCATCTTTAGTTTCATCATTCTTTCCATCTAAATCATTTTCTACTTCATTATTCCCAAGTCTTCTACTCCATTACTACCACAGAGTTTTCTACTTCGTAACTCACAACATTTACTTCTCTTGGATTTCTTTCAAGATTACTTGGTAATCCTCCGTGAGGTCTACATGCTATTACGCTCACCTTCCCTACTCAAATGATCTTCCATATTCCTTAATGAGGCTTCTATCGTTCTCATTCTGATATCATGTCCACTCATAGATGTTTTCATTGTACTCAAATCCTTAGAGACTGTACCAATAGAAGTCATCATTGTTTCCATATTCTTAGCTTGAGTAGATACTACACCCATCATATTTTCCATTAGTTTTTCCCATTTCCCAACTCCTTCTGTAGGTTGAGTTGAACTTTGAGTTACTGGTATACTTTGAGTGGTATGTTGAGGATAGGATCTAGGTAATGATTGTAAATTCTGATTAGATGTGTTTTCTTGATAAACTTGATTATTATTCCTATATGGAACTGGATATGGCGGTTGTCCTTGCTTACTAGGGTTTTCAGACCATCGATAAGTAGGATGATCTCTTCTAATAGCATTAAACGAGTTTGAGTATGCATTGTTCAAATTCCTATACTGCTGAAGAAAACTCACCTCCTCTCTTGAATATCCTGTTGGTTCTTCAATCCCTAATGGCATATTATCCTGATTTGAGTATTCAGTTGGTGTACTATTTTCTGAACTTTGGTTTTTGTTTGATTGTAGGCCATCAAATTTCCTACTCAAATTTTCTAAATGTGCTAGAACTTCCGTATTAGATGTACATTCTCCTCAAAGCTACTTTTCCGTGTTAGAACCGGTTTCCCACATTCTCGTTATTTTTGGAAATCTTTTCTATAGCATCGTAAACTATTTGAGCTTCACTCATCATTAAAGAACCACCACATGCATGATCTACATCCGCACGTGAATCTTTTCTTAATTTACTTACATAAAAGTTGAATTTGCATATCTAAGGAATAACCATGGTCGGACAGCTCTTAATAGTTTTTTAAATCTTTCCTGTGCATTCCTGCGCTTTCTTCGATCCTTGTCTAAAGTTAGCAACCTCGACTTTTAATTCCAAATTTCGTCCAGAGTGAAATATTGTTTCGTAAATTCAGTTTGAATCTCCTCCCAACTTGTAAGTGAATGATGTGGAAGAGACATAAACCAATCTCGGCTCGTCCTTTTAAAGAAAAAGGAAACATAGTCATCCTCGTTAATTCCTTATGAGCACCTTGACTTTTGGTTGTGTTGCACAGCTTCTTCAAAAGATAGAGATGATGATGTGGATCTTCATCATCCTCTCCTAGAATTGGGCTCTTGCGCCAATTAAACCAAAAGATGAGATTTAATTTCAAATTGTTTGCTCCTTCATTGGGTAAAAGTATGGGATTATTAGTCCGGTTTCTTCTTATGGTTTGATCACGAGATAGGTCTCGGGTTTGGTGGGTTATTACGATTATTCCGATTCGATTCGATTATTTCTATTATTATTATTATTATTAGGTTAACAGGGTTCTGCCCATGCCCTGTGAGCATGTTCTAGCCCTTGTTCGTGTGTTTCATCACCGATTTCGCCATTCTCGTATTTTTGTTTGAAGATGATTCGCCAGATTTCCGACGACTAGTATGACCACGCTTACTCTCTACTTTAACCGCCTTCGTAGTAAGTGTTTATGTCGGGCTTATAAGGAGTGAGCGGGTCCTTACCACTTCGGTCATCAACTAACGAAAATAGAAAATAACATGAAATTGATAGTAGTAAAATTGGTAACTTACCTAGAATGTAGTACCAACGAAAAATAAAATAGAAATGAGATAAGAAAAGTGTTGACTTATTCTCGAGAGTTTTGAGCTAATACAAGTAGTAACCATAGACACAAAAAAAGAAATTAGCGCTGCTCCCGCAACGGCGCCAGTAAAGCCGACGTGGCCTTTTCTAGTGCTAAACTAAATCCTTAACCGACAAAGCAGTATCGGATCAAACTCAGTAGTGCTAGTGTGGTGAGTCGAGTGTCGAATCCTCAGTGAAACTTGGTAATTCTTTTAAGTGTGGTTAAACACCAAAGAGTCATATTAACTCGATCTAAACCGCAATTTTATAACACATATCACTACTATTCTACTTAACATAAAATAAATGCGTAATTTAAAAGTTATTCTAATATATATATATATAGATATATAAATATATATAGATGTACATAAATTGCAAAAATATATATAGATATAAATATATAGATACCAATATATAGTTTAGACAAATAAGTTTATAGAACTAGCCAAAGTTTATATAATTGATTTATACGATCTTTTCCAGTAAACTGAATGTGCTCGATTTTTCCTTTTATATTAGGTCCAATTGAGTAAATGAAACGGTGCACTCCTGAGGTTAACAATTCCTCCTCACACGAGCGTATGAAATTGTCATATGTCATTGTCATCGCTTCAATCTCCACAATCGCCCCATGCTAATCTCGCTTAGTCTCGAATAGTACCGAGTACAAATCTACCCCGGATAAAAGAGGTTATTCCATTTGTCAGATGGCCGATGTTATTCAAAAGGCTCCGGTTGTCAGGCGGATCGATTTAACTTTCCGGTTTTAGTTTCAATTAAACTGTTGATTTTAACATTATTATGATCTCGAGTACAATTTTAATAAGATCCATCTTTCCCAAGACAAATCTGCCCCCGGGTAGGAAATAGGATTCCGTTGTTCACGCCAAGACGCCAATTTTACCCTCCGGTTTTTCTATCTTTTATCTCATATCCTAACTTCTCTCGATCGCTTCATCGTTAGGTTATATGTTGCGATTCATCTTGGTTAATTACGCCAATCCGAATATTATCAATACGTTATGTAATAGAAAAAGATTCAATTTACTCAATTTTAGTAAATTTTAATTGTACAACATTCATTTACCGAAAAGATCGAAATAAAACGATTACATAACTTTGGCTAGTTATTAGATTTAGCCTAATATCATTATAAAGACGAAAAAGATAAAACAAACATAACAAACATAGATACTTAAGAAATTTTACCCGATTACAATCACCGAATCGAGGTCGATTCTTCTTCGAACATTACAACGACTTCAACAACACCGATCTTCCGATAATTTCGAGCATTACAACGATACTACTATTTATGGCATAAGGCCTATATACATACATACTACTACCAAGAAATAAAGGTTAAGAAAATATATTGGTACCCCGCGATGTTGTATGAATCGCCTTTTTATAAAGCGTAATTTCCAGGACCGGATCGATCCGGGGTTATGCCGGATCGATCCGGGAATAAAAAACATTATCCCTTGGATTATTCTCTGCAGGATCAAATCTTGGTAATCATTATGTTTCTAACTGACAAGCCGGATCGATCCGACATAAATCCGGATTGATCCGGGTAGCTTTTTATTCCATAACTTGATCTGAAACTTGATAAAATCATAACTTGAGCTCGATCTCCAAATGACATTATTCAAGAAGCGTTGGAAATCTCTTGAAAAGATCTATAACTTCCATGAAGGACTCTTATTCAGATAATATCGCCTTGATGAGCCATTCGCTTGTCGGGTTATTTCTCGATTATCACTTAATCGAATTGATTAGCCACTTGACCACTTCAGCCATTCGACAACCATTTAAGCTCGTGACACTCTCTAAATCCTTCCGAGATATGATTATACTTTAACATGTCGACTCTCGGGTCTTGGTTTATAAATCAATAAAATACCACAAATACCCACGTAAATCGACATTTACACTCGGTTATTGAACCGGTACAAAATTTATATCTTTTTATTACTTTTACTGGATTTTTATAGTATTTAGATTTATTTATAACTATTAATATTTCATAAGATTATTGTTATAATTTCTTATATTTTATATAAAAAGAGTTAATAAAGTATATATAATATCGTAATTTTTATCATATAAATGTTATACATCGCTTAGTTAATCATCCTAATAAATACGTACTTGACTAGTAAAAGATTAAACAACATGTCTCTCTTGGATAGGCACCACTACTATATCGCGATGTGTGTGCTACCTCAAGGTGGAAGAACCCGTGAGTCAAAAAAACCACAAGTTCGGGTGACTCCACTGAGACGCGCGTGCTATCGGAGTCTACCTATTCTAGACTTCGTGGATATTGGTGTGATCCACTAATATGTTGCCAAGAGTGTCCCAAAAGTGGATACGCGTAGTGCCCTTGAGAGTTGTTGTAACATAGATAAGTTAAGTAGAAACGTTTAGTCAATTCATGTTGATGGACATGAAATGAACCCCAGATTGAGTCGGTCACATATAAACAACTAAACTTCTAAATATCTTTTCTTTATAAATTATAATTGTTGTCATAGCTTCTTTTTCTTATTAAGTATGTTGTACTTACCTCAAATTCATGTTTTCTATGTGTTTGGGGATGAGAAGACGAACAGGTCGATAATGTTTACGAGGAGGAGTTCGATGATGACGTGTGAAGACGCCTCATTGAAGACTTTACTTTTATTCTTTTACTATTCTTCTTTAGACTGTGTTAGACTTTTGGTCTTTCGAGACTTGTAGTACTTTTACGTTTCTTTTGAGAATATCGTACATTTCTTTTGGATTTCGTATTTTTTTCCTTGAATGTAATAAGTTACATTTCCATCTTTAGATTTCGTGTTTCTATTCTTGGATGTTTGGAATTTTATACCCGAGTCTTTTGCTTCGCTTTGCTTATTTTTATACGACGTAGTAGTAGGCTTACGATAAAGTGAATTTCTTTTTATTTTATACGTGCGTTTAACGTTTCTTTTCCGGATAAGGACTCGGTGTCCGAACGGGCGTTATGCTAAGCTTCACCAAGATCCAAACTTCTACGTGATTGGCCGCCCTTCCTTTCCAAAATTCTATCCAAATGTAGGTGATGATATCCGGAATATAAGGAGTGTCAGATTTGAAAACCTCAGCTGGCCTTCTCAGACTTGAACACCTCAACTGAGTCTTCTAGATTATCAGCTTTGACAGAGATGCGGTTAAGGTTGGTTCTCTAGGCCTCACCATATGTATTGTATTTAACTTACAATTTACTATGAATAATATAAATTCTTGTTTGTCCATGTAGTAGTCAGCACTTTTCCGGGAACCACATTATGTCTGTGTTCTTTTTGTTTATGCACTTGTCTGACTGTGTAATATCTATTCTTCTCACAAATCACAATCAAATCCTGACGATCCATTAAAACATAAGCTCATGTCTCTACCAAACCAAAATCATGAGACTTAATCTTAAAATTGTTAGTATCAACGTTGGGGAGACGAATAAGATTGTTGGGTTTGTTCCTCCTTCTCACCGCTTGGTCACAAATAGGTCTAGCTTGGTCTTGAGGATTGGGTGGTGGATTGTTGTTGTTCCGGTTATTTTGATTCCGGTTGTTGTTGTTGTTTTGGTTTTGATTTCGGTTTTGGTTTTGTGGTGGTTGAGGTGGTATTTGAGCACCTTGAGGTTGTGTTTCTTTAGGATTTGGTGGCGAGTTTGGTGGATTATGTGGATTTGGGATTGGTGAATTCGGATTTTGCTCATGGTGTTGGGCATTATCATGGGGTTTCCCTCATTGTGCATTCTCTTGTGTTTCATCCTTTTCCTCTTCTTTATAAAACGATTCTTGTGAAGAAGCTTCACCAAGATCCAAACTTCTACGTGCTTGGCCGCCTTCCTTTCCGAAATTCTATCCAAATGTAGGTGATGATATCCGGAATATAAGGAGTGTCGGATTTGAAAAGCTCAACTGGCCTTCTCAGACTTGAACACCTCAACTGAGTCTTCTAGATTACCAGCTTTGACAGAGATGCAGAGATCAAGTCACCCTTGACTATCACTTTAGTCAAAGGAAATCTTTGGAACAGAATGTTTCAGAATTTCACCAACAGACTCTAATATCATCACTACTTTTTATTATTATCAAATAGTGAAATAAGTAAGAATTTCAATAATAAATACTACCTCCGTCCCAAAATGTAAGTATTTTTAGCTTTTTAGTTTTGTTCTAAAATGTAAGTCCATTTACAAAACCAATAAATCATTTATTATATCTTTCTCCTTCTACCACTCATTTATTATATACTCATTCATTTTTTTATTATTTTGCATTAATACCAGTGAAAGGTCATTTTAGTCTTTTTTTTAATCAAAATTAATGACAAATAATAAATTTAACCAACTTTCTTAATATGTATGAAAAGACCTAAAAAGACTTACATTTTGAGACAGATGTAGTAGTAAATCTATTGTCGTCAATGGTAGAGAATCGGGGTAAAGGACGGTTTCGAACCGGCAATTATTAAGTTTCTAGTTCAGTTTTACCACATTTACATGCACCGGCTTTGACATGGACACATTGTATTGATGTTATTTACTCCGAATATAGATATAAGTACAATAATATGAATATCAATAATGAAATAGGTAAGCAATCATCGTCGATGGTATCCGTACGTTTTTCTAATAGACAATATGGAAGACTTTCAATACTACTTTCTATATTTATATTCTTATCGCAAATGATTTTCCTTGCTAATGGTAGAAGATTCACAAAAGAAATACAAAAATTGAAGATGTGATTTCTTATTCCCTTTTTTTTTTTTTTTTATAGCGGTATACATGGTCGTTCCTAGCATGTAATGAGACCGAGGCAAAATTAAAATAATGGTTCTTTTTCATTAACTTTTTTCATACATAAGTGACATATATTAAATCACGTTCAAGAAAACACTAAAGCTAAATTATCATAATAGTATCTAGCAACATATTACAAATGTCAAATAACATAATTATTGAATCAAGAATGAAACATAAAGAATAAGCGAAAGCAAAAACACCATAAACAACTACAAAATAGCGCAAACCAGAACTATCAAGATCAAAAGTTTGCAAAACATCGATCAACAACATAAATACATTAACAATCAGACAAACTAATCATGAAAAAATTCTCCATTCATTTCTAAATACAAAATCATCAATAATAGTTTTAAATTTAATATTGTTTCACATATAATTATGTTCATGGGCACTGGGTGGTCGGGCATGAGGTAGGTTTAATGGTAAAAACATATATACTTGCAATAATAATAATAATGAACTAGAATATGTCAAGAGAATTTATAATCACTGCTTATCCATTATACTAAATTTTCACCGTTGTGGCTTGTACGTTATTTTGGGCCTCCTTATTTCATAGGCCTTGGGCGGTAGCCCGGGCCCTGCGCTGACCATGGCAATATCTCAAATCCTATGAGTCTCAACTAATTTTGTAAAGGTCAAGATGCGGTTTAATCTGCTCAATGTATTACCATATTCTACCCTTTGTCATTAATTCGCTTTGACCGGAGAGTACCTGTTTTCACACCAAATTCGGTGTATCTGCATTTCCGTATTTTAAATAATGCCTATATAAGAACCCCTCATTCTCAAGAACTGAGAACACTCAAAATGCGGACCTCTTGTTGATTCAATGGTATCAACAATTGGTTTTTCACCTTTAATGAATCGGTAGGTATACTTCTTGAATTTTTAATTATTGTAAGTCGCTCGTGTTCATGGCATCTCATCTACATAATGAGTCTTATATGAATCATTGTGTGGATGATATGTCATGAACAACGATCATCTTGCAAGAATTTTTGCTTGAGATTGACGCCTTGGTTTTGACAAACCATCATGCCCTTTTCAAATGAACGATGTTATTAAGTTCATTTGAAATGCCGCAAGATACGCTTTTGAATTTTGAATTACTGCAAATCGATCGTGTTCTGGCATCTCATCTACTTAATGAGTCATATATGAATCACTTTGTGGATGATATGTCATGAACAACGATCACTTTGCAAGAATTTTGGCTTGAAGATTGACGGTTTGGTTTTGACTGACCATCATACCAAAAGTGGGATGTTAGTAAGTTCATTTGAAATACTGCAAATCGATGATGATATGTCATAAACAACAACCAGTTTGCCAGAATTTTAATTTGAATCAGAATTAAAAAAAATGAGGTAATTCGGTTCACATCATACACAATTAAAAAATGCAGATTATTTTTCAGAAAGAAAGAGGAAAAAAAATATCGGTACGGTGTATATACACCACCCAAATATTTCCCGTGTCCACGGTAGCAAAAGAGGTTTTTCGGTAGGAAAATTATAAAGGCAACGGCAAAGTGCACCGGCAAATCCCCCGAAATGTGATCGACTGGTCCATGTTTTTTCTGTATTTTTTCATTTTTATTTTTAAGAATTGAAGTGTGCTATCAAAAGGAGAGTGTGTTGATTTTTGTGGAGTTATTCGGTACCTGCATCACTGTCCTTTTCGGTATCAATCAACATTTCAAATATACATTTTGACGTGTGCTGCATAGCACCTTTTGTTGTGCTTCACTACCTTTATGTCGGGAAATTTTTAGGTAGTGTGTCATTCACGCAGAAAGATATACTACGCAAGACAATCGTAGCCACAAAGATCGTGGTTTTACTGATTATTTAACGTAGATGCACTCACGCAGTGACACACTACCTAAAAATTTCCCCCTTATGTCCTCTTTTTTTCGGTAAATTAATCGTTCATGTTTAAACTTCTCTCTAGTAAAAAAAATATTGCTAAAAAAATGGATAGAACAAATATAAATCTTGCTTCATCGTGCGGCGGATCTATCTTACTCCAAACGGGGTATACATCACTTGTTAAAATAATAAATTATTTAAATTTTACCTTAAAAACATTTCAAGACACTGCCACCACCTTTTTACTTATCATATATTTAAAAAAGGTCCGTCAAATTAATTAATTAATTTGAATTAACCTGAGTAAACTTAGTTTAGTTCAAGATTCACGAAATAATTTGAAAACTAATTTCACGTCTTAAACTTTAACTGAAATAAGACGACTACTATTCTCACCATCCAGTATAGAAATCGAATAGTTGTTTCACCCCCTTCAGATTTGGGAAGGATGGCCCAAGTTTATCCCACTTATTGTTTGCTGATGACAGCATAATTTTTGCTAAGGCAGACATAGGAAATGCCACAGCTGTTATGGATATCTTAAAGACTTATGAGCTTCTATCTGGTCAGAAGGTGAACCTATCCAAATCCAATATCTACTTCAATAACAAACTAAATGACACTGTCAAGAACCCTATAATTCATGCCTTGGAGATTCCTTTTGGAAATTCAAAAGGAAAGTATCTTGGTCTTCCATTCATGATTGGAAGATCAAGGTATGATGTTTTTAAATGCCTAAAAGACAAGATCTGGAAAAAACTAAATGGTTGGAAGGCAATGCACCTTACTACTGCTGGGAAAGAGGTTTTAATTAAGGCTGTTCTTCAGGCTATACCTGTCTATGTGATGCAATGCTTTCTCCTCCCAAAGAAATTACTTAATGAGATTATTGTCATGATAAGGAGATTCGGTGGGGGGAAAAGTAGTACTAATGGAAACTCTATGGCATGGATCTCTTCGAAAAGTCAGGTAAAACCAAAGGCTCGAGGAGGGTTGGGATTTAAGGACCTAGTCAATTTAATCATGCCTTGTCGGGCCAAACAATGTTGGAAGATTGTAACCAACCCCTTTCTCTTGTTAGCCGATACTATGTTACAAGTACCACAAAAAATCAACCTTCCTTTTGGCCAAGTTGGGCTCAAGGCCTTCTTATCTTTGGAGAAGCTTACTTGCGTGCGCAGAGACCTAATTTCTAAAGGAATTCGGTGGTCTATAGAACCGGGATGTCGATCAACATCCGAATCAACCCCAGGTACCCTTTGGAGCCCAGATTTTTACGCTCTACCTTTGGGTCTCACAGTGATCTTCAAACTGTTGATCAACTGTTAATCAATGGAAACTGGAACCTACCTTTGATTACTCAAACCTTCCTACCACATGAAGTTGATGCTATTATGAGCATCCCAATTAGCCAACAGAACAATGTTGATAGATTAATTTGGCACTATGAGAAGAAAGGGCATTACACTGTTAAATCGGGGTATAAGCTAGCACAGTCTCTTCAGCTACAAATGCAAAGTAAAGGGGAGGGCACTACCTCAAAAGCAAACTCGCAATCTTGGAGTTACATCTGGGCACTCCGACTACCGTCTAAGGTCAAAGCTTTTGTCTGGAGGCTTGCCACTGATTCACTTCCAATTGGTTCCAACCTTTTGCGAAGACGAATCTCAGACGGAAAATGCATGATCTGTACAAGTGAGATTGAAAGTTGGAAGCATTGTTTTTTCAAATGTAACTGGATCAAAGGAATGTGGAAGTCTTACCCTGAATTCCATTCTGTTGTGGACACCGAATCTGAATGCTTCTTGGATCTCTGTTTTAAACTTTGCTACTCGATCCTACCCCCAACGCAGAATTGTTCTTCCTTCCGCCTGGTTCGTATGGTCGGAGAGGAATAGTACTATCTTCCGTGATCGATCTTCTTCGTACTTCGTATCCTCAACAAGTCATCACCTTTTGGGAAGAATTTACTAGAGCCTCCTCGATTGATTTGTTTTTCCAATTGTCAGGGACTGCCCCCAATTCAGTGGATAAAACCTAAAGATGGAGTCTTGAAAGTCAATACGGACGCCGGATTTCGCCTTGAGCACGGAACGGCTGGAATAGTGATGAGGAACCACACCGGTGATATAATTTCAGCTATCTCTGTTGATCTTGGCATGGTAGCTTCGGTGGAATTTGCTGAGCTCTCGGCAATTCTTTTGGGTATGAAGGAAGCTGCTAGGATCTGGAGTGGAGATGTGATTTTTGAATCTGATTCCTCTCTTTGCATTGCAAGAATTCACTCTGATGATGATGACCTTACGACAATGGGTGTTTTGGTCTCAAGAATTCGGAAGATGAAGAGATTCTTCAGTGGTTGCAAATTTAATTTGATTAGACGAAATTGTAATATCCCAGCTGATAGGCTTGCTAAATTAGGTTTTTCGATCCCTAATTTTTTATCTGGTTACTGTAATTGGGGTACCCAACCCCCTCAAATTGTACTCTCTGCGATTTCTGCAGACTCTTAAATTTTATGAAAGTTATTTGGGTTTCAAAAAAGAAAGAAATAGATGAATCTCTTAAAAAGAGTTTGGACCCCACTGAACAATTTTTAAGGATCCGCCCTTGCCTTCACCTCGTATGCATAAAGAGCAACACCTTTATAATGATGCATGGGTGGAAAGGAAATGAGGGCGTGAGAACAGGCCGGCCTTGGGATTTTTTGGGCCTTCGGCGATTTTGCCGAATGAAGCCTTTTAGTTCGAAGTTACTTTTTTTTTTCTTTTAGAAAATATACTAACAAAATATTACTTCAACGTCGCATTTCTAAAATATACATATACAAAATTCAAATTCATTGATATTAGATATTTTTTCATATATTGTTATCGTTTGTATATGGGTTGCCGTGACAAAACGGGATTCGACATACCCGGTCGGGTCGCGGGGTGGGTCGAGGAGGCGCGCCAACTCATGAGGGCTCGAGGGCAACTCCCCCGATAGCTAAACACCCCTTGGTGAACGGATGCACCTATGAAATTTGAATTGATACATCTGAGTGTTAAAGTGTATAAGCAAATATAGTAGTACATTTACTACGACCAATCGGTATAGTAGAACAGTAAGCGTTTGATCCTAACATGGTATCAGAGCGGAAGGTCTTGGGTTCAAACCACGCTGCAAACATTATTTTCCTCCATTTATAATGTGCAATTGTTGGGCTAACCTAGTTGTCCTTTGTGAGCCTAGCTGGCTCAAGCTTGTTGTGTGCCTAGTTGACATAGCCTTGATATGAGCCCACACTTGAGGGGGCGTGTTAAAGTATATAAGTAAATATAATAGCACATTTTATCCAAATGTAAGCGCTTGATCGTAATACTGAGTTATTATAATTTTGGTCATTTATCAATTTTATTAATTTTTAAACACATTATATTAGCGGGTCTATAATTTGAACTTTTATCAATTCATAAAAAAAATTATATTATATTAGATTGGTTAGGATTGGATCCATTTATCAATTTTATTAATTTTTAAACACATTATATTAGCGGGTCTATAATTTGAACTTTTATCAATTCATAAAAAAAAATTATATTATATTAGATTTGTTAGGATTGGATCCACACGATTTTTTTACTTAAATGTAATTCCGCCCTTCGACGTTGGGCCTTCGGCCCCGCCTAATTGGCCTTACCTTTGGGCCAGCCCTGCGTGAGAATAAAGGACACGGAAATGATTAAAAAAACAGGATTAAGGACGGTGGAGAAAAAATTGGGTGAGAAGGATAATTCAACTATTTGCTACCCAATTTTCATTGTATGCTACAATGTTTTACAATAGAATAAACCCTAAATCCACTATTCCATTGTTTCGTTGTTTCTTACGAAAATGACGTTGGAAAAATATCAAATGGGATGTCAAAATATAGAGACTAAAAACTTATATTTCTTTTGAAGCTTAAATTTATCATTTATTCCCTTTGAATTGAGCTCTTGTCTCTACCAAACCAAAGAGATGAGACTTAATCTCAAAATTGTTAGCATCAACGTTGGGGAGAGGAATATGATTGTTAGTTTTGTTCCTCCTTCTCACCGCTTGGTCACAAATCATTCTAGCTTGGCCTTGAGGATTGGGTGGTGGATTGTTGATGTTCCGGTTATTTTGATTGCGGTTTTTGTTGTTTCGGTTTTGGTTTTGTGGTGGTTAAGGTGGTAGTTGAGCACCTTGAGGTTGTGGCTCTTGAGGATTCGGTGGTAAGCTTGGTGGATTATGTAGATTTGGGATAGGTGGATTCGGATTTTGCTCATGGTGGGCATTACCATGGGGTTGCCCTCCTTGTGCATTCTCTTGTGTCTCATCCATTTCCCCTTCTTGATAAAACGAATCTTGTAAAGAAGCTTCACCAAAATCCAACTTTGGCATGCTTGGCCGCCCTTCCTTTCCAAAATTCTATCCCTAATGTAGGTGTTGTATCCGGGATATAAGGAGTGTCGGACTTGTAAACCTTAGCTGACCTTCTCAGACTTGAACACCTCATATGAGTCTTCTAGATTATCAGCTTTTATAGATTCAGATGCAGAGATCAAGTCACCCTGATGTGATATCCGTAAACGAATCAGATCTGAAATTCCTTAAGGACCGATTAAAAGTATCAATAGAACCGAGCACCGCGACCCTTAGCTAACTTGCAATCAAAAACCTTGCTATGACCTTAACCAATAGATAACTTGTACCTAAGAACCTTGGTATACGAACGTCACAAGGTATACTCAGAACCTTGATAAGTTCAAGATTCGAATATTCTACATAAGAATACTCATAAAGAGATTAATATAAATTTCACTCAATAATGTTTTAACTGATTTTTACAATGACTCTATTTGCCTTTATATAGACTACAGATTCCAAGACCAATTGCTAATTTAGCAACGTGGGACAAAATAATAATAAATAGAAAAAATAACAAAAATAAAAGAATATTTAACCAATGTGTGATAATAAAAGACTAAAATAAAAGAAATAATGACTATAAATAAATAAATAAAAACTCCAACTAAATTTAATAGGTTTCTAATCTCAACGGGAATCACATCATTCCCTCCCCACTCCGAAAGGATTCGACCTCGAATCAAAAGGATGTCGTAAAACTGACAAATCATAATCATGTACGGATGAACCGCATAAAGCAATGAAGAGACGCCCAGATCAAAGACAAGGCGTAAATATGGCTTCAAATCACTAGAATATCGAGCTTATGCGATTTAATACATCACCAAGGAAACCAATGACTAGTAATGTTGTGAGTGCTCAATGCAAATAATGTTCACTGGAGCCACAACATAATCATAGGGATGAGAATCTGGAACGAAAGCACAATACAATTCAAAATTATCAATGAAAGTGTGCTCTAGTTTTCCACCAATATCTACCGGAACAAGAACATCTATAGGCAATGTAGGGCCTGGAGTGGGTAGATCAAATAACCCAGTTTTCTCCTCAACTGGATGATCATCTGCCAGCAAAGACGACAAAATAGAACTCGAGCAAGTAGTCGGTGAAGTAGGACCAACGTCCTCATTTGCCTCGATTTTCTCCACCACTAACGCGACATCCTTATTCTTCTTCTTAATGTCACACTCATTTTCATCCTTCATCTCCACCACACTTTCACTCTCGCCGTTTTTCAATTCGTGCTCAATATTTTCTGCTTCCATAAATTTCACATCATGTAACACACTCCACCTATTTTCATGGACGCAGAATCCTTTAGTTGAAAATCATGTTGTTGTATAGGGGGTGGGATTCAAAGACATGCTTCTTGCCACCATCATAAAAAGAATAGCTAGTTCGGGACGCATTATGACGTACATTATGCAAAGATAGCCATGATTTCCCTAGTATCTAATGGACATCACTCAATGGCACCACATCACATGACACAACAGCTTTGTAACGTCCAATGGATATTGGAATACGTGCATACCGTGTAACTTTAACCCGATGACTTCCCTCAACAATGTAGTAAGGATGAAGAAGCCTTTCCGTCCATAAAGTTTAACTCTTTAACCACATATTTACTAATTAACTTTTCCTCTTCATTGTGACAATGATGGCCATTTTATAGTAAAATACATTTATAAAGACGATACGTGATATACGATTATCAAATGGCCAATTCAACAAACGTGATTAAAAATAAGTTCTAGAACTACGGTAACATCGAGAATCAACAATCAAACACATCAAGAACACCAAACGAAAAGCTATGGTTCGATTTCAAAGATTTTCATATAACTCGGCTATAAAACGATTAGCTACTCATTCTCACTACCAAATCACAAGAAATCAACATTAAAACTAAAAGAATCAAGATTTATAGTAAGAAATTGAAATTACCGGAAATCTTGACGAAGAACACCGGAAGAAAACGAAATCAAACTGAAATTGCAACGAGCTAGTAACACATCTGCGGATTACAACTAATTAAAGTTAATTTAATCTAAAACTATTTGGCTGAAAATGAAGAAAAAGTGCAGAAAATTGGTTGAAAACGAAGATGAATCTGACCTAAAACGAATTGAGCGGTATTTATAGCGTTAAAAGGGTAAAATGGGCAAAACAGTTCTTAGGTGGTGGTATGTGATTCATAGGCCGTGGCCTATGACAGGCAGCAGATTTCCGTAGCTCCCAGCATCTTGTAGGCGGTGGCCTACAACTTATAGCACCGCCTCACCGACATATCTTGATAAATCGCCACAACTTTGTGTGTAGACCTCCAAATCCAGTGATTCAAAATGCATTGGAATTCTAACTCAATCGTCTACAACTTTTATGAAGATGACCAGCCCATAAAATGCCTGTAAGTTAGACCAAAATGCAGATTAAGTGAAGGTAGGGTTACAACACCGACGAGTTTTAATCCGTTTGAACGTTTAAGCTTCGGCCTCACTCTCGAACCCTCGTAACTCGCCTTCCGGCCATCTCGAACACCTAATTCCTGTAAATAATCACAGAAAAAACTACACGTAACCCCTACAGGACACTAGGGTGACCGAGAATGCATCAAAACACCGAAAAATAATGAGATTTCCGGACTTTACGTCCTAGGTCTCGTAATGACAACAAGGGTGTAAAAATGCATTAAAATACCACCAAATGTCTCCGGAAACATATAAAACGAGGTATAAACGGGGTATAGTAAATCATAGCCAATTTGATTCTCATCAACTACTCCTCTTTAGCGTTTGCTCGCACTCGAGCAAAAATGAGCGATCTAAAAATAAAGATGAAGTCAACATTGCTATCATACATCTAGTCTATAAGCATTGAAATGGTAAAACACAAGAAACCACACAAATACATATGATTTAGGTTCTACCTTGTATTGAAAGAAAGAATGTGTGTGTGTGTGTGTATAGCTTGTCCATCATTTGTCACCTACGACCGGTTTAGATTATAGACGTATAATGTACCGAGGTTACACCATAGACTTATACTTCATAAACATCTCCACTAATCGAGGTCTATCGTCGTCTAGTACGGTCGAGCAGGACTTGAAGGGTTATATCGTTAGGCTAGGGTTCAGGCTACGAAAGGATATTTACGATAAAATAGAAAGAAACGGTGCAAAAGAGCTTTTATCGAGATATATATACAAAACTTGACTATCACTTTGTCTACAATCCTTCCCAAAATTTACATCTTCGGAATCCAAACCCTAACCCCAACTTTAATTTTTTTTCAACTATACACACTATAGTACTATAGTCCATTTTTGGACTTATAATACAACTATATATACAATCATACACTGTTTTTTTTTTGTTTTTTTTTTTTGTTTTTTTTTTTTTTTTTTCCTTTTTTTTTTTTGATAACAGTGACAGGAGCATAATTATACAAATGGAACTATAATACAAAATTTCGATCGATAGCTGTAACCAACACATTGACACACTCCTCTTCCCGAATCATGATACCGTACCATAATCACATCTCAACAACAACTCGCAACATCATAAAAATGTATGGAAATAACAAGCTCAATTGCAAGTGGTCACGGATACGTACACTGAAATAAAGTTTGGGGCATCGGAATTCACGGTTAGTAACACGAAAGGCTAGTTCGGGTGGCGGTCTAACCACCCTACATCAGGCTTAGAGGGGTAACAATGGATCAAACGTTTAGGTTGGCCTTTGGCTCTGATCCCGTCAAAATAAATGTCAAAACCGTCATCCCGTACCTATCAACGACGACCTTTCTATTTCGCCTCAAAGTTACTAATATAAGTTCTAGGTAACCGGGTTATACGACAACTATAATCGTTCACTAGTCGAGTAATTATGACGTCGAATCTATTACGTGAAATTATTTCAATTTTCAACACACGATCGAAACTATAAAGTAGAATGCATTCGAGAAATTAATACATGTCAAACTACGGGATACAAAGGATCGTAACACAATAAACAATATCGAAACTATAAAAATTTAAAATTCGCCCGAAATTTCACTAAAAGGCGATTAAAAATGAAGGTACGACTCGTTAAAACGTAAAATGAGCAAAATTGGCTAACTAGCCCCCGACTACCCCCTACTTTAAAAGTGAACACCTCCCTCGGTGTTGAAATAAATAAAACGAGGGTAGAAAAGCTTAGCTTAAGCCCAGAAACGGCGAAAGTTCGGCATGTGACATCCGTAAATCGAACTCTCAGGGTACTTGTACTATTAAATACACACGACCAACGTAAAAGTATACAGGTATGGAGTAAATAGCTATGAATTCGGGGATGTCACCTAAGTAAATCATAAGGCTCTCAAAATAGTAGGCTTGGAACATCAAAATATGGCATTTGATGCCTACTCACCTAATGTACATTAGTGAATATACATCACACATATTGGACAGATTCACCAAAATGGAACATACATTGTAGTAACCACACCCATTCTGGAGTGCAAGAGCAACAACATTCAGATAGCAAAAGACTGAAAAAGGAGTAATAGTTTTGAGGTAGTAATATATTTGAGCTACATAACTACATTTGCACTAAATACACACAGCAAAACAGTAACAATGCAAAATGTGCACAGCAGTGAGTCTACAAAAAGGAGCAGTACAGCTATACTAAATAGTAATATGTATCATATAACAAAATGTGACCGTACCGGTCATTTATATCCGATGTATCATATAACAAAATGTGACCGTACCGGTCATTTATATCCGAAATTTTTCTAAAACTCGGCCTTAAACTGTCCAAAATGTGGCCTATTATGGCCAATAGTAACCGATAGAAATTATAATAAGTGCAGAAAATTAAAGACTGAAAAAAAAAGAACTAAAGTAGTTTGTTTATACAAACTAAAGGAATACAGTGAAATACGAGGGGAAAGAAAAGCAATAAAAACACATTATGAGCTTAGAGTCCTCAACTCGTCAATTCTACCCCCAATTAGGTCAAGGATAGCTATACCAAAGGAGAGCAAACCGCTGTTTCTCCTTACAAAATCCGTAGGAATTGAGCACCCCCTGAAAATGAAATACGAGAAATGTGGGGCTCAATCCCCACCACCACGATTGGTTCGATAAATCCATTGCACAGATCAACGAATTCACTTTCCCTGAACTAAAACATACACCAACCAATAACGACTCTAACACCAAGTAATAACAAGTAGGCTCAATGTCCACAACCAACTCAATAGGGTGCACCCCTGTAGGTATAATAGTAGTGCAAGACGAAAAAGGAATAGATGATTCAATAATAACAGGATTCATACCCTCTTCGTAGCATTCCTCGGGGGTGACTTCAATCATACATTCTCGATCTCTCCTCTCAGCCTCTTCTCTCTCGATCAGCTGTTGCACTTGACGTTCCAAGTTTCGTATCGCAGCTTGCATCGTAGTCATGCCATTTCGAAACTCTTTACTCAATTGTTCAATGGTTTGTTCAAGAGTCATCCGTTGCTCCGGTAAGGTCTCTAAATCCGGAGGTAGAGAAGTATCGAGTTGTTGATCAAAGTAACTTGGGGCATTACCCCACTCGTTTCCATATGATGCGGTAAATGGGAACTGACAAAATGGTTGTGTTTGGTAACCCATAGCACCGAAATTGTAACATCCGAATGTGTAAGGATATGATCCGTAGTTGTAGTATGGATTCATCATCCGCAAACCAGGAAACAACACAAACACAATCACGAGTGATCTAGTCACTACCAATACATGAGTAAATGGTGTGACTCAAAGACAACAAAGAAATGAAAAACAAATAACAAGAAAAATAAAAAACGACCGGAAAGCTAGAAAACTTGATGGCCGTTGTACAGTAAAACCAACTCTAACTGGTAGGGTACCGAGTCGGTTGTACTATAAATGGCGAGCAAGGTCGTATCCCATAAGGAATCTGGTTAAGTATCAAAGTCAGTCTCGTTCTTAGTTTAGGCAAAAACGGTCTTTGAAAATGGTGATTTGTCTGATCACCGACTCTAACAACTAAATATACACAAAATAAAAGAGTTTAGACTATGAAAAAAGAGATAGCCGGGCTATGATCCAATCTAATACTCACAAACCCTAAACTAAATCCGGAAGTGTTTTTGACTTACCTAAACGTTCTCGATGTCACTCGAAGTGTGTCGTTTCCTAATTCCAATAATAGACATTATTTCAATAATCTACCCTTCTATGTCAGGTTCAACAGTCCGCTGATCGGATTTAACTGACCTAACATGGTCTATGTTCAATGAAACGCTCAACAAGTTGATATAAACCTCACACACGAAACCGAATCTGAACAACTCAGTCGGTTTTACAGAGTGATCCTAGAACCCCGGTTCCCATATCCTCTCTCAAAATACATTTATAAAGACGATACATGATATATGATTATCAAATGGCCAATTCAACAAACGTGATTAAGAATAAGTTCTAGAACTACGGTAACATCGAGAATCAACAATCAAACACATCAAGAACACCAAACGAAAAAGCTATGGTTCGATTTCGAAGATTTTCACATAACTCGGCTATAAAACGATTAGCTACTCATTCTCACTACCAAATCACAAGAAATCAACATTTAAACTAAAAAGAATCAAGATTTAAAGTAAGAAATCGAAATTACCGAAAGAAAAACGAAATCACGACTATATATCGAACACATTAACGCTTCTACTTCTATCAATAATGGATTAAAACACTACAAAGAATATTTTTAAGAAAACCAATATTCTGAAACCGATTAATATTTTTTTTAAATGTATCACTTTGATGATAACCATGTACTCTTATTTATATGATAAAAGTTTTATGTCAAATTATCGGATTATTATAGATGATAGGGAACGAATATAACTTTTATGGGGGGCGAAAAAAATATATAATATATATATATATATATATATATATATATATATATATATATATATATATAATAGTGTATTTTCCGAATCCGAGAGGGCGAGTGCCCCCACTCTGCTAAGGGTGGATCCGCTCATGTACGCAGACACCGTTAAAATAATAATTTCCTTAAGCTTACCTCTAAAAAATATTTATGGACACCGCTGAAAAAATATTTACTCTTAAAAAATTTATGAATCCTACTGTACAAATTTTCTGGATCCGCTCTTGGCTACAATTTGTATGCATAAAGAGCAACACCTTTATAATGATGTATGGGTGGAAAAAAAATGAGGGCGTGAGAATAAAGGACAAGGAAATGATTAGAAACACGAATCAGGACAGTAGAGAAAAAATTGTGGGGCAAGGACAATTCTTCTGTTTGCTACCTTAAGTTCACTGTTTGCTATAATGTTTTACAATAGAATAAACCCTAAATCCACTGTTCCACTATTTCGTTGTATTTTATGAGAATGACGTCAAAAAATTCCAAATGAGATGTCATAATATAGTAGAAGAAAAAAATTTATGGCGAAAGAATTACAATCTTTTGACACTTAAATCAAAACATATATATTCTTTTAGCTAATAGCAAGAATGATCCATCATCTTTAACAAAAAGCTTTGACTTACCATCTTCTTTCGTTTTGGTTAGAGCAGTCCCCTATTTTTCATTTTTTTTTTGTGCAAGAATGGTTCTTCAACTTTACCACAAAAGCTATGACGTAGCCCTCGTCATTCGTTTGGCTTTACCAGTACCCATCTTTCATTTTTTTTGCAACATTGGTCCATTTAACATATTGTCAACCAAAAAATTTACGGAATCGCATGCGTGTATCACACGCTCCGTTTACTTACAAAAATATATATTGTTTTAATCAAAGAAATTGCCAAAGTACGTCGTTCCTCCACCAAAATACAATTTCCCGTACTAATTATATGTAGATACCATATATATTTTAAACCGAATAGTCCACAAAATTTTCTAGGGATAAGGGTCTTAAATGACACAATATGAAAGATGTCAGACAAAAAGGACAATAAGAAAATATTTTTGTCAAAAATGACATTTCACTAGTGAAAGTGAATTACGTTGATTTTCAACACAAAACCAACGTAATTCACTATCATTTTCACTTTCACTAGTGAAATGTCCCTTTTGACAAAATTTTTTTGTTATAGTCCTAAAATCCTGACTTCTTTCTAAATGTGTTCTAATTGACAATTAACTAAATTTTCTTTCCTTCCCGTCGTCTTCATCTGCAAAATCTTTTCTCCCTCAATGGCTCATGATTCCCGCTACTTTATGCCATAACCTGCAAACCACTCCATGATCCAAGCCATTTTCCTTATCACATGCTACTCAACATTCACTCCCACAAGGGAGTTGTATAAAAAGATCGTCATCATCAACCCTCATAACTTCGTGAATAGCTTGATCTCTTACAATAAAAAGATACGTAGACTGTCAATACCGCATTGGCTTAGCTATAATTCATCAACAAAATCATAAGTTACATTAATTGAGTTATCATCATGAAGTATAATTACCCAGTCCTTGACCCGATTTAAGTAGTGATGATTTGAGCATCGGTATGTAGCATGAAAAAATAATCCATTGAGACCCTTCCCAAAAAAAAACATAATGCATATTGGGCTTGGATAATAGTAAAACTTTCTTGACATTACCCAGGCCGAACTTCATAAATTCTTTCCGGTGCTGACCGAAGTCTTGATTAGTCAGTTTGTTGATCTTGGATACGAGAGAATTCACCGGAAAAAAATTTAGCTAGGGTGCGCACGGTTTGGTTTAATACCATTAATAGTTGTAACTGAACCAGAATCGGAAATATGGTTTGGTCGGTTTATTGTAAATCAAAATAAAACTGAAAATTTATGTTTGGTCATAAATGGTTTGATTTTTTTTCTTAAATGGGTTAGATAACTATTCGGGTTTAAATGGTTTTCTATAAAAAAAGATTGTGAAAAATCGTTACCAAGTTCGATTTCATATTTTCAGTTACAATCGTTCTGGTTACAATTTTTTTCTTTCTTTGGTTTGGCTACCTGAACATTACTACCGTTATTGATGATTTTAAATGAAAATATAGTTAATTGTCAATAGGACACATTTAAATAATGTCGTGATTTTAGGGACTATAAGAAAAAAAAATTGTCAAAAATGATAAAGGCGCTTTCTATCTATGACACTACTAAAATACTTATTTAAGACCCTTTTAATTTATTATTTTTCATTTACTTTTCCACACCACTTAATCACTCAAGGCACCACCTAAAAATAATTCATTTAATAACTTTTAAAAACTATACACTTTAGTCCTTCATAAATTAAAAAATAAACACTTTAGGCCCACATTTTCTACAACCCTTCTTTATTACTTCTTCTACAACCCTAAGAATACCGCCGCATTTGTGGCCGGAAATTCGCTTTGAACAACATCACTTTTAACTTCTCATCTAAGTATCTTGTTTTGTTTGTATTTCGGTTGCAAATTGGTAGAAATTGAAGCATATTGGTGTAATCGATTTATATGGAGTAATCATCAAAGATTTGCATTTCGATTTGTTTCATTGTAGTGTGTTTCGTTTTCTGTTGAAATCTGGAAGATATAGTGTTGAAATCATAGGGTTTTTTGGGTATTTTTCGATGAGCCGGCCGTTTCCCGATCGGAGGAATGGGGAAGATGACCGGCTGCTTGAAACATTGCTTACAGTGACGTGTCGGTGCATATACAACGTCAGATGAGATGATGTGTTGATCATAAAAGATCACTAGTGTAACCTAGTTGTTCGTCAGTGTGGATGTCGTTAACGGTGTCTTCCGACGTCGGTCTTCGCGACGTTCTAAGAAACGTTTTTAAGGGCGATGTTTGATTCTAATAGAAATGCCAATGAAACTGGCGTTATTGTCCATAACGTCACCGGCCATGACGTTGATTTGCTGAAGAAACGTCAAAGTTGCTGGTGTTCTGAAAACACTAATATTTTAAGTTCTAGATTTCAAACGTCAGCACAATTGACGTTCAACTTGCACACGAGCGTCAACCGTACTGACGTTTTACAGGATGCCGGACTGAGAATCCAATAGGCGTCGGAAAACTCTAGAAATCTTCATTTTTTTATATAGTTCATGGGGTTTCAAGCAATTAAGAATGGTGTTCAAGTGTTATCTTATTAAATGGTCAATATTATCAATTTTTTGGGTGATGCGTTTGATGTAATGGAAAAGGTTGTTGAAGAAGATGAATATGGTTGAAGAAGATGAAGATGGTTGAAGAATTTTTTTGATGATGATGAAGAAGAAGAAGAATTTGGGTGAAAATTAAGTTCGGGGATTATAATGTTTCATTTTAATTATCAAAAGACTAAATTGTAATTTATAAGATTCGTGGTATGATAAGTAAGTTTTTCATTTTTTTGGTGGTGCTTAGGTACATAAATAATAAAAATATTCAATGTGGTACCAAGAGTAACTTATAGGGTGCCAGAAGCGAAACCGTGGTACCGATAGAAGCCGCCAAATGATATTTCATCAGTAAAAGTGAAAATGAAAATGAATTTGAAAGTGAATTACGTTGGTTTTGTGCTGAAAACCAACGTAATTCACTTTCACTTTCAATGTCTTTTTTGACAAAATTCATTTTCACTGATAAAATATTTTTTTGACAAAAATATTTTCTTATAGTCTTTTTTGTCTAACATCTTCCATATTGTATTATTTAGGACCCTTATCCATGAAAATACGGTGTATCCACATCATACGGTTACACCATCCAAATTTTCTTTATAATTAGTGCATAATGTAAATCGATGGATGTATTTCAATAGTTTCGTGCACGAAACGTCTTTGAACATTTTGTGGAATGAATCATTCCATACATGATTGAAATCTAACCACCTCTTTATTTACTTCACCACTTCTTTTTTTTTTGAAGGGTACATGGTTTGGTTTAAACCTAACCACCTCTTTATTTACTTCACTACCTTTTTCTTTTTTTAAGGTACTCCGATACTTATTTAATTCATTATTTTATTCATTCCACTAATATGTTACGATTTTTCTCATCATTCATTTTTTACCTCCACAAATAAAAAAATATATTTTTGAAGAAAAAAATATTAAATCATCTATCACTAATTCACTTTATTCACCCAACCATTTCTTTACCATTATTTTATTCATTATACTATTACTAGTAAAAACGTCACTCCGTGCAACGCACGGACTGCCCATGCTATAAGTTTTAACTTATTTGACGATATTAAATACGAAGAAATGTAGCATGTAACGAACCGTTCAGAACGCAATTTTTAAGCGCAACAATGAAAAATAAAACATTTTACGTCGATCTCCTTTCGGATACCACAACCTACCACACAACTCTACCCTAGTCAACACACTCTTTCTTATCTACTACACACATTATCAATCACCCAACCGCACCCTATCCCAACATTTTTTAACACTCACCTATCCAATCCTACCTCACCATGCCCTACACCACATTATCTTACCACATATTATCTTATCACACAACCCTATATTACGTACTTTATTCAACCTACCAAACTTTACTTAACTTATGCCACATCATCCAACCATACCATCCTACTTTACCATACATCATCGCATTACATCTCATACCTCGCCTCACCTACATTAGCACACCCTACCGCACCCTACTGTTGGAAAGGTGTCCTAAACCCAATCGGGTCGGACCGGATCCGACCGGGTCGGGTCATTTACAGTCTATTTAGTTCATGTAATAACTTTATTATGATTAATAAAAGCACTTATGTTATTATATATTGTTTGTCTTCATATTATTTGTTGTATATATATAGTAACGTCCCTAGTATCGATCTGTGATAGAGAAACCATGATAGTGATTATGGTTGATGAGATCCCTAATCACTATAACAAGGTTGGTACTTAAATGTCTCTAGTCTTACATATTATCAAATGGGACATTGATAGTATAATCGAGACTAGCACGTATTGGATGTCTTCTACTTTTTAGAAGGTAGGGATAGATCTCGTCTCATCGAAGTGTAGGGACACTTGGACCGTGCGTGGGCGTGTATTAGAGAATGCGACGTTAGATCGACCCACTTACATTAAGTGTCACACTATGTGGCGGTTGTGTAATTATCCTTTTGACCGAGTCTTCATGGCATCACGGTGTGGATTGTCATGCTTTGACACTATTGAGATTTCTCCTAACCACGGGCGATCATGCGGTAGTGATTGGGTATGATATTGAAGCATCACGGAGTATACATGATTGGTCGTCCGGGAATCGCGTATCCTATGATTGGGATTGAATATCCGAAATGGCCTTCTTATAAGGAATGTCTAGCTCTCGAGAATCTTTGCAAAGTGGGAGTAAATGTGTTATTCGAGAGAGCATGATATCCAGATTATAAGATACGATCGTCAATGTATTGACACTCGAAATACGATCGTATGGATATTATTATAGCGATAGGATTGTAAGTTACACGGTAATCGCTTCACATGAAAGGTAGTAGTCATTGCTTTTGACTCTTCCGATAATTGGGGTCACGGTGTGTTGCTGACGCTATCCCGTGATCGTTAGGTATAAAGGGCATTTTGGTAAATTGCACTTTGTGTCTACGGCCAACATATTCGAAGCCTATCGGGTCACACACATATGAACATCGAGTCGGATTAAAATGCGGTTATAGTTGATAACCAAATAAGGAAAGTTTATCTCTGCACTATAAAGGTTATAGTGGTAAATTAATATGGTGGTATTTATTTATTATGAATAAATAAAATACAAGATATTAATTATATATAAATTATATTAATTAAAGAATATTCGGAAGTCAATTTGTTGACTAATGGGCGCCACTTTTATGTGTATAAGATACACTTGGATTGTGACTTTAATTAATAAATATTGCCATAATATTAATATAGGATATTAATTGATTTTGGAAAAATAGATTTATGGTAATAAGATAATTATAATCAATATATGATATTGACAAAATATTATAATTAAAGAGATAAATCAATCTAATTGATTTTCCTTATTTTATTGGAAAAAGGTTTTCTTCTCCACACTACATATGGGCGCCACTTGCTCTATAAAAAAGAAGTGGGTGTCAAGCTCTTTTGTACAACACAATTGCAAGAGCTCATAGTTCTTGTGAAAAATAGAGAGCTCTCCATAGTGAGTTTGTGAGGGAAGAAAAGGTCCGATCTAGCGACCGGAGTTTTTCCGATAGCAATCCAAGGAGGATTCCGGCGAGGGGTTCGTGTGGATTAGCGATAGAGGCCGGACGCGTGATGGGCGGCTTGCGCGTTGAACTACTCTCCGTTGGCGGTCAAAGCGACGATCTTGTAGATCATCTAAGGTATAACCGTCAAACTACTTAACATGTTTATTGCATTAAACGAAGAACGATCTAGAAAAGAAATCAAAATTTTAAATTCAGCTGCGTTAAACTAGTGATTTCCTAACAAAGGTATCGAGCGGACTTGAGCTTAAGCAATAAGCATAATTTAAATGCGTAGTATTTAATCGATAGATGCAAGATTTAAATCGCGAGACGTTAAAACAAAAAAAAATAGGGTTCATGGGGTCGGCCGACTGGCGGCGCCCCCATCCCTCGGCGGCGGCGGCGGCGGCGGCGGTGGCCTTCGGTGCTGTCCGTCGTCGGCTCTCCTCTTCCTTTGGGGAGATCAACCCTTTTCGCTTTGTGATATTTTATTGTGCATAGATATCTCGTTTATTTAGTTGTGTCGTATATTACAACCAATGGTTCAAATAGTTTGGACCATTGGGAAACCATATGGGACATTGGCCTTTCCAAATTTTGATTTGGAATTAAATGCAGTATCTGCACGTATTTTATTAGGACTTTATAAAATGCTATCCTTTTTTGGAATAAGTAAAGATCCTAGTATAGGGTTATCAAAAAATCCACCCAATTGGAATAGATTTTCCGATCTTTTAGAAAGGGGGGAATGTATCAAGCTTTGTGCTTATACTCATTGGCAAGGCCATTTTAATGCATTTGGATCAGCACTTGAACCAAGTTCTTCATTTCCCACATTGTGGTTTGGATAACTATATTTTCCATTTTCTGGAAAAGCAGAATTAGAAATATTAATAGGTATTTCTGTATAAGAAACCTTATTGATTTCTTCTCTAATTTCTTTTATGATTTTTGCTGCTAGGTAGTCTACCTCAGTTCTAGAAGCAAGTCTTGATATTTTGTTTTCAATATCTTTTTGTTGTTTTAATATGATTTTTAAATCTTCATGAAGAAGATTAATCATCTCATTCATGGTTGTTATGTTTGACATAATTAACCTAATATTATCTTGAGAGTTTCCTCAAGTTTATCTACTTTGCAACACATTAATTGCATCTCTTGATTTGTGAGTCTATCAATTTTACAACCCAGAGTTTTTATTTCTGTGTTGGTTTTTTCTATCCAAGTTAATAATTCTTGGTTTTGTTCATCTAAATTGATGTCCTGGTTATACTCCCCCCTTTCTAAAAGATCGGAAAATCTATTCCAATTAGGTGGATTTTTTGATAACCCTATACTAGGATCTTTACTTATTCCAAAAAAGGATAGCATTTTATAAAGTCCTAATAAAATACGTCATGAATCTTTGCATTTAAGTTATTACCTAAATGTTGTATTGCTTTAACATTGACTTCATTTGTAGAAAACCAATGTGTAATATTGATTTCTCTTTTTAAGGGTTTTATTTGTAATAAACGTCCCTTCTTATAGATATGTGGTGAAGTCATATCTTTAATTTTTAGAAATATATATTTCTTCTTCTTGAAATATAAATTTGCGTTTATTCTTATGTATTGAAACATATTTTTACCAAAATTAATGTTTTAATTTTAAAAATAAACCAATTTATTTCTTCATTAAATGTAATTTTATTTTCTTTCTTGGATCCATTTCAATGATTGTTACTCCAGCAATCCCAACATTCCCATTTTGTTGGTAATGAAACCTTTAATGGTTTTCCAGATATTTCTCTTTTAAAAATATCTTTTTGAAATTTACTTCTTTTACTATGAAATGTAATGAATATTTCTTTCCACCATTTCTGAAAGCAAAAGGATTTTTTGTTAACTTCCATAATTTTATCCACAAAGTTTTTTAAGCGTTTGTGTGGCATTATCTACTCTTTCAGAAATATCTAAAAGAAGTTCTGTATCTGATCTCATAGATGCAGATCTTTCTAGCAAGCTATTTCTTGCAATAGGAGTTTTAACAAAGCTCCTCCTAGATGAAGATGCTCCATAAGAGAATCTATTATTAATAGTAGGTGTTTTATCAGCACCTAAAATATTCTTTTCTTTAGCAATATCTATTGCCCAAGATTCAGTATTTGAATCTATATTAGAAAAGTTCTTTTCTTTTATAGTTCCAATTTCAGAGAAGACATCGTCTAATTCAATGTATTCAGTTTTTCTATAGTCAATACTATGATGACTATTTGTTAATGCATAACTTATTAAATAAGTTACACTAAAAGGTTTATCACCTTCATTCATCAAATCTTCTCTTTCAAAGTGATGTATAAGTGATAAAGTTTTATCTAAATTTTTACTGTGTATGCTAAGACCAAACTTAGGATAAACTGCAAAAATAAATTTATTGTAAGCTAGGTTTCCTTTAGCTGCGCCTAGTACACAATCTTTTCTAGTGTTGATTCTATTATCAATTAACGCTAGTTTAATAGGTGTGTTAATTCCTTCTTGAAATTGAGATTTTATACAAATCTTAACGGCTCCAATATGAACCATACTGATTGTACGTCTATGTTCTTCTTTAATTTTAAGAAGATTTTTATTTAACTCTTGTTGTGTAATAAGAGGTAAATAGACTTCTCCTTTAACATCTTTCATGTCTACAGAGAATTCTTTAGTACTAACAAAATAATAAATTTTGTTTTCTCTTCTAAATACACTGCTTATTAAGCTAGGGATTTTAAAGATTTTTTCTCTTTTAATCTCTAATTTAGAAGCTTTAATTTTTGATAATAATTCCTGTTGAATTATTATATTAGCATTGAATCCAGTAGAGGATTCTTTATGAATGAGTTGACACTCGTTCATTTCTGACTCTTCATCAGAATGATGATCTAATGGATCATTATCCATATTAATGGATTATACTGTTACTGAACCTTTAACAAGGCTCTGCTACCAAGTTACTATGGCTCCGGCATGTACTTTGGAGTTATATGCTTTATATGCGGAAATATGATGATCAATATGCGGATAGGGGTTTCACAAAGTTTAAAATATAGTAAGAATATAGATAAAAGTAATGATTTTTATAAATTCCTCAAGTTCTTATGAATGTATCTTTTATTTATCAAGAAATAACAACAGAAAAATTCTTTATAGTTTATACCTCCCAAGGTTTGTTTTTAAGAATCTTCAGCACCAATGGCAACGTCGATGGGCACTTTCCCTTATGGCCTCCCTCGCCTGACGGTACTCTCCTGTAACGCCTCCACCCACTCCAGTGTTCTCAGAGAATCCTTAAACTTAAAAACTTTGAAATGTATAAACAAAAAGATTTAAGGAGATTTTATTTCATAGATAAAATGAAAATACAAACATTCAAACTAAAATTTATAAAACCATACTTAATCTACATCCTCACTATGGAGGTTTACTCGCTCTTCATTATTAGAAACTAGAAGGTTGTGAAAATGCTGTAGAAAAAACAAGATATCTTACAAATGAAATAACTTCCTCATTTTATAGATCAATGAAGGAAGGATCTCGAATATCAAAAGCGAATATTCGATTTACATTTTCGTCATCAATGACGATTTACATCCACTATCTTTATGCAAAGTTAAAGTGTCTGCTTTTTCTTTTGTCTTTATCCTCTAATGGACGACAACTTTTCCACTGAGAAAATAAAGTATTCTCAATGATTTCTTCTTTTGTCATGCATGACGTTTTACACTTCATCAGTGTATGCTGACGAGAATCCACTTTCTAAATCTTTATCGTCAATTTCAAGGCCAATTATTTCCTTGTCTTTTTTATTGGAATTGATGCATCGTGTACAACTGTATTCCACTTTAGCTTTAATAAAAGCTTGTTGAAGCATTCGACATAATTTGTCTTGATGCCACTCATTATTCGACCAGGCCTTGAATAATTTTTCATACCAAGAACTAATTACAGTATCTTCAGGTTGCAATACTTTGTATGTTTTTGAAATCATCAATATATGAGAATCTTGATAATTTACCTTGATTTTAGAATCATCGTTGATTTTAAGCATCTTATCAATAATGATTTTAAATCTATTGACGTTGAGATTATCAATGTCATAATGAGAGAAACTGGAATCCATAACCTTGGAAGGTCGATAACTTGTTTCTTCACTGGAGATTCCAATCTCTATAAAATGATATGGTAGCTGAGTCATGCCATCATTCCATGCTGGAAGGCTGCTGTATATCTTTAAAAATATAAGCCGATCAGCTTCTTTGACAACCTTAGTTCTGTAATTCTTGATTGCCTTTTTGATAC
This sequence comes from Gentiana macrophylla, assembly GCA_026214975.1. Lineage (NCBI taxonomy): Eukaryota > Viridiplantae > Streptophyta > Magnoliopsida > Gentianales > Gentianaceae > Gentiana > Gentiana macrophylla. The sequence goes on from CM047816.1 coordinate 91,649,706, forward strand.
CTTCTGGGAACTCACTGATCTCCAAAAGATTTTTGCTAGGATAAATCATTCTGACTAATCCATATGAAAACGCCTCATATACCTTAAACGGTTTTGCGCCATCAATAAAATTGAACAAACTGATTTGCTCATTGTCTGTTGTAAAAAACTTTTCATTAACAAAATGTTCTTCACCTGCAGTTCTTGCTTCTTGAAAATAAAAGGATAATCCTTCGAAATTCAATTCAATAAATGTTGATTTTTCAATCGGTTTAGGAATTGAAAATCTTCCCAGTGAGACCATAGACTGTGGTTTCTTTTCTCTCTTAAGAATTTCTTTAAAGGTGGTAACTTTTAAAAATCAGATTAGAGATTAATTTTGGTGAAGGCGTGTTGTTTGCCTTGGCATAGATTTCACCTGCAACTTTGGCCGCTGTTAGTGATTTAAAACTCTTGTGACGAACACCAGAGATTCCTTTTGTTGCTTTTTCCGCAACTTCCCATGTTGTGTAAATACCTGCATGAGGACCATTATAAACAACATAATATGTATTGTTAGTTGGCATTGGAATTGCCTCATCAGTAATTACTGAAGTTTTTCCCAGACTTGATATGTCTTGAGTATTTGGTCTTAAACCGTAGATCATATCTGTAGGTTTAACCAATTTAATAGATGTCTGTACATCTGTTACATCTTTTTCCAAGATGTTAGGAATCAACGGATTTGATGATTCTTTACCGATTGCCGTTTGCATCGGAATAGCTGATATTTTGCTACTATTGCTAGTGCAAGGAATATCAATTTCCTTTTGTTGATTACTTGATGCCTGTTCAAGCAATTTAATGCGAAATTTTAGAACTTGTAGTTCTAAATCCATGGCTGCTGCTTCCAGCCTTAATTTTTGTAATTCTTCCATAATTGGAAGACTTATATCTCCTACCGGAGACTTTGTTTCTCAATCTGCATATTCACGTGTTAAGAAATCAGCAAATATATTTTTGCTACCTGCAATATGTTCAATATCGAAGCAATATCTTGATAGCCACATCTGCCATCTAACAAGTCTACCCTGTTTATTATCACCTTTCAAATTAGTATTTAAAAAGTAGGTAAAGTTTTTGTTATCTGTCCTAATTAAAAATTTAATAGGAGTAAGATAAGCACTAAACTTCTTAATGACTCGAATTATAGCTAATAATTCTTTTTCATTACTATGATAATTTCTTTCAGCGTTTTTAAAACTACCTGAAGTATATCTACAAATTAATTCTTGTTCAGAGTTCTTTGCTTTGAGGATACCTCCCCAATACTCATCTGAAGCATCTGTTTCAATAATTAATTCATCATCTGGTAAAGGATGATATAATTTTGGAAAACTAGTTAAATTCTTTTTAACTTTCTTAACATAGGTTGTATCAACCTCATGTCCAATCCCAAAGTATATTTTCTTTGAGTTTAACTTTGTAATGGTTTTCTTATTTCGCTAATTTAGGAATATAACTTTCAAAGATAAGTTAAAATACCTAAAAACCTTTGTAATTGTTTTTTATTTTCTATTTTATCCGAAACTTATGAATATGTTCCGAATGTGATTCATGGTCTCAGTGTTGACCTTGGTCAATCTCTAACCCAAGGAAATTAATCTTTGTTTTAAAGAGTTGAGTTTTCTTCAAGGAAAGGATTATTCCTAATTCCTCGCATTTCTTAAGAACTATTGCAACATGCACATAATGTTCTTTTCTCGTATTTACTAAAAACTAATATGTCATCAATATAGACACATAAGAATTTCTCAAAAGATCTAAATGCATTTTGCATATGTCTTTGAAATATAGATGGAGCTTGTTTTAACCCAAAAGGTAAAACATTCCATTGATAATGCCCTTGAGGACATGTAAAAGCGGTTAATAATTGTGATTCTTCATCTAGCAGAACTTGCCAGAATCCAGATTTACAATCAAAACTACTAAAGATTTTCTTCCCTCGTATAAGAGTTAGAAGTTCATCTTTATTAGGAAGATTATGACTATCACCTATTGTTGCTGTATTAATAGCTTTATAGTTGACAACCATTCTCTTTTTTCCTCTTCTTTTCTCACCCTTCATTCTCAACCAAGAATGCTTGAGACATGTGAGGTGATTTACTAGACTTAATAATTTTTAAATCTAATAATTCTTGAATTTGCTTACCAAATTCTTCTCTATCCAGTGGGACTATAAATCATAGGCTTAACTTTGATTATTGTCTTTGGATCTATAAGTTTTATAGTAGTTGTCATCCATTTTTAGATTTCTTAGGATCTATAGGATTTTCGCCATTAAACTTTTTCTAACAAGTTATTAATCTTTTTAAACTTTATGTTATCATGATTAAACTCTTGTTCTGTTTTACATACTTCTTCTATATTCCCCCCTTCTAAAAATTTGATTTTGTTAGAGCTAACAGGAATAGGTGTGGGTGTATGTTTTTTAGAATGCTTTTTCATAGATTCTAGAAACCCTTGTTGTGCCATAGTGAAGGCTTTTCTTATTTTTCCAATAATCACTGGTTGATTATCGAGAGTAAAAATAATTCTATCTGTGAATTGTGTAAAAGGTCCATACAATTGACAGAAGTTATTACCAAGAATAATGTCCATGCCATTTTCTTGCTGATAGATCGTAGGTATGTGAAATACTTCACCTGCGATTCGTATATTAAGATTTTTACAAACTTTAGAAACGTGAAGTGTTTCTTTATTTGCAATTGTTAATGGAATAATATTGGGTGCATTTTCCCAATGTTCATTTGGTATAACATATTTTGATGCTAGACAAAGACTAGCGCCAGTGTCTACATAACAATGTAAATTTATCTGTTTATAACCAGAGAATTTAAATTGTCCTTTAATATAAATAGAATTTGGATTAGTAATATTTCTTGTTATTACTAATTCTTCATCATTCCAAGATTCTTCCTGAATTGCTAAGTTAGTCTGTATCCGCTGTATCGTATTCATAAGGAGAATAACGATAATCTTCAGAGGAATGATCATTATCTTCATTGGAAGATATATAATTATTTAAAGGATTATGAGGAATTTGATTAAAGATATAAACTTCACTATAAAGTTCATAAATATCTTCAACAGGTTCAAAACCTAATTCTATAATTTCCTCAATCCGATTTACCTTATGAGGATATTGTTGCTTGTTAGGACATTCATTAGCATAATGACCTTCAACATTGCAAATCCAACATCTACAATTTTTCTTACCCTTAGGGCAGAATTTCTTTTTATCAGTATTTTTATCATTAGTCTTTTGACTGGGTCTAAAATACTTGCCGGATTTAAACCGTTTATTTTTTATCTTATAAGAAAATTTTTTCTTTCTAAAATGTTTCTTTTTAAACTTATCTTTTGTATAAGTTTTTTGTGGTATGCAACCATATTCGGTTGGTGCATCCATAATGTTTAAACAACATCGTTTATTAAATTTCTTTAATTTTTTCTGTTGTTTTGAGAGATCACAAATTTTTGTGAGTTCTTCTTTAACAATCCTATTGGCAAAGCCAAGACTGTGAACTACAACTCCAATGGTTTCATTTTCAAACCTTTGTAGTGATTTTTCTCCAACTATTGGAATCTTATTTAAATATTGCTTTATAAATCCTGAATATTCATTACTAGGTAATTTATAAAGGTTTGTTTCAAAATCATATGTAAATGCGTCTAAAAGACAAACATCACATAACTGTAAATTTATAAGGCGATTTCTAGCCTTTTCTTGTTGTCTAAGAATCTCATTATTCTTATCAGCTGAATAATTGATTCCTAAGAACATAGTATATAAACTATCAACAAGAGCATTAAACAAATTGTCTGAATTTATATTAGCCCAATTTGTATTTTTAACAAATGCTTGAACTATTCCAGCAGTTCTATGTTCTAATAGAAGAAGTATATTGTTATTAGTTCCATAAGCTTCTTTATTAGTTTGAATAATTAAACTTAACTCGGTTACCCATGAGTCAATAAGTTCTTTTCTATTAGTTTTCCCATCAATATTAAGGATAGGAATTCTAGATTCCCTCTGTTCTCCTGGAACTTTAGGATAACTAGTAGTATAAAAGGTTCCTTCGTTACCTTTTCTCTTTTTAGAAGATGTTTCTTCTTCAGGTTGTTTATCTGAAGCCTCTGTCTTAGGAATAGGTTCAGATGTTCCTTCTATAGGATATAAAGTTTCAATTCCTAGAATTTCACTTAATTCTGGTCTTAATTCCATTTCTCTTTCAATTTCTATTTCTTCCAAAGTCATTAATTTAATTACTTCATCAAGAGGTGAAGTAAATTGTCCATCTAAGACGAATTCATCTTTTTCTAGGTTATCCCAGAAGAATGTATCAAGCTTTGTGCTTATACTCGGACCATTGGGAAACCATATGGGACATTGGCCTTTCCAAATTTTGATTTGGAATAGGCCTAGGCCCTTTCCAAATATTTGATTTGGAATAGGCCTAGGCCTAGGCCACTTCCAAAATTTTGATTTTGGAAAGTGGCCAGGCCTAAACCAAAATTATTTGGCCTTTCCAAATATTTGATTTGGAATAGGCTAAGGCCCTTTCCAAATATTTGATTTGGAATAGCCTAGGCCTAGGCCACTTCCAAAATTTTGATTTTGGAAAGTGGCTGAGCCTGACTAAAATAATTTGGCCTTTCCAAATATTTGATTTGGAGTAGGCTGGCCTTTCCAAATATTTGATTTGGAATAGTTTAGCTTGTGCCACTTCCAAAATTTTGATTTTGGAAAGTGAAGTGCTAAAGCTAAATTTAGTTTTGGAAATGAAACAAATAGGAGACTTTATAATTTTAATTTTATTTTGAATAGTTCAAATTTAATTAAAAATTGAAATCGATTTAAAATTAAATGTTAATTTTAATTTTGGTTAAATCATATAATTAATTAAAAGTTATTTAATTATTTGATGTGATAAAATAAAGACGCATGAGTAGTAGTAGTTAAAATTAGAATTTAATCTTTTTCATAAGATAAAATTGTATGGATTAGATGTGTAGATATAATGTGATTATATGGACTCCGATTGATCATGGACTCGACCAATAGGATAGATGGGAATGTTTTCTTTATGTTGGTTTTTGAAAATTGTCCTAGGCCGTTATGAAGAACGTGACCTAGTTTACTTTTTTGCATTTATCCCATTCCTCGAGTTCCCCCCCGTGTGCGGCGGGTGTAATTATTTATTATGTAACAAGAATGGAGCAAGAAGTTCGAGACCAAGGAGAAATAAAGAACCCATTGGCGTCTGAAAGAATAAAGATCCTATTGGCGGTTGCAGATACCCTTAGTTTGTGACCAGCGGTTTAAATGGGTTTGTATTCAAACCGCACTCAGAAAAAGTCCATGATCATACCGGTTATTTTATGCGCGGAATGTTGTGTATGTTTTACTTTATATGATATCGTAGTAATATGCACATAGTAGATGAGACCATAATTAAACCAAATTAATTAAGTGAATTAATTTAAAATTATTCCCACATCAAAAATCAAGTCGGAATTGCCTCCCATATTATAACGACGGTGAAGAGCCCTTGTTCGGACCCAACTCACCACCAAAGCGGGGTTGACCTACCTCGGGTATATCATCGTTATTGAGATATGATCGAAAGAGATCTCATGAATATTGGGGTTAAGACTCGACTAAGAATTCTCGCCACCACCAAAGCGGGTCGTTTGGATTTTAGAGGCAAGGGTTTGGCTAATTTCATAAGATGAAATATTGTCAAAGAGTTGATCTGGTCAAACAACAAGAATCGTATAAGATACGATCGACAAATCGTTGTCCACTGCTTAATTATTTTCGCCCATCACCCAAAGTTGGGGTCGGGGTTCGATGGGATCTTGCCCACTAAAGGAATTATTTTCTTGAAAGCCAATAGGGAATAGTTGGCTAGTGGGAGTAAAAACCTATAGATTCATTAAGTGCAAATTTAGGGTTTTTATACATGAGCTTTTACTTATTCTATCTTTTATTTATTGTTGTAGAAAATGTCAAACAAATTGAACCTTCGTTTTATCATCGATAACAAGCTTGACGAAACTAATTTTCTCGATTGGGAAAGAAACCTCAAAATCGTTTTGAGGCACGAAAGATTGGCTATGTCTTGGGCGAGGCCCTACCGGAAAAGCCCGCCCGAGGGTTCGGTCCGAGATGTTGTCGAGAAGTACAACAAGCACTGCTCGACAAGATCTTGATGCTACATGTATCATGCTTGCTTCTATGACACACTGAATCTGCAGAAAAAGCATGAGTCCATGGGCGCCTACTCTATCATGGTCCACCTGAAGGAGCTTTATGCTTCTCGGTCTCGTCTTGAGAGTGCAGAGTCTCGAAGGCCCTGTTTAGTTGTAAGATGGCATCCGGGATTGCTTTGTGGGGTCACACGTGCTTAAAATGATCGGGTACATAGAGAGGCTTGGGAAGTCGGGCCACAAGTTGGAACGAGTTGAGTATTGACTTGATTCTCGCAATCTCTACTGACTCATTCTCGCAGCTTGTGATGAAATATCACATGAACAAGATAGATTGCTCCTCAGCGGAGTTATTGAACATGTTGAAAATCTTTGAAGGCACTTTGTAGGAAGGGAAAGCAAGTGTTGCCGGGTCACTTCAAGCAAGGGCAAGGCAAAAGCCTGAAAAGTCCAAGAAGGCGAAGGTCGCACTTAAGCCAACGCCTAAGATAGCAAAAGACAAATCCAAGGATGCTTGCTTCCATTGCGGTGAGACCGGACATTGGAGGAGAAACGCAGGGGCTTCTTGAGTACCAAGAAGAAGCATTCGATGCTTCGACTTCAGTATATTTATGATTGAGATCAACATTACTTCTTCTAAGTCTAACCACTTTGGGTATTAGATCTGGTTGTGGTTCTCATATTTGTACTGAATATGCAGGCACTAAGAAGAACTAGAGATCGAGGAAAGGAGAGGTGGACCTACGCGTTGGAAATGGAGCAAGTGTTCGCCGCTACCGGGCGTAGAGTTTATTTTCTTTCATTGCCCAAAGGGCTAGTACTAGAACTTAATAATCGTTATTTTGTTCCCGCTCTTACGAAGAGCATTATTTCTATTTCTGCATTAGATGTTGATGGATTTTCTTTTACGTTTGAGAATAAATGTTGTTCTTTTTCACGTGATGGAATCTTTTATGGTACTGGCATACTTAGCAATGGTCTCTATATATTAGATATGAATGTTGACGTTCTTAATATAAATAACAAGAAAGCCAAAACAAATGACTTGAATGAATCCTACTTATGGCATTGTAGACTTGGCCATATAAATAAGAATCGCATTTCCAAACTCCATAAAGATGGAATGTTGGATCAATTCGATTCTGAATCGCTTGATACATGCGAAGCTTGTTTACTTGGCAAGATGACAAAGTCACCTTTCAGTGGCAAAGGGATAAGATCCAATGAATTGCTTGAGCTCATACATACTGATGTGTGTGGCCCAATGTCAATTCAAGCCAAAGGAGGATACTCTTATTTTATCACCTTCACTGATGACCATTCTCGCTATGGTTATATATACTTAATGAAGTTTAAATCAAGCCTTGAAAAGTTCAAGGAATTCAGAAGTGAGGTGGAGAAACAACTAGGTAAAGAAATCAAAACACTTCGATCCGATCGAGGCGGAGAATACCTAGATGGAGAGTTTCAAGATTATTTGAAGGAGAATGGGATTCTACCTGAATGGACTCCTCCCGGAACGCCACAGATGAATGGCGTGTCTGAGAGGAGGAACCGCACCTTGTTGGACATGGTGCGATCCATGATGAGCTACGCAGTTCTTCCAAAATCATTTTGGGGGTATACTCTAGAAACCGCATCCTATACACTGAACCGAGTTCCATCAAAGACGGTTGACTCTACGCCATACGAGGTATGGACTAAGAGAAAACCGAGCCTAGGTCATCTAAAACCTTGGGGTTGTCCGACTTACGTGAAGCGGATGATGCCTCGACAAATTAGAGCCTGTGTCCGACAAATGTCTATTTGTGGGATATCCTAGGAAACCAAAGGGTACCAATTTTACCATCCCGAGGAACAAAGGTGTTTGTTGCCGGGGTCGGCCACTTTCTCGGAGAAAGAGTTTATTACGGATAGGGTCGGTGGGAGTAAAATTGATCTTGAAGAAATTCGAGAACCACTTACGGATAATAGTCGGTTGATGGAAGTAGAGGACTTGCCACACACAGATGTGACACCAGGCCTCTACCGTGGACACACTAGCACCTCGAAGATCCACCAGGGAACGCCGTGAACTCCGAAGGTACATCAAGTGTATCTCATGGAAGATGAGGACCCTAGAACTTATGAGGAAGTGCTATTAAGGCATGACAAAGAGAAATGGCTAGAAGCCATGAATTGAAAATGGAATCCATGAAAGACAACCAAGTTTGGAACTTAGTTGATCCGCTTTGAAGGAATAGTTCCCATAGGGTGTAAATGGGTCTTTAAGAGAAAGACCGACATGGACGATAACGTGACCACCTACAAGGCTAGGTTGGTGGCAAAAGGTTATAAGCAAAGACAAGGAGTTGACTATGATGAAACCTTCTCGCTTTGTTGCCATGTTAAAATCCATTAGAATTTTGCTTGCTATTGCAAAGATACCATGATTACGTAAATCGGCGGATGGATGTGAAAACAGCTTTCCTTAACGGAACCTGCATGAGGAAGTGTATATGACACGTACTGAGGGTTTCACAACCAATGACGCCAGGATGGTGTGTAAACTGCAAAGATCCATTTTATGGATTAAAGCAAGCTTCGAGTTGGAATCTTCGCTTTGATGAGATAATCAAACAGCTTTGATTTCATCAAGAACGAAGATGAGCCTGTGTTTACAAGAAGGTTAGTGGGAGTGCCATTGTGTTCTTAGTGCTTTATGTGGATGACATACGCTTATAGGGAATGATGTGCCTATGTTACAATCAATAAAGCTTGGTTATCCAAGAACTTCTCAATAAAGGACTTGGGTGAGGCAAATTATATATTCGGGAATAAAGATCTATAGAGATAGATCTAAAAGGTTGCTTGGTCCATCACAATCCACCTACATAGACAAGATCTTGAAGAGATTCAAATGGAGCGATCCAAGAAAGGATTGCCGCCCATGTCACATGGGGTCTACACACAAAGGGAATGAGTCCTAAGACAGAGGAGGAAAAAGGGCACAAATGAGTAAAGTCCCTTATGCTTCGGCAATCGGGTCCATCATGTATGCCATGTTATGCACAAGACCGCACGCCTCGTACCCTCTTAGTATGACTAGTAGGTACCACCCAATCCAGGTGATGGTCACTGGATTCTTTGTCAGAATATCCTTAAGTACTTGAGACGTACTTTTAGGATATGTTCCTGGTTTTCGGAACGATGATTTAGTATTACGAGGTTACACGGATGCCGCTTCCAAACCGACAAGGACGATTTTAAGTCGCAATCTGGATTTGTTTTCACGCTTAACGGCGGAGCAAAGATGAGTGGAAGAGTTCCAAGCGAGGAGACTATGCGGACTCTACAACGGAAGCCGAATACATAGCAGCCTCGGAGGCGGCAAAAGAAGCGATTTGGATGAAGAAGTTCATTCTCGAACTTGGTGTGGTTCCTCCATTGAAGGTCCAAAGCCTCCAGATCGTGATAATAATGGAGCGATATCTCGATCAAAGGAACCAAGGTCTCATCGTAAGTCCAAACATGTGCTACGGCGCTATCACTTGATTAGAGAGATAGTAGATAGAGGAGATGTAAAGATAGAGAAAGTCCACACGGATGATAACATAGCCGATCCGTTAACCAAGGCATTGTCTCAAGCTAAGCATGAGAAACATGTTCACTTGCACGGGCTTAGGCATATGGGTGATTGGCTTTAGGCCAAGTGGGAGATTGTTGGAAAGGTGTCCTAAACCCAATCGGGTCGGACCGGATCCGACCGGTCGGGTCATTTACATCTATTTAGTTCATGTAATAACTTTATTATGATTAATAAAAGCACTTATGTTATTATATATTGTTTGTCTTCATATTATTTGTTGTATATATATAGTAACGTCCCCTAGTATCGATCTGTGATAGAGAAACCATGATAGTGATTATGGTTGATGAGATCTCTAATCACTATAACAAGGTTGGTACTTAAATGTCTCTAGTCTTACATATTATCAAATGGGACATTGATAGTATAATCGACTACTAGCACGTATTGGATGTCTTCTACTTTTTAGAAGGTAGGGATAGATCTCGCTATCGAAGTGTAGGGACACTTGGGTATGCGTGGGCGTGTATTAGAGAATGCGTGACGTTAGGGATCGACCCACTTACATTAAGTGTCACACTATGTGGCGGTTGTGTAATTATCCTTTTGACCGAGTCTTCATGGCATCACGGTGTGGATTGTCATGCTTTGACACTATTGAGATTTCTCCTAACCACGGGCGATCATGCGGTAGTGATTGGGTATGATATTGAAGCATCGGAGTATACATGATTGGTCGTCCGGGAATCGCGTATCCTATGATTGGGATTGAATATCCGAAATGGCCTTCTTATAAGGAATGTCTAGCTCTCGAGAATCTTTGCAAAGTGGGAGTAAATGTGTTATTCGAGAGAGCATGATATCCAGATTATAAGATACGATCGTCAATGTATTGACACTCAAATACGATCGTATGGATATTATTATAGCGATAGGATTGTAAGTTACACGATGGCGCTTCACATGAAAGGTAGTAGTCATTGCTTTTGACTCTTCCGATAATTGGGGGTCACGGTGTGTTGCTGACGCTATCCCGTGATCGTTAGGTATAAAGGGCATTTTGGTAAATTGCACTTTGTGTCTACGGCCAACATATTCGGAAGCCTATCGGGTCACACACATATGAACATCGAGTCGGATTAAAATGCGGTTATAGTTGATAACCAAATAAGGAAAGTTTATCTCAGACTATAAAGGTTATAGTGGTAAATTAATATGGTGGTATTTATTTATTATGAATAAATAAAATACAAGATATTAATTATATATAAATTATATTAATTAAAGAATATTCCGAAGTCAATTTGTTGACTAATGGGGCGCCACTTTTATGTGTATAAGATACACTTTGGATTGTGCACTTTAATTAATAAATATTGCCATAATATTAATATAGGATATTAATTGATTTTGGAAAAATAGATTTATGGTAATAAGATAATTATAATCAATATATGATATTGACAAAATATTATAATTAAAGAGATAAATCAATCTAATTGATTTTCCTTATTTTATTGGAAAAGGTTTTTCTTCTCCACACTACATATGGGCGCCACTTGCTCTATAAAAGGAAGTGGGTGTCAAGCTCTTTTGTCAACACAATTTGCAAGAGCTCATAGTTCTTGTGAAAAATAGAGAGCTCTCCATAGTGAGTTTGTGAGGGAAGAAAAGGTCCGGTCTAGCGAGCCGGAGTTTTTCCGATAGCAATCCAAGGAGGATTCGGCGAGGGGTTCGTGTGGATTAGCGATAGAGGCCGGACGCGTGGACGGCTTGCGCGTTGAACTACTCTCCGTTGGCGGTCAAAGCGACGATCTTGTAGATCATCTAAGGTATAACCGTCAAACTACTTAACATGTTTATTGCATTAAACGAAGAACGATCTAGAAAAGGAAATCAAAATTTTAAATTCCGCTGCGTTAAACTAGTGATTTCCTAACACCTACCTCTCTACATACCTACAAACCTTAACCTACCTCCCAACCTACATATTAATTCACTATCCTAGCTAAGCTTATTACACCCTTTTTTATCTCATCCCACCCTACCTTACCCTACCCACCACCCCATCCTACTCTACCCTACAACTCCCTACCCTACCGTGCCCACCACCCATCTTACTATACCCTACCCTTCCCACCACCCCAACCCCTATCCCAACATTTTTTACACTCACCTATCCAATCCTACCTCACCATGCCCTACACCACATTATCTTACCACACTACCCTATATTACGTACTTTATTCAACCTACCAAACTTTACTTAACTTACGCCACATCATCCAACCATACCATCCTACCCTACCATACATCACCGCATTACATCTCATACCTCGGCTCACCTACATTAGCACACCCTACCTTACCCTACCTCTCTACCTACCTACAAACCTTAACCTACCTCCCAACCTACATATTAATTCACTATCCTAGCTAAGCCTATTACACCCTATTTTATCTCATCCCACCCTACCTTACCCTACCCACCACCCCATCCTACTCTACCCTACAACTCCCTAAACTACCGTGCCCACCACCCATCTTACTATACCTCTACCCTTCCCACCACCCTAACCCAACCCACCCTCACACCTTTGCAGGGTGGCATCAAAACATGTTCATGTAAAGAATAATATAAGTGCGTATGAAATGAATATCCGACACATCTTCGACATCTCCCGACATCGTATGGATATTTTTCGACACTACCGAATAATTTTTTTTTTTCAATTTCTACTTAAATCAATTTTAAATTGAACCGAAAAAATGAAGCTATCTTCGACATTATCTGCAACAACACGTGTTCTACCCAAAACACGACACGACACGCTTCGATACACCCCGACAAGATCGTGTCGGCAACAAGTCGTGGCCTTATATTTTGAAAATAGTCATACATTTGCTACATATATTCACACATTAAAAGGTGATACAATTGAGTCCTCCAAAATGGAACAATTTAATTCAAACTATTCTTCTAAAAAAAATTTAAAAAAAAAATATATTATGGGTTGGGCGTGCCGTGAACAGTAAAAATAAAAATTAAAAAAAAAAAGAAAGTTTGGGCCGGATTTCTGGGCCATGAACAGTAAAAAACGGGGAACCAATCAAAAAAAACATGTGTCACACATCCACAACTTTTCCTTTCTTATATAGAGTAGAGGGATATTACAATTTCCTTCACCCATTATTTCTTTATTTACACAAAATTTAGAAGAAAATAAACGCTTAACTTTTCGAATCATTACTTCACTTTATTTTATTATATTATATTCCCCTGATTCAATTTACATCGAAATAATTCATGTCCAAACAAACTCTAATGGAGTGTTTGTTACGCATGGATAGAATGTAGTATAATGCTTTTTCATTTTATTCCAATATTTGTATATGATTATAATGTAATGATGTGAAATGAAATTTTATTCCATGAAACGAAAAATGACAATTTTCATTACCTAAAAAACTGGATGGAATGGAATTAAAATCGACAAAACACGTGGGTAGTAGTAAGAGTTAGGTGGGGTTGGGTGGGCGATGAGGTGGGGTAGGGTGAAGTTGGGTAAGTGGTGGGGTAGGATAGGCTGGGGTAAGGTAAAGTAGGCAAGGTAGGGTATGATAGGGTGGTGGGTAAGGTAGGGTAAGAAGCGGTGGTGGGCAGGGTGGGGTGGTGTTAGATAAGGTAGGGTGTGGTAAAATTAGGTAGGAGAGTGAAGATGTAGGTTAGGGTGGTAGAGTAAGATAAGGCAGGGTGTGTAGAGATGTATGATGCGTTGGGTTTGGTAAAGTAGGGTGTGGCGAGGTGTGAGATGGTAGGGTGGTGGGGTATGACAGGTAGGGTAGGGTGGTGTATGGGGTAGGGGTGAGGCGGCGTAGGTTAGATAGAGTTTGGTTAAGTAGAGTAAGGTGATATGGTAAGGTAGGTTATTGTAGAGTGAGATGGGTGGCAGGCTAGGTTGGAGTAATGAGATAGGATAAAGTGAGTAACGAAGTACGGTGTGGTAGGTGATTGGTAAGATGAGTGGTAGGTAAAGTATGAATAGGGTAAAGTAGTGTGGTGGGATAAAATGAGTAGTGGGGTAGTGCTACCCCATACCACCCCTCACCGAAACTCGCCCCTTCACCATATCCTATCATATGCACAATATGCTATTTTACACAACTCATCCAACTTTATTTCGCTACTATGCGATACTCATTACTCAATGTATCATATTTTATATAATTTATATCATTCAATTTATTAACATTCCAAACACAATAATAGAATATATTTATTCCATTCGATTCTATCGTAACAAACCTCATAAGTTCTTTACCCACGGAAACTTCATGACAAGTTGTGTAGAAGCAAGTAGAAATTTCATAATTTTATCTTGAAAATTTCCATGTTCCTACAATCATTCAATGTCTTATGCCCCGTCTCCAAGTTATCATAAAAAAATTAAGTAAAGAACAACCAATCACACCACAATGTTCCTCATCAAAACAACCACCACCACCACTTCCGCCAAATCCTTCACCACCGCGGTCTCCGCCCCTCTCCTCCTCCTCTCTCCTCTTTCCAAATCCTCCGTTTCTTTCTCTAAACCACTCTTCAAATTCCCCACCATCCATCATTCCACCACAAGAATGAGCTGGCTCAATAAGCTCGGATTCGGTACTCGTCCAGCAACTCAATCATCAATGGATTCCACTATTCCTCTAGGCCCAGATGATGATACCCCAGCCCCAGGTCAGCAATTCGCTCAATTCGGAGCTGGGTGTTTCTGGGGCGTTGAATTGGCGTTTCAGAGAGTTCCTGGGGTTACGAAGACGGAGGTTGGGTATACACAAGGGTATCTTCATAATCCGACGTATGAGGATGTGTGTTCTGGGACTACTAATCATTCTGAAGTTGTTAGAGTGCAGTATGATCCTAAAGAATGCACTTTTGAGAGCTTGCTTGATGCATTTTGGGTTCGCCATGACCCTACCACTCTCAATCGTCAGGTTAGTCTCTTTCAATTTGGGGATTTTCTTGGTTTTGTGTTCAATTTTATGCTTAATTGTTTTACCGAATAGCTCGTTTGCAATTTCTATCTATTCTGTCGAATAAGGTGTCGGATGCTACTGCAAGAATTCTTCAAGTAACAAACTTGATAGGTGTTTAGCTATGATGCACGGATACTAATCATACTATTATACGGTAGCGTGTCCCATATCCGGTACAGACACGACCAACATACTTAGGATAGATACCTAGGGGCAAATTTGTGATTTTCAAAAGTTGGATGCGGGATTTGTATATGCATATGGATAACTCGAATATGCGAATACAAGAACTATGTTGAAAATTAAGTAAAATAGTGCCATATTATGAATGAAAGGCCAAAATGATGAAATAATATGTGCATACATGCCCTCTGTAGTCCGTACCTGCGTCTCGTAGTTTTCAAAAATCTCGCACCCACGAATCTCGTATCTGTGTATCCATATCCGTATCTGTGCAACCTAGCTGGTAGCGTTAGCAAGGAATTGATAGCAGGAGTGTCACATTAGCTAGGAGGACTTTTTGACCTTTAGGTCATTGGGGTGGTAGGTGGGGCTGATGGGTATTTTTGAGATGGTTATTTAAGAGAAATGACCTTTATAGAACAGGTAGATATTTGGTAGGAAAGGGCCAAACGGGCTAGAATATTGTTCATAGTATAGTCGTTGAGGCTATAACTAGGCATGCCTAGCCGGTAGAGAAGGGAAATGGCATATGATTGCCTAAGCCGATTACGCGTTGTTGCTTTTTGGTCGTTTTTTGGGCGCTTTTTCGTTGCCTTATGTTAATGAAGCTATTTTTTTTAGCAAAAGATAGGAAACCCGAGGCTTTTGCTGAACCCGCTTATCATATATATATAGAAGGTTTTCAAGTCCATGTACACGTGAACAGAAACAATATCTAATTAACCAAAAACGTATTGCTGTGGTTTTAAAATACAGGTTCTAAAACCACTAGTATAGGTCGGGCTGAGAAACTGGTGGTGGATGTGGTTAGGTTCCCATTTTCCAGTTGCTTCATTTCCAGTGCGCGAGTAGAAGCTAAGATACAAGAAGATGGAGGCAACGTTAGTTAAAAGGATTATGTATATTTGGTATTGTTCACCTTTGTAGTCTCTTGTTACAATTTTGAATCTGAAAAGGGCCATTTACATTTAAAACCGAAGAACCGAAAGAGATGCTGGTATAATATGGGGTCTCCCCCTCCAGCGGGATCAGAAAAGGTTGTATTAAAGTGTAACTGATTCCAAGGGTGTCTGCTTTCTTCTTCATTACTAGATGGCTTTTACAAGTTTGAAACTTCGGTTTCTTGGGTGTTTTTGTTAGACATAGCCAATGTTTTCAAATCAGAAACTCTTGATAGAATGAATAAGCAGTTAGACAGATTGTGTTCACTCGTGTCGTGTGATCTAGGAGTCTAGATCAAGATATGCTTATAGCGAAATTACTTTTTTGTTCTCATCATTACTTTTGGAGGATCCTGCATCTTAAATTCTTGTATCGTATTTAGCATCTATCCATTTTTAGAGTTGAGCTTCAGGGGAGTGAGAACTCCTTTTCTTTGATTGGCTGTGAAATGCCTATACTTGTAAAATCTCCAGTCTACCCCTCT
This sequence comes from Gentiana macrophylla, assembly GCA_026214975.1. Lineage (NCBI taxonomy): Eukaryota > Viridiplantae > Streptophyta > Magnoliopsida > Gentianales > Gentianaceae > Gentiana > Gentiana macrophylla. The sequence goes on from CM047816.1 coordinate 91,666,154, forward strand.
GCTCAACTGGGGGTGGCCTTACTCTGGATAGACATGTGTGAAAAGAGATAGGGAAAAGAAGATGTGGGAGTAGGGGAGAGGGCACTTCTGGAAAATGGTACATCAGTATGATACGCAGCATATAACAAATTCTATATTTTACAGTTTGAAATACTATATTTTCGAATTTACAAAATCTCATCCAAAGATGCATCAAATTCTCCATTATACAATGAATGTGGTAGATATAAAAGGAAATTTTACAGAAACAGTAATTTATAGTAAAAAATAAGAGTAACAGCTGTAATGTTTGTTTTTCTTAAATCTGAATGTTAAAATCTTTAAAATACAGTTTTTAAAGCATTTACAGTTTCTGCATGCAAGTGCTCTTATACAAAACCGTTTTGCTCGTTTCACACAGGGAAACGACGTTGGAACTCAATACCGATCAGGAATCTACTTCTACACACCGGAGCAAGAGAAGCTAGCAATCGAAAGCAAAGAACAACAACAAAAGCTCTTAAACCGGACAATCGTGACCGAAATCCTGCCTCAAGAAAAAGTTCTACCGAGCTGAGGAGTATCATCAGCAGTACCTTTCGAAAGGGGGTCGATTCGGTTTGAGGCAATCTGCTGAAAAAGGTTGCAATGATCCTATCCGTTGCTATGGTTGAAGAAGTTGCTTGTTGTTATGATATATACTTATTATAGATGAAACTTAAGTTTCTTGAATGAATGTGATAGTTTCTGTCATTGTTTATAATACTCAAAAGGTTTGTTGTTGGATTTTCTGGATTTATATATGTAAATTAGAATATGTATATTTTTGTTGTTGTTTTTAAAGGTCGTTAAAGGCACTACAACAAATCTACTTTTTAAGCACGTGACATACGATTTCTTGAAAGTCGAATCTAACTTAAACATTCGACTTTGTTGAGGTCAAATGTCCATTTTCGACGAATGTAAAATCGAACATAGTTTGAAATGTGGTGTCAAGAGTATATTCACATATGGTGCCTTTAACAACATCCCTTGTATACCTATAATGCTTTGCATTGCAACCCTTGTATGGCTTTTACCTATTCTTTTGTTTGTACATGTACAATGAATTTTAAGTTTGGTAGAAATATTTTATTATATTGGGGGCGACTGGCTGTTGCTAGAATTCAATGTGAACTCGACTCGAGTCAAATATTCAATGAACAATACAGAAGCAATGCAATACTCGACTTGATTAAGCGCGAGTTTTTGTTTTTATTTTTATTTATTTTAGTTAATGTAATTATTATATCAAATGTTGAAGTTCGTTTTTTATTTTGTATTGTTTGTATCTTGTCTTAAATCAAATACCTTTGCGTTAAAAGTATTGTTCAATAGTCAATTAAATATTCTTTGCATCTTTAACAAATATATATATATATATATATATATATATATATATATATATATATATATATATATATATATATATATATATATCGTATAATGACCGTCCGAATGATATTCTTTTACTATCATGTGATAATTTAATATATTTCATATTCAGCTTCAAAATCTGTTTGACTTGATATGCTTGGTGAAAAACTCGGGCTCGAGTTTTGAATCTTCCTTGAATCTCAACTTAAGCTCGAGCTAAAAATACTTGTGCTCAAACTGAAACTCAATAATATTTTAATTTACTCGACTCGTTTACTTGGTTCGACTCTGCTTATTTATACAACTAATGTCCCTTGCAAAACAACTAATCAATGGAAGGGAATGTATGAAAAATAGTTGCACCACCAAAGTGATTGCCAAGGTACCCTTATTACACTCCTTGAAAAGAAAAAAAAATACACAAAACACTCGATCACATATCTACTGAATTTTTTTCTTGATCCGTCACTAAATAGATCATGAAACTCGATCAAAACAAATGACATGAACAATGTCATGTAAACGTTTGAGAAATAAACAACCACTAAGATCTCACAGTCGCATGTAATCAATGCTTCAATAACCATCGGAAAAGTGACTACTCCAAGGATGAAAAAAGAGATGAGCAAATTTAACCTACTATGGACTTAAAAAAAAAAAAGTCTTCACATCTTATGAACTTTAAGATGCAGAAGGTTCATATTGTAGTTTGTAAGCAGCAAAAGGATTGGCACTTCATTTAACGTAGGTTGATCTAGGTCATAGGCAGACCTCGTCAAGATAACCATATCCTTCAAAGACTCTGGCAGTGTTCTTGCAACATAATTGCCCCCGAATGCGTAGTTCAATGGTAGAAGCATATGTGTTGTAGTGCAATCTTGCCTTTGACTTGGAGTGTGGAAGCTCGATATCCTGTATCAACTTACTCGGCAAAAAAACGTGTATATTCAGCTTTTGCAAACTGGATCATTGAAGCATAAACCTCGATTTACATCATCTACGAAACTCTAAAGGCAGGACATGAGAGGCCTTTTAGGTTTGGGGGAGGGGGGTCAACCTTTTTTCTTTGGCAAATAATAATTATGCAATCTAAACACACCTACAATAATTCTGAGTGGACAAGATTTAAGGACAACGTTTAGGTACAACTGGCATCCTCTCCAAATTGATGATGAAAAGCACCCAAAAACTATCCTCTCTCTAATATGGAAAAGCTAATTCATACTTCTAGGGATATTTGTTTTTTTTAAAACTCTTACTTTTTAAGGAAATTCAAACCTAAACTAAACTAAACTTCTAAAAGAGAAAGCCCCAAAACTCAATTTTTTTTTTTTTGCCATCCCTTGAAAATTACATATCAACTTCATCGATGATTCTCCACAGCCCAAATCAGCAAAAATCCACATGCATGTTGAAGTGTCAATTATGGCCATCCAAATAGTCATTTGATTTCACCAAAGCAAAAAATACCATTTTCTCCTAAAAATATCCAACATCCCAAAACAAACCAATTAGTGCAATAATATATTTTTTACTGTCGAAAAAAAAAAATAAACAACACAACAGACCACTGTAAGGACTTCATCCCGAGCCACCGCCAAGACGATAGACCAGAAAACCAGACTAAAACGAACTCAAAACATAAAGGATTAAACAAAACGGGGAAACACCTTTGTCCCAAACCGGATTCCTGCCGGAAAATACAACTAAACACACCAAACAACCGTTAAAGACTCTACCCCGAGCCACCACCAGGACTACAAACCAAACAGCCGGACTAAAAACAAACTCAAAACATAAATGATAAAACATAACAAGGAAACTCCATTCATTCAAACTCTAGCTTATCTAAAAGCAACTGATTTGAAAAAGAAACGCAATAAACAGGCAATAAACCAGAAATTAACAAAACACAACAAAAACGGACGAGCAACCCAACAATCTAAGGCCAAGAAGCCTCCGCCATCTCATCTGCCAGCGTCCGGTCGTTAATTTATTAGTTAGACTACTTGCACTACATACTCTAAAACAATATGAATTTGTAAAATACATATCCAAATATTTCAAAATCTGTCAAAAACAAACTACATCAGAAACTCCAAGCAAATCTATAAAATATAGAATTCATGGATTTTGCACTACTTCAACTTAGGGACGACTCCATGATTTTTAACACGGGGATCAGAAATTTATCAAATTTTTCACCTTTCAAACATAGATTTGTACATTCAATGTTATACATCTAATTATGGGTCTAAATATAAAATAATGGATCAATGCATAAAAGTCTTAGGGTCAATTTCACATGTGTGTGTGAGTTTATAAAAAATCTCTACGATTCATAGCTAATATCCTATTAGGGGATCGACCGCCCCACCCGTCACAAGGGTGGAACCGCCCCTTCTTCTACTGCACAAAATACAAATTCTGTATTCATTCAGAATTAGAGAAAAACAATATTTAAATTAGTAAAATAGATAATTTGTGATAAAAAAATTGATGCAAATGCTCTCAAAAGCTTATTACGGGCTACAATCTAAGCAAATATAGGGACTTTCCTAGGGGTAACATTGATGCAAATGCTCTCAAAAGCTTATTATGGGCCACAATATATGCAAATGTAGAGACTTTCCTAAAGTGAATTCTATGGAAGAACTAGAGGTGTTCATTTTGAACATGAGCCGTTTCTTTGAAACCACCTCCAAACCGTTTGAACTGGCAATTCAAAACCGTATAAATTGTTTCGGAACACTTAAACTGGCGATTACCCAGTTTGAAATGTTTCTGAACCGCCGGTTACCCACCTCTTAACCGTTGGTTCCGAACTCCTCAAAACCGCCACACCTAAACAAGGGTGAACTAACGTGTCGGTGGGTTTCAAATCACCTACGAACTGTCAAACTGACAGAACGAATTTCCGGAACCATATATGAACCATAGTTGTAAAAGTGCCAGGCAATCACCTGGCATTCAAGGCAAGATAATATTGGTTGCTTTTCAAGATATTCATATATTCTCAAAATGTATCACATACCGTAACGCCCCCAAACCTGTGCCTGATAGCGCTAATTGAGACATAAAGATCCGGTTAACTACTTAGACCGCCGTCCTCACTTGGCCTAAAAGGGCAAATCCCAGTTGACAAGACCTTTATGTGTCACAGTTATATGGGGGTGAGAATGTAACTACTTCAGAAACTATGATATGAACCGTCAAGTTCCATTAAGCCGGTCAAATCTAAGGTAAGATGCAATAACTTCTATCGAGTTCATATTCCAGGCGGTGTAGGGTCACTAGCGCCTAGGCGTTGCTTTTACAACTATGATATGAACCGTCAAAACTGCGGTTCCATTAAGCCGGTCAAGAACAAGGGAAGATGCAATAACATCCAAAAAGTCCATACCTTCCTTACACACACAAAAGGCTGAATCAGTCCATATGACAACCATAGCAGCCTCAGCAATAGTGTAAGGAATAAAAGTACTATTTGAAGTCATTATATTCTACAGAATTGAACCATCTGTTGAAAATTGGTTAAAGCTACATTTCAACAACAATACACAAGCCAATGATCTAGTATCTAATGCACTTCATAAAACACCATACTCTCCCCAATATCATACATGTCACATCCTTTTCAACCGTCACATTACATGTCTTCTTCGCTCTACCTCTCTTTCATATCACACAACACTCAACAGATGCATCTATATGACGCTTTTGCCTATAACCGTATCACCTCAATCGTGACTCCCTTGCTACCTCTCTTTTATATCACGCAACGCTTAACAGATGCATCTATATGACGCTTTTGCCTATAACCGTATCACCTCAATCATGGCTCCTTTGCGTTCTCACCAATAGAAACTCCCCAACCTTTTCTCTTTATATATTTATTCATTGTCTTATTCATACCGACATATATACTCACATCAAAGTAGCATCACTGGTCTTATGTCATCTGGTAAAACATACTCAAATTTAAAACCAAATGTGATACTCTATACTTAGCTCGGAGCCAAATAGGCCGGCTAGGTTAGCTCGACTTAAGCCGCTCAGACGACGACCAAAAATTAGACCATACAAGATACACATAATCCGGATAGACAACAACTAGTGACCTTGCTCAGATTACGCTTGAGATAGTAGTGGTTGGTTTTCAAGGCCAAGCGATCTATGCCACAACATACATTGCAAGCATTTAACACCATAAAAACCATAGTAGAAGTGTAAGATCAATCAGAGCTAAAACAAGCTAAACAAATTAGCTCGAGCTCTGTAGACAACTTAGGTCAGGTCAGCTCAGCCTAAGTCATTCACGCGACAACCAAACATAGAGACTATACACAATCTTATTAGACAAATGACTAGGTCACAACCAACATACAGACTATACACAATCTTATTAGACAAATGACTAGTGACCTCGCTCGGTTGTGGATGAGATAGTAGTGGTTGGTTTTCAAGACTAAGCGATCTATTCTAACCACATACATCGTAAATCTAGCTTATCTAACATGATTTATACTTATTACTCCACCTACGTCCTTCGACCGAGTGTTCTATAAAACTCGAGCCTAGCGGGAAGGAATGCTCCTTGTGTGGAACACGAGGATATCGAGAGTCTAGGTTGAATCGGACACTTTCGTGCTCTGATTTTAGCTATCAAAGACGATGGATAGAAGACATCATCAAGAAATTACTCAAAGAAATAAGGAAAATGAGACTTACAACAACCAAAGGGGGGAAAAATAATGGTATAAACATCCATAAACTCATGTTGCTTCTGAAATTCTGGAATCATAGAAGCCAACTTAATACGGGTAGTGTCAACGTAATCCTCGTAATGTCTAGAATACTTTTAAACCAGTTTCTCATTAGCATCATGACGTGATCCGTAAAAGAATCAAATCCGAACTTGCTCAATGACCGATTAAAAGTATCAATAAAAGCGAGCACCGCGACCACCCAGCTAACCCGTAACTATAAACTTTGGAATGACCTCAACCCTTAGATAACTTATACATAAAAACCTTGGTATACGAACGCCACAAGGTATCCTCAGAACCTTGATAAGTTGATGATTCGAATATTCTACATAAGAATACTCACAAAAAGCTTAAAAGCTTAATATAAATATTACTCAATAATGTCTTGTTCTACTGTAAAAGAAACACCTAAATACCTTACATAGGCTACAATCTCCAAGAAAATGTCATAGCTAAGCAATGTTGGATAAAAACCTATTGAAAATAAATAAATAAAAGACTCCAAATATTAACCAATGTGGGATAAAAAAAACCTATTAAAAAATAAATAAATAAAAGACTCCAAATAAATTTAATAAGTTTATTCTTCAATGGGAATCACATCACATCATCACCATGTGGGCTTGGCACAAAGCCCTCAGAACATAGTCAAATTTCTCGTGCTAAGAACAATTTTGAGTTTTCTTTCTCGATCCACAAAATCATTTTCATCGAGTTTGTTATCAATAATAATCCATGAAGGTCAATTTGTTTTCAATTTCTACAAACAAGAAAATAAAGAAAGTTTGGTTTGCGGATGATCTAGCTAGGATCGAAACTAGAAACAAGATATATGTAATGTATATTTCTTATAGTTATACTACCCCAACAAGCGCATACCAACAACTTGCATACATTTATCATCACTTAAAGTCCAATTAAGGCCAAAATTCTCCTTCATGTTCAAAACATTAAGCTAGAGGGAATGTGCAAGGGTTTAAACAAAACAAAGTAGCCACTATTGGTTTAGTTTAGCTAGTCTTTTCAAATAATTCTATGAACCATATAACATTGCTCACAACATATACTTTCAACAAAATATGAGCCTATAATCATGAACCCCATTTACTCCCATTTATACTACAATAACAACCACATACAACTTGAAAATATTATCATGACTTAAAGTCCAATTAAGGTCACCATTCTAGTTCTTGTTCAAACCACTAAGCTGGAGAATATGTGCAAAGGTTTTAACTAAACATACAAAAGAAATCTACATATAAAGGTAGGGGCAGCTGCAGGACCCTCCAAAAAAAAATCAATAGATATTCTTCCTACATACACGATTAGATATGAAATCGACCACTAAATCTTATGTAATGGCTCGCTATTTTTGTTATGTACTAACCGCTAATGAGTTATCCAAAACTGAATAGACAGGCCTAAGTCTAATTTAATAGACAAAAAGTCTAATGAATTCTCGACCTTTAACCCAAAATTCATGTAGCCGCCCCTGGTACAGATTTTGGGGAGTAACCACTATTGGTTAGTTTACCTAGACTCATACTAAACTTCCGTTAGCCATGTAACAATGCTCATAACACACTTTCATCAAAACAAGATCACATAATCATATTGTCATACCAAGTAACATGCAAGCAAAGTCCCCATGAGGTCGAACATATGAGATCAACATGTCATTTGGGATAAGTGTCAAAATTTTAGTGCTTTGAGATATACCCACCTTAGTACAATCTTCCGGTGCATTCGTGAGAGCCACAATGACAGCTCTTGATCTTGATGTTTCCAAAAGCATCACAAACACGTCCAATGGTATAGTTGTAGTCATAAGTGAGCTCCGTTAGAGGAGGTAAGTCCTCGGTGGCAAAAACATTATGTGTGGTGTTCTCTTATCCGGATAATCATAGAGAACCTTTTGAGCATATAGATTTGGTGAGCAACTATGGTTAATAAACCTCCTACATTCCCATACTTCAATGCATCTATCGTAAATCCATTTTTCTTATCGAGATCAAAGAGATATTCATCATCATTAATTCTTTCTTCGGCTTCCTTATCTTTAAGCAACTCTCCAATATATTCGCAAATGAAACCCCCCGAGGGTATTGCATCTAGTGATCTAACACCCCATCCGGTTGACTTAGTCTTAAAGACCTCCAACCGATAACGAATGCCATGTTGGCTCACCCTATTTTGGCAAGAAGGTGGACATTTGCAAGATGGTCCACATTCACGAACCAAAGACCTTTTTACTTTGACTATGCACCCTTCCTCGTTAAAGGGCAACTCTCCTCCATTCTTGATACCACAACGGCAAAGCTCATTGTCTGAACACCCGTTGATGCAACCACAACCATTTAGACTAGATATATGATCGGGGTACTTCATCTCGGTTATATACGTAAAGTCTAGTGGTTTCTCGTCGTTTATTTCATTCACAACACGAATGGGAATCTTCTCCTTCCCATTGGACAAGTCATCTAAAGGATGGACAATGTATCCCTTTGATACTTTTTGCTCATTTTTTAATATCGGATGTCGGCCATTGGACAAATCATCCGAAGGATGGACATGGTATCCCTTTGATACCTTTTGCTCGTTCTTTATGATATTATAATCGGGATGGCCTGTAAAATCTAGCTGATCGGGCAGCCGAGTCATTTCAAACATGTAAGCCGTTTGGTCATTCAGAAGTCTGTCCAACCAAAAGTTGCTTACGGTGTATAGACCTTCATATACATATATATGCTTGCCACTAGCACCTTCAATATGTTTACGAATAACCCTCACCGCACATTTTTCATCCATGCTATTCTTTAAGGCAAGATTTCCTCCTACAAGTTTCTGATCAGCTTTCGTCTTTTGGACCTTCTCATTTCCACCATGACCGGAATACACAAAAGAGTCGGTGGAGATTGTTTTGTTTTCATAGCGACCTGAATCCACAATGCTAATAGCACATTTTTTCCCATCAATCTTCATCCAATTGATACCAGCCATGAATTGATGATGCAAACCCACTACAACAAGTTCAGCCCTAGAGCCGAACCGATCCCCAATTTCAACCCCGGGTACATGCCCCATCCTAGGTTCGGTATTGGCCCATTCCTTCTCCTTTTTCATAAGAGAAGCTGCTCTAGCATAAACATAACATGTTCCTCCTTTCAACTCTTGATAAATCTCCTCCAAAAGCTTCTCACACAATTCATCAAACACCTTACGTGCATTCAGTACTTCTTTCCGACTATCACTTATATCACCTTCACCCTCACCTACACCTTCATAACAGACAATAGATAATTCATTCACACCCTCACCATGCTCAACCTTTTCATCAGAATCAAAATTAGTTCCATCCGAATCCGCTTCAACGATTTCCCTGCGGCTGCATTCTCCATGTTCAAGCTTCTGTTGAGCTGCTGGTTCAGCTGCAATGTCATTCACACTTCTCTTCTCGCGCTTAAATACCGAACGATTACTATTCCATTCCGACGGAGACAAGATGTGCACCTCTGCATCATCTGAACCATCATGAACTCTACCTTCCAATGGTGATTCAGACGGAGATTTTCTCCGTCCATTCGAATCAACCAACTTATCATTTACACCACAGTTATCACTATTCTTCTCAATTATCACACAATCATCATCATCATCATCATCATTATCATCTTCTTCGAGTTTAACACTACCTTGTTTTTCCCGCTTAATGCTTTGCTCGAGCTCCAAATGCACACCTTCCGGAGCTACAACCGTCAACGGAACGGCAGCAATGGCAACACATGGACTTCCGGTGGTATCTATAACAGATGAATCTTCAAAATCATCTAGTGTAGCAGTACTTGGAGCATTCGGACCACAAAATTTTGGAAAACTTCTGACGGAACTAACTGCTCGGTGCTTCACCGGTGACTGGACATTTTGAACATGCTCACCCACGGCGAATAACCGTTTTTTGGATGATTTCAGAAGCTGATTCGTCTCCATTAACGTCATTAGACAGTTAAAACTGCAACGAAGTATAGATTTAGCTTTTTAGTATTTACATGACAATCTAAAAAAATAAAAATAAAAACAAACAAACAACAAGAAGATGAATCTAGTTTTGAGACTTCACACTAATATTTGATTTCTGAAAAATCAAAACATGTAATCTGTAGATTGTCTATGGTGTTTTTAACAGACATACAAGAAATCAAAACATGTAATCAATAGATCGTATGTGGTGTCATAACTCGAGTAATCTAGAACTTGATCCAGATTGGATCCATAGAATCTGACTTTTATTCGTGGGTAAAATTTATGCAATAGATCGTCTGTGGTGTCTTTAACACACATACAAACATTAACTCGAGTAATCTAGAACTTGATCCAAATTAGATCCATAGTATCCGATTTTTATTTGTGGGTAAAATTTATGCATCAACTTAGAAATGAGGGGAAGCTACGAGGGCTAATGAAGAGATTATTTATGGTTTTGGGGTAAATTTTGACTCTCTATTCTTGGGTAAGATTTATGCATCAATTTTAACATGACGCCTAAGAAGAGATTACTTATGATTTTTTGGTATCTTTTCAAGATAAAAAATAGACTCATAGTATATAACAATACTTAAATCTATTGAAAAAGGATAAAATCAAAAACTAACCCGAGCCGTCAAAGTGTCCGATCTCTATCATGGACTGATAATCCAACTTCAAAGAATATAATATTTCTTTTTCTCTTGGACTGAGGATAACTAAAGTAAAAAAAAGAAGAAGATGAAAAGGGTTGGTAGTAGATAAAGAGAAACTTCTTTTTGGAGGGAAAAAAAGGGTGGCTAGGGTTTTGAGAGGAGAAAGTGGAGGTTAGATCCTCTGTGGAGCTGTGATTGGGTGATGAGGGACAAAAGAGAGATTTCACCAATCAGAAGCTTTAAAAAAAAAATCAAAAAGCATTTTTACATATTCACAGCAAAATCCACAGCAACCCAATACACCACATGATCCTAAGTGGAGAAAGTGGGTCTGATTTACTCAATTTATTTCTTTTACTTTATCCTCATCTTGAATATAATATAGAGCCAAAGCGTTATCTACAACGAATGATACGATGGTCTTTCATCGATTATTTCGATAGGTTTATATCATGATCAACGATGGAGATGACGTAGTGTCATTCGATGTACATCATTACTCATCTTCATAATACATCACATTCCTAGTCCTGATAGGAAAAGACTATTAATAACTACACATTGATATGTATCCTAACTCACAATGATTTATCCTATATTAATTCACACATTAATTTGCGTGATTAATGGATGTGGAATTTATGATTATCTCATAATTGTTTTAAATGGTAAATCTATCAACACTTTTTGCCTAAAATTGATCAAACCCAATCTATGATTTGAATTTTAAAATATTCATATTTATACATTCATAATAATATTCATATTTATAGGATTCCTATCAAAAAAATATATATATTTATAGGATCCTCCCACATTTATCTACTTTTCCGGTATGTTTAATTTGTTTTGGGCTTGATTTCCTCAATCTAAAAATAAAAAATAAAAAATAAAAATAGACGGTTTCTATTGGTAGAACATTTTTACTATTAGCACCACATTTGCTTCTAGCGCTCAAAAAAATACTTCGAAGACCACGATTATTTTTGTATAAATAAACGTCAGTGACACATACTTTATATTTTTCGATACGTGCGTCACTGGCAATGACGTTGGTTTTCGATAACAACGTCAGTGGCACTGATATTATAGTTATAAATGTATCATTGGTGAAAAAACATCAGTCCTCTGACGTTGTTTTCGAAAACGCAGCACACGATAATAGCGTTCATAGTGTGGTCTTAGAAAGTAAAGAAAATTACGTGTGTGGTGTCGAAATATATAAAATATAATAAAATAAATAATATCGATAGTAAAATTGTGATGTCGATAGAAGCCGTCTAAAAATAAAAATAAAAACGTTTTGCATACACCAATCAAATATACCAAATTGAAGGCCATTATCACTTCGGCAAAACCACTAGAACACGTCCTCAATCTACACTCACTTACGGTGGTCATGGTATATTATGACATACATATTTCATCGATTAAAAAAAAATCCGTATAATTATCTAATTTTCTATTGGACTTGAGTTATCAATTCATACTTTGTACATGACTAGTTAAAAATTTGGGGTCAATCAAAATGTCCACTTTCGAATCATCTATTCCAATATGAGTAATGCTACGGTAATAATCACTTATTCAAACGAGTGTCGAGACCTACTTTTCACTCGTGCTCACTATGACAGAGCATCATGATTAGGTGTCACAGTTATGATTAGATGATTGTGACCGTAGCATTATTCATCGAACATCGATATGTTGGACATCATAACACAGATGCGGAACGAACAATAAAATCTGTGCCATTGCTCTAAGAAGAGTTATTATACACGTGTTCAACTCACCCAAGACACAATGGCTAGGTGACAGGGTAAACACATTTCACATGTACACTTACTATCATCTATAATAACTCTTCTTCATCGTTTCAGCCATAAAAACTGTAAGGATCCAATATTTCAATATGTATATGAGCAGGGGCGGCGGCACCTTCATCAATTTAGGTCACTTGACCCCAACGCAAAAAAAAAAAATCAATGTATTTTTTACGCCATTTAAAATTTTTATGTACAAATATCTATTTATTGACCCGCTAAAATTTTAAAGTATTGACTCTTGACCTATAATTATACATATATTTTTTATGTAATGCATTAGAAACTAATAATACGATGTGCCGTTATCGATCTATGACCGCCCCTGTATGTGAGTCTGTGTCATCAGCTTTAGAGTTGATAAACGACCAGTCGCTCACGAACAAACTCGTATTTTGTTTGTTATTGTTCAGACTCGTGTTTGGTCCATTATTGATCGTTCGTCTGTTTAGATTAACAAACTAATTTTGAACAATATTATAATCCCGTTACCTAAACAAATGAACACGAGCATGGCACGCAAATATCTGATTATTTTCATGAACTAATTTTATAGAATATATCTTAACACACACATAAGATACCAATCAAATAGATACTACTAAGTAATTTTATAAAATATATTTATAGAGCTTCTAATATTCTTTTATTAAACGAACGATCGCGAACATGGTCCTGATCTAAACGAACTAAGTTTGAATTAATCTTATGCTCGTTTAATAAACCAACAATCACGATTCACAAGCTCGTGACCTAAACAAATACGAGTTTAAATAACAGATACTCGACTTTACTCAACTCGTTAACAACACTAATCACTTTAGCAAACCTTAAAACTACTTTTCTTTTCCTTTAGACCCGTTTGAATTGAAGGATTTATATAGAAATGAAAAGAAAAGATAATGACAGAAAAGAAAAGAGAATGATAGATTGTGAAGTCTATTTTGAGTGTTTGGATAGAACTAGAGATATACATATTGTCAATTCAATTATACGAAAAATTAATTGTTTCCTTCCGTTTCTCACCTATTTTGAATGGAAACGAGATCACCCAATTTATAAAGAATCTTATCCCTCCTCTCTCTTGCTCTCCTTTTCTTTTCTTTCATACTAAAACCATTCCAAACACCAAAAATTCAATCCACCCAAATCATATCATTTCTTTTCCCATTAAATCTTCCAATCCAAACTAGCACCTTAAGAAAAAGTAAAGTAATAATTTATTTATTATATTATTACTATTTGTAGTATTATTAATTTTATATAATAATCATAAAAGTATTTCTTAATTATCATCTAAAATTTAAATAATATTATCAAATCAATCGGTCCGACTCTGCAGGTACGACCAGTTCGTTTCGGATATCGGGGTATTTAAGAAGAAGAAAAAAACCACATCTTCCTTAACAATACATAAATCCATGGAAGAAAAAAACAAGAAAATCAAAAGCAAGACCCCAATTTCCTCAACAATACTGAAATCCAAGGAACAAAAAGAAAAGAAGATCAAGAACTAACCTTAGCCGTCAAAGCGTCCGATCTCTGATGATGATGATTCTCCAATTAATAGTAATACACACAAACAATTCACTATAATTCTTCAAGGATTGATGATTCCAATTCAAAGAATTTCCTGGGTTGGACAAAAACCTTCAAAAAGAAAAGAAGGTGGAGGGTGGTGGCTAGGGTATATAAAGGAGAAACTTGGAGATAAGAAAGTGGTGGCTAGGGTTTTGAGAGAGAACTTTTTTTTTTTCTAGAGAGAGAGAGACTTTAGATGGTGGCCATGGTGTATATATAGGGTGTTACAAAAAAAAAATGTAAAAGGAGCAGTGATACACCGCAAGTCATCTAATTTGTTTAGGTGTCTCAACTGGATATATATATATATATATATATATATATATATATATATATATCTTGTGTAGGTAATTTTTCCTAAACTTGATAGGAAAAGACTATTTAGTTGCTTAAACTACGTATCAATTTTTTTTTTCTTTTAGAACTTAAATTACGTATCATTATACTTATCATAACTCACAATATATGGTCATCAATGAGTATTAATCATATATATAACTCATTAATTCGCAAATTCAAAAAAAAAAAAAAAAGACTCATTAATTCGCACGTTAATTTGTGTGATTATAGTATGTGAATTTATGATTATCTCCTAATGGTTTACTATGGTTAATTATAATTAATTTTAACTTAATATTATGGTTTAACAAAAAAAAACTTAATATTATGGTTAATTCTTTTTTTTTTTAATTTAATACTATGGTTAATTTAAGAACACGTTTTTTCCTAAAATCGTTCATATCCAATCTTTGATTTTAACTTTAAAACCTTACCATTTATATGATCAATCTATCTTTATCTATTTTTCCAAAAGTTTTTTTTTAAGGGTAATTTTTCCTAAAGCTATGACATTGATTGATAGGACCTTGATTTCCTCGATATATTGCGTTTCATACTCAATCATAATAAAATCCTTTGTTTACACCATTGGATTATGAGTAAGGCTCTAAACGAGTCAAGTTATTCGTACGTAGCTCGACATCGGTTTGAGTCAGAGTTCGATTCAATTCAGCTTAAATTTGCTCGAATGTGAATTGACTCAATTTGAAAATTAAACAAACGTTACCTGTGCAATGTACTAGACTCAACAACTCGTGAGCAGCTCAGTTATATTTATATATAATAAAAAAACATATATGTATATTTATACACGTATACATACACATATATTATTATAAATACATATATTTGTAATTTTCAATCCTGGGGAAATCAAGTAATATCCTATTTTCGGAAAAAAGCTCGGTCCATACCCAAAATTTTCTAAAACTTTGTCGTTTCTCTCGCCTTAAGATTGGAAGGTGCCGCTTAAGGTTGGAAGGTATCACTCATCACCCATCGTAGATACCACTCATCTGTTTAAGGTACCGCCCAAGTAGTTGGAAGATACCGCTCCAGCTTGAACCGTACCGTCCAACTTTTTGAAAAAAAAAAATCATATAAACCGTTTTTCGTTCTCTTCTACCTCATTCTCCTTCTTCCATTTTCATCTTCTTCCTTGTTTGAAAAAACAATTAGACAAGCCTGGTCGGGCAAAAAATGTGCATGCCTATTGCGACCAAAGAAAAAGAACAAAGTAAAGCGCTCTCGCCAAGGTAACGCAGATGATGGCCACGCATGACTTATAGAAGATAATCATCCGCCGGGAGACATTGCAACTTATGGATGCATGAAAGATATTTGTCTCCACCCGTACCTGTAACGCCTCAAACCTCGAGTCTGGTAGCGTCAAGTGAGCCATAAATGATCCGGTTAACTACTTAAATCGTCGTTCTCGTTTGGTCTAAAATGGTTAACCCGAGTTGATAAGATATTTATATCACACACTTATATGAGGGTGAAAATCCTACTACTTTAACTATATGAGACATTATAGTACTCGACGAAATCCCAAGGATATCCAAGTTGCCCCATAAGCATCGTGAGACTGGATGCACAACATGGCCATTATAGTCTCAAATATAGATCGATCCCGACGGCAGAGGCATCTTCCGGTAATTGATATATTTATAATCTAAATTGAAAATTTCAGTCATTAAATTAACAAGTGAGATAACCCATCTTCTTTTTCCCGTACGATAGAATGAAATTTTATAATTATGACTTCACAGGCTATATACCTTGGAATATACGTGAAATTCTTCCCTAGTTACTCTATTTGTGGAGTAAAACATGTGGATGAATCTATGCCACACAGTTTCAACTTGAATTGAAACAGTGTGATCCAGATTCATCCACACAGTAAAACACCTCAAATGGTGAAAACATGCAAGAATCACCCGGAATATACCAATTGTACATCGTTGTCCTTTACATAGTACAAAATGCCGCTATTTATAGGCGTAGATACAACAGTGAGAGAAGTGTGTGATGACGTGTCACTTTCTGATTGGACGTGCTTTCTTGGGCTTCAAGGAAACCCCTCATGCTCTAATCAATTCTTTGCCTTTGGCGGGCTCGATCCAGCGGTGTCGTCGAGTTGGGTGATGGGCGAGCTAGCGTCCGTCGAGGCTCATTGCTAGCCCGTCCCAGTATGGAAGTAGGCATAGATAATCTTGAAGCTCGTTGGTCCCTGCTATGATATATAGCAATGAGGCGTTGGGCGAGCTAGATAGACTTAACCCGGCCCATCCGTTTGGGAGGCGGGCTGTGCGCGCGTATTAGGGACTTTGTGTCTCTTGGGCCTAAGTATAAGAGCTCATTCAATCATTCGTGGGCTAGTTTTGGGCTTGGTGTTATATGCACCGTATGTAATATTACAACCATAAATGTTGTGGTTTTGAGGGTCTTGATTGATCACCAATACTATAAAAAACCTGCAAATTTTGTGAAGAACGGATCCTCGCATCCACGCTATATATCGTCATTCTTCTTAAATTTATTCGACCCCCTAACTTGTCCGGAGTATCACGAATAATTTAAGTGAGATACAGATCGAGAGCCTTGCCTTTTGTCTAGGACAAAATAGATCAAAAGATTACTTGAAGTGTTTAGATGTTTAAGACTTTATCAAGGATGCATACAATTGTTGTGTGTTTGTTCAACAATGTAAAAAGCCTTTATGGTACTTGGATTGCAGAGAAATAAGTTACAAGTTCGTAATTTAAGGTTGCAACCTAAGTTAAAAGGTATCACTTGGTTATAACCACTTAAAAGGACCAAGAGGTACCTAAAAATCGCTTTTTTCCCCTGGCGGCGCTTTGTGGCTACCTGTGATCAACGTAAAATCGCAAAACTCTCTGCTCAACATTTAGGCATCTTTGAATCACCACAGCGTCGTCACATCGATCCACAGCGCGTGCGCTGTCACTGCTTCACCAAAAGCTGATTTTTGGTCCTTTAACTGGTTTTCCGGTCCTTTAAGTGATTTTCTCGAACTATACTTGCTTATTTTCCATCCGTATACTCATATACACTTATATAAGCGTGCACTCCGCACCTCCAAACTTATTATTAAGTGTTACGAGTATATCCACCCTTGTACTAAGCCCCGATTACCTCAACGGCTTGTGATTATACTTAAATCACCAACATTCCTCCCCCATTTAAGTGTAATCCTTGGTTTAGTAAAACAAAACAGTCATAAAACAAACCAACTCATGATTCAATGAAAATGTCACGAAGATTGAATTTCCATCTAGTATTATTACACGCAAATATTCGAGTATTGGGGTGTGACTAAGCATTGAACCCCTTTACACATTTTGAATACATGTACATAACAATACACATAAATTGAAACTACTTCAAAGTATTATACTTGACACCATTCTTGAAAACCGGCCTTGTGTCCATATCCATTCTTGAGCATTTAGAAAGCCAACCCAACTTTCCTTGAAGCGGCCATACTTCATACTCATATAGGTGAATCTTTAGTTTACCGTGCACCCGCACTAGCACTTTATAAGATTCATTAAGAAGATAATACTTCAACCTAATCTCACAGGTAAACAGCACATACCTTCGGGATTAATACATGTGCTCAAGTTTCCAAAAACAGGCTTACCATATTGAATTTAGCCTAAGACATTGTACCAAAGGGAAATTGGGCGTCCCATTATCAGAAACTTATACAGGTTGTAAACCCATCCCGACAACCGACTTTTGTAACAAGTCCTTAGCTAATCCTTTCGTCAAATGATCAGCCAAATTTCTTTGAGATCTCACATACACAACCGATATCACCCCGTGAGAGATCAACTCACGTACCGCGCTATGTCTAACGCCTAAGTGTCGTGACTTACCATTATACACTTGACTATATGCTTTAGACAGTGTAGATGAGCTATCACAATGGATAGATATTGGTGATATTGGTTTAGGCCATAAAGGAATTTCATGAATCAAATTCCTAAGCCATTCTGCCTCTTTACCGGCTGTTGCCAAGGCAATAAACTCCGACTCCATAGTCGAGCTAGATATACATGTCTGTTTCTTAGAAGCCCAAGAAATGGCGCCTCCACCTAAAACAAACACCCATCCACTAGTAGAAGAATGATCTTCTACATTAGATATCCAACTAGCATCCGAATATCCTTCAATCACCGAAGGATATGCAACATAAGTCAAACCAAAATCTTTGGTAGACTTTAGATATCTCAATACACGAACAACCGCTCTCCAATGACAGTTACCTGGGTTATTAGTATATCTACTTAGTTTCCCAACTGCATAGGCGATATCCGGTCGTGTACTAGTCATTGCATACATCAAACAACCAATGACTCGTGAATATTCAAGTTGATTCATTGTTTCACCTTTATTAGGTCCAAGCTTCTCATGAGGCTCCATGGGAGAATTTGCCGGAGTACAATTTTCACAATTAAACTTTTTCAACACTTTCTCAATATAATGAGATTGTGTTAGTGAAAATCCTCCCTGATTTCTCTTGATTTTAATACCAAGAATTACATCTGCCTCCCCCATGTCTTTCATAGAGAATCTAGAAGATAAGAGTTCTTTACACTTATCAACCTGATTTTGGTTCGTACCAAAAATCAACATGTCATCGACATATAGACAGATTATCACACCGTTACCGGTTTCATCAAATCTACTATAAATACACTTGTCCGACTGATTGAGTTTAAACCCACTAGCCAAGACAACCTCATCAAAAATTTGATGCCATTGTTTAGGAGCTTGTTTGAGTCCATACAATGATTTAACAAGTTTACAAACCTTATGCTCGTTACCGGGCATAATAAATCCTTCCGGTTGCTTCATGTATATTTCCTCATCCAAATCTCCATTTAGAAACGCTGTTTTAACATCCATTTGATGGATCACCAAGTTATGAATTGCGGCTAAGGCAATCAATAACCTGATTGAGGAGATTCTAGCAACGGGAGCATAAGTATCGAAATAATCGATACCTTCCTTTTGCCTAAAGCCTTGTATAACTAACCGGGCTTTATATCGATCAACAGTACCGTCGACTCTCATTTTCCTTTTGAAAATCCATTTGCAACCTAATGGTATGCAACCATGTGGTAAATCCGTAAGAATCCACGTATTGTTACCCATTATGGAATCCATCTCGTCATTGATGGCTTCTTTCCAAAATGATACATCTTGAGATCCCATCGCCTCAGAAAATGTTCTTGGATCATCCTCAATATTGTAGCAATATGAGTATTGATATCCAACTTCATTTCTCGAACCTTCCACCAAATAAGTAACAAAATCCGGTGGAAATGTTTTATTATTCTAGCCCTCTTACTTCTTCGAAGTTCAGAAGGCTCAACTTGAGAATCATTATTCTCCACATTCTCCACTCCAACTATTGTAGGAGCAATATCCTTTGGTCTAGGAATAGAAGTAAATCTATTCTCATCAAAGATAGCATCTCGTGATTCTATAACCGAATGTGCACCACGGTAATCACTAGGTTCTAAAACATAAAACATATATGCCTTTGAATGACTTGCATATCCAATGAATATGCAATCGATGCCTCTTTCTCTAAAGTTTTAATTTTAGGATCGGAAAGTCTAACAACCGCTTCTGCAGCCCCAAACTTTCAAGTAATTCAAGTTTGGTTTCTTTTTGAACCAAAGTTCATACGGGGTAGCAGAATTCCTTTTATTAGGAATTCTGTTTAGTAGATAACAGGCCGTTAACATGGCCTCACCCCAAAATCCACTGCTCAATCCCGAGTAGGATAACATGGAATTTACCATCTCTTTTAGAGTACGGTTTTTCCTCTCTGCAATGCCATTTTGTTGTGGCGTATATGGTGCAGTAACCTCGTGTATTATACCACACGACCCGAAGTAGGTTGGATCATAGAATTCACCACCTCTATCGGTACGAAAACGTTTGATACTTGAATTTAATTGCAATTCAACTTCACTTTTATAAACTTTAAACTTATCAAGTGCTTCGTCTTTTGTATTAAGTAAATATACATAACAAAAGCGAGTATGATCATCTATAAAAGTAACAACATATTTTTTATTTCCCAAAGAAGGTGTGGCATAAAGATCACACAAATCACTATGGATAAGTTCCAAAATTGTGAGCGACCTTTCAACACCATGAAAAGGTTGTCTTACAATCTTAGTAAGCATACAAGTAGTACACTTATCCATATTGATATCAAAAGGGGGAATCAAAGCATTCTTACACATAGCATGCATACGTTTGTAATGTACGTGTCCTAATCGTGCATGCCACAACTTTGAAATATTAACATCAGAAATATGCATAACTTGATTCACTTTATTATTAACAACATTAAGCATAAACATGTTATTACACAAATAACCAAAACCAACAAATACACCATGTTTTGACAAAATAAACCTATCGGACTCATAAACTTGTTTGTAGCCCGATTTACATAACAAAGCACCCGAAACAAGGTTTTTCCGAATGCATGGCACAAATAAAACATTAAATAGTTTTACAGATTTTCCAGAACTGAAATTTAAAGTAATAGTTCCTACACCACTTATTATAGCCTTTGACTCGTTTCCCATCTTTAAGATAGATCCATCATTCAACGTTCAAAGTCTTCAAACCAAATAATTATCTTTGCATACATGTCTTGTTGCTCCCGAGTCGATCCACCACGTAACATCATCATCCTCGCATATAAAAGCTTGAGAAATAAATGGCACATAATTCATAACCGAATTAATACCATAATTAACATTCGACCTTGATGATGTGGTGGTCCTTGGTCTTCGACCCTTGCTCGGACCCTTGCCTTTACCATTCTTTCGAACTCGGCAATCAGCCTTGTAGTGTCATGTCTTACCACAAATCCAACAGCCCCTTTTGGCCTTTTTCCGATTCTTTGTCATTTGAATTTTTCTTTTCTTGCCATGGTATTTCCCTTTGTTAGTTTTAGAACTCTCCCAGCCTCCATCACATGAATGGAAGTGGATTCATCAATTTCCTTGCCCTTGGTTTTAACCCCCTCCTGCGCCCTGAGGGATTCCTCAATACCAAGTTCAACCAAGGAGAGTTCTTCCTTTTTGTGTTTCAACATATGCTTAAAATCCTTCCATGATGGTGGTAGTTTGTCAATGATACTAGAAACAGAAATGGCTTCATCCATTTCCATTTTGTGTTGTGCAAATTGGCCTAAAATGCGTTGTAGTTCATTGAATTGTTCCATTACAGACCGTGAATCTACCATCATGTATTTCATAAAATTACCAACTAGAAACTTTTTAGCAGATGCATCTTCATTTAAATACTTAGTTTCTAGTGCATCCCATAACTCTTTTGTAGAAGCAAAGTTTTGATAAATGTCAAATAACGAATCAGACATACCATTGACAATGTGACCACGACAGATGTAGTCATCATTTTCCCATTTGTTCCGCCTTCGCAATTCCTCCAACGGTGCATCATCATCAACTTCTGGTATTTCTGTGCTAAGAACATACACCACTTTCAATGTTGTGAGAAGGAAATGCACCTTCCTTTGCCACCTCCGGAAATCAACTCCTTCAAACTTGTCTAATTTCCCGAAATTCATCATCAAATCTTTTGCATTCACCATTGTGATCAAAACAATAAATTTAAGAAGATTGTTGTGGTTTTGAGGGTCTTGATTGATCACCAATACTATAAAAAACCTGCAAATTTTGTGAAGAACGGATCCTCGCAGTCACGCGTATATCGCTGTCCTTCTTAAATTTATTCGACCCCTAACTTGTCCGGAGTATCATGAATAATTTAAGTGAGATACAGACTGAGAGCCTTGCCTTTTGTCTAGGACAAAATAGATCAAAAGATTACTTGAAGTGTTTAGATGTTTAAGACTTTATCAAGGATGCATACAATTGTTGTGTGTTTGTTCAACAATGTAAAAAAGCCTTTTATGGTACTTGGATTGCAGAGAAATAAGTTACAAGTTCATAATTTAAGGTTGCAACCTAAGTGAAAAGGTATCACTTGGTTATAACCACTTAAAAGGACCAAGAGGTACCTAAAAATCAGTTTTCGGGCCACAGGCGCAGCCTGTGATCAACAGAAAATCGCAAAACTCTCTGCTCAACATTTAGGCATGTTTGAATCACCACGCAGCGTGCGCTGTTACCACAAAGCGTCATTGTCACTGCTTTCACCAAAAAGCTGATTTTTGGTCCTTTAACTGGTTTTCCGGTCCTTTAAGTGATTTTCTCGAACTATACTTGCTTATTTTCCATCCGTATACTCATATACACTTATATAAGCATGCACTCCGCACCTCCAAACTTATTATTAAGTGTTACGAGTATATCCACCCTTGTACTAAGCCCCGATTACCTCAACGGCTTGTGATTATACTTAAATCACCAACAATAAAGACCTGCTCATTTGCTTATTTAATGTATATGAGTCGAGAAGGAAGCATTGTCGGAAACATAAACATACATCAACATTGCTTATTACGTAGTACTTTATATTAAACCTATAAAGCCTAAACAATCTTCAATTTTAACTTTTTCATCCGTCTTAAAGTTGTATGACCAGATGACATGGTTTTTTGTTTTCCTGCAGATTCCACCTCCATTTCCTCAACAACGAGCACATTGCTTTGTTTGGTGGGATTTGGTTATAGCAACAAGCTTGGTGTCCTTTTGCATTACAGGTATAATAACTCAAATACGAAGAGTATACACAAGCTTTTGGGAAAACACTTCAAATTCAAAAGGTATGTTTTCTGCAATGTGAGTATTCAATTTTTGGTTCATGCCTTTGTAATCTTGCCTCTGGTGCATCTCAGACGCTTATGTACACTTTCGAACACAAGACTAAAAGGGCTAAATTACAAATTTGGTCCTCTAACTAGGCACGTTTTTCGATTTTGGTCCTGGTTTTACTCCGGCGACAATTTTAGTCCTGTAAGTTGTCTTTTTTTTTTTGCAAAAATAGTCCTGAACGCCGGAAAGTCCACTTACAGGACTAAAATTGTCACCGGAAAGACCACTTACAGGACTAAGATTGTCGGAAAAGACCAATTTTAGTCCTGTAAGTGGTCTTTCCGGCGTTCAGGACTATTTTTGCAAAAAAAATACCACTTACAGGACTAAAATTGTCGCCGGAGAAAAACCAGGACCAAAATCGAAAAACGTGTCTAGTTAAAGGACCAAAATTGTAATTCAGCCGACTAAAAAGGGTACCCTGCAATAAACCTCCTTTCTCCGGACAACACACACTAGACTGCAATAAACCTATTTCCTCCAAAAAGGGTAGCCGGCAATCGATTCATGAGCTACATACAACCAAAGGGCATCGATTGTCGACACATCATCACACAATCGGTGACATGTCATCACACACCGACACGTCATCACAATCCGAGATCCTATGTCCGCCCCTCTCGCAATAAACCTTCTTTCTCCCCGACAACATGCTAAATTCCCAATAAAAGATAACTAAAATAATCTAAAGTATCAATTCTTACTTGAGTTTTACACCATATAACTCTTGTAAATATTGTAATTATTTCAAAAGTTTAATTTTGAATATTATTAAATATTATATTGATATAATATATATCTAGAATTTTTGGTTTTAGTAATGAATGATTTCAATATTATTAATTTAATGTGATAAAATAAATTCATATTTTATGTAATAATAACTTTCCCAATATAAATCATTTATGGCTTCTTATTGCTAGCCGTTACAAAAAGCTTTGACCAAAGTTAAATTGTGCATAGCATACTAATGAGTTATGCATGATTGATGGCTAGCTTTGGAAACGGTTTTTAGCAATAATTGAGTCAATTTATGAGAACGAAAACTGGACATATATTTTGCATTAATTCGGGTTTACCACAACACAAAATCCCTTGCATTGACGACGCCCCAATCTTAATTCTGTCGTCAAACTTTAGATTTGTTGTGTCTGAAGAAGAAGAAGAAGACAAAATTAATAAATACCGTGTATACATTGTTGGAGAGTAGATGAACGATTCTAACAACTGCGCGTGGGACTGGGTTTCTAGGGTTTCTTGAGCGCCAAGTCTGTTCCTCCGTTCAGGCCTCCCGGTCGGCCAATCATGGCGGACCGTCCTCCCGACTCACGCGTCCACGACAACGGCAAGCAGGCACAGCAGCAAACAACACCATCAGCCGCACCATGCACCGCTTCTCCGGTGCTTAGCTATGCTCAAATAACTGGCCAAGGTTCGGCTTCCTCCTTCAAGACTGGCAGCCTGAAGACTTCAACTTTCAAGGGGGAGCCTTCCATAATTATTCCGGCTGAGGCAGAGACTGCCCTAGCGGCTGGGTTTCAGCGGTCGCTGGTAGGAAATTTTTCTCATGGACACCCACAATTGTATACGATTCGGAAATTCCTCACAGTCCAAAATTTCAAAGGTAACTACGCACTCGGTCTCTTAGATAACAAGCATGCTTTAATTCATTTTCAACATGATGAAGAATACATCAGATTATTTTCCAAAGCGTCATGGCAAGTTGGTAACAAGATTATGAGGGTGTTTAAATGGACAGTTGATTTTCATGTAGACAAGGAACCCCCCATAATTCCTGTTTGGATTTCACTCCCTAAGCTCTCAGTCCATCTCATGAACAAGGATTTCATTTTTGAATTAATGCAAACTTTTGGAAATCCTCTTCGTATTTATGCGGCTACTGCGGAGCTGAGAAGGCCCTCTTTAGCTCGGGTTCAGGTAGAAGTTGATATTCTGAAAAACCTCCCTTCGCGTATTTGGATTCAAAAAGAAATGGTGATGGGTTCTGGCAACCCATTCTCCCTGAAGGTGCTCGCCCAGCCTATTGCACCCATTGTTGGCGCTTGGGGCATAACCATGATCAATTTCTTGTTAAACATCCGGACTTAGCCACTATTACTAAAGCTAATCACGCCAAGCCTGCTCAAGTTTATGTCGCAAAAGCGATGGTCGCCCCAGAAAAACCTCAGGTTGAAGGTGTAGAAGAAACAATTAGAGCAGCTCAAGATTCAAAGAAGGATCCTCCTCGTCTGGAACCCCCTATAACGGTTCCAGTTGAAACTAATGAGGACAAACTAGAATGGCAACGGCTAATATCTCATCGCCAGGACCATGGTTATGGTTCAGACTCCGACACCAAGAAAAAGGCTCTTCTGCTGGTTAATTGATTAGATTGGAAGCCCCAAGCCACAGCTGTTGAGAGCTCGGCCTCTAAGGATGAAAGTAGCCAGGATGAGAATTTGCAGGGATCAGACGCAGAAAACAGATTGACACTTGATGAGAGTCAACTTTACTATGCTCCGGTGCGTGTTTTAACCCCCATTTACGACACTTTTGGCTCATTCTGGGTAGTTTTAGACCATTTATAAGGCAAAAACACATTGAGCACTCACTTTGAAGTAAACCGTTAAATAAATGGAAAACCTCACCATTTTACGGTATTTTGACCCTTTTCGAGGCCTATCTTTCTTGCAGAATTACGCTCGGTATGTTGTTTGGCATGTGAAATGCAGGAAATAGGTGACTCGTAAACCCGGACGATGAGGTATGAGGCTTATAGAGCGTGTACCTGAAGCCACGGAGTTCTTACGGATCAATTGTCTCGAGCATTTATACTCACATCTGACTTAAAGTGATATTTGACCCATATTAGAGACAGCATTCGGTTTGGACTTCTTCACAAGAGTTGTAGATCTTCAAACAAGCTTTCCAACGCATCTTGAATCACTCAAATTGGAGGTCTACACGCAAAATTATGGTCAATTTACTGAAAGCGATCTAGTATCGAACCACCTGTCGGGCCGAACTTCGTACAGCTCGGCTCGTTATGCGTTTTTCACCATAAGAACGCGAATTTCCTGCAGATTTATGAGGTCCCCTTCCCCAAAACCCTTAGAGTCATCATTCCTCCATTCCTTCACCTTAGATTAGCTCATCTTTCACTCTTTCTCTTAGATTAAACACAATTTAGCATAGATTCTCTCTTTCTTGTTGGTGTTTTGAGGTCTTCTTCCCCAAGTGACAATGGCTTTGATGAAGATTGATGCAATTTCAGATTTCCTGCATTTTGGTACTTAATTCAAGCTCCTTTTCAGTTTTATGGCTTTAATTTCATGTTTAATTCTTGTTTCTTTCATTATAATGAGTAGCTAAACATCTACATAGCTAAATCATGTGAAAATTGATGAAATCCTCCTCTAATTGATGAAATTGGGAATGGGTAGTTGTTAAAGTTGAATCTTTTGATGGGTTTGTGTTCTAAAACTTGTGCTTAATGCTTGGATTGACTTGATCACTTGATTCATGATTTCACACATTGTCTTTATATATGTATTTTGCGAGATGATGTGGAAAAATGGGTTTTGGAATCGCCAAGTAAAATCGACTGAGTTGTTTAGATTCGGTTTCTTGAGTGAGGTTTTCAATGTGAGTTGGGCGTCTCTAGAGCGTTAATCATGCTTTGGTCAGTTAAATCCTTAAAGGCGGACTGCTGAACCGGGCATAGGGTGGTAGGTTGTTGCATTGGCGTCTACACACCATTATTGGAGATTGCACCCATAAACACATCAAGAGTATGATTGGTTGGTAGGTCGGTTGTACTCGTTCCCAATGAGTCGATTAGAGGGTTGAAACTAATCAATTGGATCATGGTTTGGCTATGCCGTCTTCCTTATTATCTCTAGTTTATATTACGTCTTGGTGTTAATTATCACTTGTTCCACTCTTTTGGTTGACCTAAACTAAGTATGAAAATGACTTGGTACTCGATTGATTCCTCGTGGGATCGACCTTGCTTGCTACTATAGTGCATTCGATTCGGAACACTACCGGTTAAAGTTGGACCGTCACTATTTTGTCCATCAACACTTCACAAGGCACTGAAGTTGAGCGTCCTTTCATTCCAGTTTCCAGAGGTTGCAAAAATAAAAATAAAAATAAAGAGGTTGTGTCAAATGCTTCAGGGGTTCAAACACGCGCCACCAAGACTCCTAAAAAATGGTTTCCCAATGAATAACATCATTTTTTGGAATATCCGGGGGATCGGCAACTCTTCCTCCATGAATCGTCTCAAGCGTCTGGTAAATACTTATCACATAGATTTCTTGGCCATTTCGGGTTGACCAATGATAATAAACGGCTCTTTATTGCTAACCGTCTCAATTTTAAATTCTCGGCTGCTTCTCCTAATAATAAAATTTGGTTTTTTTGGAACACTTCTCTCTCTTAGGATATCTTACTTGCTACGAATCAATCGATACATGTTAAATTCAATGGCACTGCTCATTTTGTTATTTCGGCCATTTATGCTAAATGTAGCAGAGTAGACCACACTGTTCTTTGGGATGAGCTCCAATATTTACATGCTCTTGGCCTCTCTTGGCTGCTTGGAGGGGATTTCAATACTATCCGGTTTCGGGAAGAATACAAAGGCAATGAGACACCGGATTGTCGCTCCATGCAAGATTTTAATGACTTTATTTCGGCTTGCTCTCTTATCGACCAACCGATTCAAAATGGGGACTTTACTTGGTCGGGCACTAGACCTAATGGCCTTGTTCATGTTAAACTTGATCGTATATTGCACAATTCCAATTGACTAGACATTCATCCTACTTTCACATTCAAGGCTCTTCCAAAATGCTGCTCTGATCATAAGGTCCTCTACTATGGCTTGACTCGGCTGAATTTTGGACCCAAACCGTTTCGTTTTCAAAGCATGTGGCTTCATCGGGATGATCTTAAATGTTTAGTTAGAGATAATTGGGCTCTCCCTCTTTATGGTTTGGGTATGAATGTGTTAATGGGCAAACTAAAGCGTCTTAAGACTGTTTTGAAAGGTTGGAACAAGGAAACTTTCGGTGATGTTCATCTCAATGCAAAGCTGGCTGAACAGAATCTGGCTCTCAAAGAGCAAACGTTGGAGGCTGATCTGAAGGAAGAGAACCGTGCAGCTCTGAGCCTCGCTAATGCTCATTATATCCGGTCTATGCTCGAGGAGGAGGATTTCTGGAAGCAGAAGTCAAATTACAAATGGTTCAAAGATAGGGATCGTAATACGAAATTTTTTCATGCTTTGGTTAAGGCTTAGGGGGCGAAAGGTCATATTCAGCGGATTCGCAATTCTGCTGGAGATTGGATAACGGAAGAGCGGGACATTAGTCAAGAGGTTCAGTTCAGTTCTCTTCTTTCTCAAGATGACCCTCAGGATGATTCTGTTGAAATAGTGTCCTAAACCCAATCGGGTTGGACCGGATCTGACCGGGTCGGATCATTTCTACTATTCTTTATGTTTGTACATATATTAAATGGCTTTTCTGTTGTCATATATTTGTTCTTTTAAAGAACCAATTGTGAATTATTATATGATAACGTCCTTAGTATTAAACTGTGATAGAGAAACCATGATAGGCGATTATGGTTGATGAGATCTCTAATCACTTTAATAAGTTTGATACTTAAATGTCTCTAGGCTGATGTACTATTAAACATGGCATTGGTAGTATGAACAGGCTAGCACGTATTAGATGTCTTCTGTCTTTAAGGGCAGGGATAGATCTCGTATATCAAAGTGTAGAGATACTTGGACTGTACGTGGATGTGTACGTTAGACTGACCCACTTACATTAAGTGTCACACTATGTGGCAGTTGTGTAATTATCCTTTAGACCGGAGTCTTCATGGCATCACGGTGTGGATTGTCATGCTTTGACACTATTGAGGTTTCCCCTAGCCACGGGGCGATCATGCGGTAGTGATTGGGTGTGATACTGAAGCATGCGGAGTATACATGATTGGTCGTCCGGGAATCACGTATCCTATGATTAGGATCGAATATCCGAAATGGCCTTCTTATAAGGAATGTCTAGCTCTCGTGAATCTTTGCAAAGTGGGAGTAAATGTGTTACTTCGAGAGAGCTTGATATCCAGATTATAAGATACGGTCGTTGATGTTTTGACACTCGACGTACGACCGTATGGATATTATTACAGCGATAGGATTGTAAGTTACACGGTAACTGTTTCACATGAAAGGTAGTAGTCATTGCATTTGACTCTTCCGATGGTTGGGGTCGATTGTGTTGCTTTGACGCTATCCCGTGATCGTTAGGCATGGAGGGCATTTTCGTAATTTGCACTTTGTGTCTACGGCCAACATATTCGGAAGTCTATCGGGTCACACACATATGAACATTTAGCCGGATTAAAATGTGGTTATAGTTGAAAACCAAATAAGGAAAGTTTATCTCGAGACTATAAAGGTTATAGTGGTAAATTAATATTGTGGTATTTATTTATTATGAATAAATTAAATACAAGATATTAATAATATTAAATTAATTAAAGAATATTCGGATGCCAAAATATTGGCTAAAGGTGGCGCAATTTTGGAGTGTATAAGATACACTTGGATTGTGTAATTTAATTAATAGTATTTCCAAATATTAATATTAGATATTAATATATATATATATATATATATATATATATATATATATATATATATATATATATATATATATATATATATATACACATGTAACGTGTAATGGCACTAATGCAAATTAGAGATTTGCATGCGCACCACTATATGTATATATATATATTTATTTGTGATATATATATATATATATGTGATATATACACATGTGTAAATTGATTTATGGTAATATAATAAAGATAGTCAATATTAGATATTGACAAAACTTGGAAATATTCAACATAAGATATTGACAATATCCTAGATTTATTTAAAATAATATATTATAATAAATGAGATAAATCAATCAATTACATTTTCATTATTTTGTTGGGAAAATGTTTTCTTCTCCTCCACACCTAGTAGGGGCGCCACTTCTACTATAAATAAGAGGTGGGTGTCAAGCTCTTTTGTACATCACAATTGCAAGAGCTCATAGTTCTTGTGTAAAATAGAGAGCAACCTATAGAGAGTTGGAGAGAGGGAAAAGGGCCGGTCTCTAGCAACCGGAGTTTTCTAATAGCAATCCATGATGGGATTCCGCGGGTCATTTCGTGTGTGGACTAGCGGTAGAGGCCGAACACTTGGGCGGCTCTATGCGCAGAACTACTCTCCTTAGACGGTCAAAGCGTCGATCTTTTAGATCAACCAAGGTAACCACCGTCTACTACTTATTTGTTTATTGCTTAAACGAAGTCGATCTTGGGTAAAAGGAAATCAAATTTTTGAATTCCGCTGCGTTGCCGCGTAGATTTCCTAACAGATTCGGCTATGCAGGATCTTCATTCTCATATTCCAGTGTTAATAACTGATGAGGATAATGCTCTTATAGGGGCTGATATTTCAATGGAAGAAATAAAACGGGTTGTTTTTTATCTTGATCCTAATAGTGTGCCGGGACCGGATGGTTTCTCTAGCAACTTCTTTCAAGTCTTTTGGGATGTGGTTCAAGTCGATGTCCAAAATGAAGTTAAGGACTTTTTCACTGGCCGCCCTTTACCCCGAGCTGTGGGATCCACTTTCATTACCTTGATTCCTAAGACGGATGCTCCTACAAGATTTGGGGATTTCAGACCCATCTCGCTCTGCACGGTTATTAATAAAATCTTCACCAAAATTCTGACGTATAGACTGCAGCCCCTGCCTGGTAAACTCATTTCTGATGAGCAATTAGCTTTTGTCAAGGGTAAAGATATTGCGGATAATATTCTTTTAGTGCAAGAGATCATTCAGTATTTTCATAAAAAGGTTCGCGGCCACAATATAGTTTTCAAACTGGATATTGTTAAAGCCTTTGACAGAGTCTCCTAGCCGTTTTTATCGCAACTTCTCCATTCCTTCGGGTTCAACCATGCCTTCATTAACCTTATTATGAACAATCTGCGGGGATGCTACTCCTCTATTTTGCTTAATGGCACTCTCACTGGCTTCTTCCAGTCTTCTCGCGGTATCAAGCAGGGTGATCCTCTTTCCCTGTATCTTTTTATCTTGATCAGTGAAGCCTTCACCCGCGGTCTTAAAGCTCTTTCCCAGATCCAGTCATGCAGCACTACTCTCTTCCTCGGCATTTCCCTCAACTTACTCATTGCATGTATGCGGATGATCTTATTATTTTTTGCAGGGGGCTTAAACGAAACATAGATAAAATTATTGCTTTCATTCAGACTTATGAGAAGGGTACTGGCCAGAAAGTGAACCTTGATAAAAGTTTCTTTGTGTTATCGAATTAAGCACTGTCCCCCTGGATCGATACGTAGGCTCACAGCTATTACTGGCATAAGGAGAACCACTTGCCCTTTCACTTATTTGGGTAGTCCGATCTTTGTTGGTCGCCTGAAAAGGTTTCACTTTGACTATCTTATTGATAAAATTCAGAAAAGGCTTGAAGGCTGGCAATCGAAACTGCTCACTATAGGTGGTCGCCTCATTCTCATCAAGCATGTTTTATCCTCCATTCCGATACACACCATTGCTGCTTTGCAAGTTCCTTACTCTGTCAGATTCATCGCATTTTTGGAAACTTCTTGTGGGGCAACTCTGCGCAAGTGAAGAGACGTATCTGGAGATCCTGGGAGAATATCTGTGGGCCTTCTAAGGAGAATGGGCTGGGGGTTCGTAATATTAAAGATGTTCAACTCGCCTTTGCTTGCAAGCTTTGGTGGAAAATTCAAAACCGAGTGGGCTTATGGGGTAAGAGTTTTTCCATGTTGCCTCACCTGAGGGTTCTGCATCCTTGGCGTATAATGCAAAAAGTTGAAACTATGGTGAATCTCCACTTGAGGCCGATAAAAACAACCAATTGGGATTGGGTCTGGGCTCCTACTGCCTCAGGTAATTTTACTATTGCTTCTACCTACAACACAATTCGCAGAAGGAGAGATATCGTTGCTGAACTGAAAGAGATCTGGAAGCCAAATATACCTATTAAAATTTCGGTTTTCATGTGGAGGTTCCTCAATAACTTGCTCCCTCTACCTCGTATGCTGCGCGTTTTTGGACAACACGGTCCCTTTAAATGCCCCTTCTGCTGTGAGGAGGATTCTAGAGACCATACTTTTTATAATTGTTCCTTCTCTCAAACCATTTGGGACTTTTTCCAGTCGTTTCTGCATTTTCATCCTCTTGCAGCGGATTTTTGGTCTTATCTCTGGTGTTGGTGGTACCCGGATCGGAATGGCTCGGTGAAGAAAGCTTGCAAACTGGCACCTTCTTTGATTATTTGGGAAATTTGGAAATGCAAAAATTAGATCATTTTTTACGATTCCACACCTTCTATTCAGACTACTATCCTCAACATCCGTCAAAACTTATTTTATGATCTGCTCAATAATCGCCTTATCAGAGTGGATAAGGATGACGATTGCTTGCTAGAGAATCGGCTCATTTGTTCCTTTTCCCCGTGAATTGCTATGCACACCATATTGGTGAATTGGCAAAAACCCCCGGACCATTTGGTTAAGTTGAATACTGATAGCTCTTCCTTAGGCAACCCTGACCCTGCTGGTGGTGGTTTTCTTATTTGCGACTCTCATGGTCAACTTATTTATGTTGTCAGTGAACCTTACGTTAATTGCACCAGTCTCATTACGGAAACGAAGGCCCTCCTAGCCGGACTTACTTATTGTTTGGAGCACCATTTGTTTTCGGTTCTGGTGGAAACGGATTCTTTAGTGCTTGCCAATGTCGTCTCTGGGACTTCTACGACCCCTTGGCAGCTTGATGATGATATTCGGTCTATCAGAGATCTCCTCCGCACACATCCCATGCAGATTTCCTATATTTTCCGTGAAGCTAACAAAGCTGCAGATTTTCTTGCCACTTCGGCCTCCTCTAGCAGAAGGAGAGCCACCTACACGTCACAGTATAACACTCCATCGGCCCTCAAACTTATTCTTCATGGTGATCAGCTTGCCATTCCTTTCATTCGCCGAGTCCGCGGCCCTGCATAATCATCTGAACGCATCCGTCAATTTATTGATGGATGCAAACCAGGCAGTGGCTCCACCTATGCCGAGTGATCGATGAAGCTCCCTGAAGATTTTAACCGTGTAGTTTGCCTGACGTTTAATTATGGACATGGCCTACAGGATCGTGCCTACCTTTGGACGCACCCCTACCGCATTGCTAGGGGTGCAATCCATGTGTTTTTGTTGCTTTTGATGTCTAAAGATTTGCTCATACTTTTTCTAGTACTTGATATACCCCTTTATATTCTTGGTACAGCTTCTGACATGGGTGTAGCTGTTCACGTTACGGACCGGACATATCGAATTTTCATCAGGAAGGACCACAATTCTCTGTTGCTCAAGCAAGTTCAGACGAGGGTGCAAAGAGATCTTCGGCTTAATTTCCTTAGATCGTATACACAAGGCAGAAGACAGAATTACAGCATCTATTCCACTTTGATTTCCACTGACGTAATTATTTATGGGACATGGACTTTATTGGGAGTGCATAGAGCGAGTACTCTTCCCTATGTGATGGATTTTCCTACTCTGGGTTTGCCACACATAGGGTTTAAGGAGGCAATGCTATGCATTTTATCACGTAAACTTGGGGCGGGTCGGGATATGGCAATGAACTTTGTAGCTCTTTATTTGGCTCAATAAAAAAAAAGTTGCATTAAAAAAAAAAAAATTGCATTAATTATTGACACTTAATTATTTCAATTGTCTGCAAGTTTCTTTGGTTATATATATACAACTATTATATTGGATAGAAGATGAGTTTTTTTGAAGAGTTGTTTTTCTTGAGAAAAATATATTCTATCTACAACATTTATACACTTTGTTGGGTTGTGTAAAAATAGTCATTGTATTTGTTGCTTTTTTACGAGGAAAGGAAGACTCGTTTTATCCTGGTGAGACATTTTGATTGCCCCGAATTGAAATAGTCTTTTAGGAGAGTGTTTTTACACGACTCGAGGTTATCAATTTTTATATCTTGTGTTACTACATATTTTTCTACAATAACTGCCTTCACACTGTCATTGTATTCTTCAATACTCAATATAGCTTCATAATTCATATAACTACTCCAAACTAACATCTGATAAATATAACTTCATAATTCATATATCCACTCCAAACAAAAGTATTAACATCTACCAACAAGGGGTCGGCCTAGTGTTTACACTAGGTCATAACTTGGCAGTGACCAGGGTTCGAGTCCTGTTTGGGGCAAAGGGCGTGTGTGTCTGATAAAATATACATACCTACAACATAAATAATCATAACCGTATACTTTGTATATCCATCTCCAATGTTGCATTCAAGCAGAAAAGAGGTCTCCGCCTTTCAACGGGCCGGTTTCAAGCATTGACCCTTTCCCAAAAAAATTAGTACTAAGAAACCAATGTTTGAATTAATCACACTCTAATCTTCCCAGCAGTCAAAACAAGACAGATATACAGTCCAAAATAAACAGAGACGGCATAAGGGCAACCTCAATTATAGACCTAATGCAGAAACAAATGTTTCATGATTATATTCTTAGAACACAGGGATATAACAACAAAGTTCATACTACAAAACGAAGCAAATAATTGTACATCAATATAAGTACAATTACACACCTTACCTTACGCTCAGCTAAGCAGGTATAAAATCAACTAAATACAATCTCTCTCTTCTTCTCTTCTTTTATTATTTTTATTTTTTCTTTTTTCTGTTTTTCTTGTACTACAATTACAACCCAACCAACAATCTGGAAATTCAAGGAAAAGTCCCAAGAACAAAATTTCTAGGGTAAAACAACAAAAAAAAATTGGATTATTGGAAGCTTTTTACTTGGAAACGACAATTATGATGAATTCAGCAAAGCTTCGTTTCAAACCAAAAAATCACTCTCATACTTACTTCCTAGTTCTTACCGGAAATATCCAATCTCAAGGAGCAAAGAGATCACCTTTATTAGCAGTTTAATCATTTTTTTATTACCTACTACAATTTTTGGAAACAAAAATCACAAGAGTTGATGAGTGCATCATCACCTTTGTTTTTTCTAGATCTTATTCTACACTTCTGGCGCCGAAAAATCAAGAAAAAAAAATCAGAAAATTTACATCTAAAGTTTTCCAAAAATCTTACGAGAAACAGAAAAATAAGGTGTCTCAGGCAGTCGGTTAAATTACAAATTTGGTCCTGTAACTGGACACGTTTTTTAATTTTGGTCCTGATTTTTCTCCGGTTACAAAATTGGTCCTGTAAGTGGATTTTTTTTTGCAAAATTGGTCCGACACACCCGAAAATGCTGACTGGATTAATTTTTCCGGCCAACTTTAATGACATGTCATCTGAAATTTCTCTTGTCTGCAATATCATTTCCAGGTCAGCATATTTTAACACATTCTATTTTCCACGTCAGCCTTAAATTTTTATTACATTAACCAAATAAACCCATTTATCTAAATTGTACATAATCTCATTTATCTGTTCGTCTCTCCTCCTTCTTCAAACCGCTCTCAACCTCTTCTTTCATCCGACCAACTTTGCTCATCCTTCATAATCGCCTCCGTAATCTCCTTTGTAATCACTTGTACCGTTGAAGCATCACCGCCCACCTCCCCACGTCGCGATTTGTAAATCTACATGTTACTTTGATTGAGGATCGTTGTTCGCAATTTCATTTTAGACCTCAAATCCCGTCGCCATCTACCACCACCACCCAACACCTAATTTTAGGGTTCCGGCGAAGAAAACAAATCGTATTATAAATTAACCCTAACGGAAGGATTTTAGGGATGCTTGGTGAAGCGACTTGAAGAACAAACGTGGCACAAAACCGAAGGATTGTACAGGTAATTTTTTTTTTTTTCCGTTAATTTATAATACATAAATGTTTGTTCTTCAAGCCGCTTTGACCAGGCATCCCTAAAATCCTTCCTTTCCGCTAGCGTTAATTTATAATATAGTTTGTTTTCTTCGCCGAATCCTAAAATGAGGTGTTGGGTGGTGGTGTTAAATGACGATGGGATTTGAGGTCTAAATTGAAATTGCGAACAACGATCCCAATCAAAGCAACATGTAGATTTACAAATCGCGACGTGGAGAGGTGGGCGGTGATGGTTCAACGGTACAAGCGATTACGAAGGAGATTATGGAGGCGATTACAGAAGAGCGAAGTTGAGAAGGGTTTGAAGAATGAGGAGACGAAGAGATAAATGGGCGTATGTATAATTTAGGTAAATGAGTTTATTTGGTTAATGTAATAAAATTTTAAGGCTGATGTGGAAAATAGAATGTGTTAAAATATGCTGACGTGGAAATGATATTGCAGACATGGCAAATTTCAGATGACATGTCATTAAAGTTGGCCGGAAAATTAATCCAGTCAGCATTTTCCGATGTGTCGGACCAATTTTGCAAAAAAAATCCACTTGCAGGATTTGTAACCGGAGAAAAACGACCAAAATTGAAAAACGTGTCCGGTTACAGAACCAAATTTGTAATTTAACCCCGGCAGTCTAGAAAAATGAACCGGTTTTGTCGAAGTCAAAACTGATAAAATATAGTGAATTGAGTGATTTGTGAAACGTATATTTGTCTTTTCACATTAATCCTTTATTTCATTTTCTTTAAATGGGATCAGAGTACAAACTGATAGGTAACACCAGCTCACCGATCCTAAATTGCACAATAAATCAGCCAATAGGCAATGGAAAACCAGGAATATATAGCCCCGAAATAAGACAATGAACAAAAAAAAAAAAAAAAAACTTGCATTTCTTGTTGAAAAAGAAGTGCGGGCGAAGTAAGTAAAATGAAAGCAGCAAACTAAGCTCAAAAGCAAAGAAAAGCACACAAGCTAGCCGGAAGAAACAAAACAAGAGCAACACAGGATTCCCCTTCTGTGGAAAGGGAAGGCTCCGAGCAATTCACACCAATAGAATAAAACAACACAAAATTAAAGCAAAAGCACCAGGATTAGCAGAAATGGAAAGCCACTTTGATCATTTTTCCATACACATATATATATAACAAGCCAACCATGTTAAAACTATTAGTATATATTGTGTATATACTTCGTATATATTTGATCTTAATTGTATAGCATTATATTTAGTCTTTATTTTCATTTATTGTACACATAATTACAGGCTAAATTAGTGGGAATGGTTACTAACCATTGTAGTATATATTTACTGTAATAGCTCCAATTGTTAATACACAAAATCACAATTCTTATATGGTATCAGAGCCTTGTTAATTCCTCTTTCTCTGTCATACGCCATTTTTTTTTTTTTTTTTTTCGCACACAGAATCGGCTCCTCTCTCCTCATCCTCTCCTTCAAAGCTTCATCTCTTGCTCATCAATGGCCGACTCTGCTCGGTAACTTTCAACTCCGCCACTCAAACTCCAATCAAATTGGATTCTACAAACTACAAAGATTTGGATCACCCAAATGGAGCCTCTTTTAATCGGATATGATGTGATCAAATATGTTGATGGCACAATCACAATTTCAAAAAAAAACAATCCATCGCCACCGGCGTCGCCCCAAATCCGCTTACATCGCTTGGAAACGGCAGGATGCTCTTCTTCTCCACCATTATTGCTGCGTGTGCGCCTCAGTAGTCTCTTTCCTTCGTAAAGCCACCACATCTCACGAGGCGTGGGAAATTCTGAAAATACGTATGCTAAAGCCTCCCGTGGTCGTATTTGCGCTCTTCGGGAAAATATTAAAACACCGCACCGTGGTTCTATGTCTATTTCGAATTTATGCACACCATTAAGAGTAAGGCGATGAATTATCTCCGATTGATAAGCCTATGGATGATGAAGATTTGATTGCTACTATCCTTAATAATGTCGGTGATGAATATCAGGAATTTAGTCGTGTTATTCAGGCTCGTGAAACCCTCATCACTTTTGATGAATTGCATGAGAAACTCCTTAATTTTAAGGTATTAAATTCTGCTCCTGCGGCACACTTTCAACCAGCCACAGCCAATGCCGCCCACTATCAGCCCCCTCCCAACAGGTCCGGCCTGCTTCCTACCCCGTCTCCCCAAGCCTGGCGCAACTCAGCCCCATCTCCACCCAACTACCGCTCTCAACAGCCCTCTCAGCCTTACAAACAACCTCCTCAATTCTCCTATCCCCAACCATCAGCTCCCCAGTCCCGTCCTTATCTCGGAAAATGTCAGTATTGCTCCACTCAAGGTCACTCGGCCAAATTCTGTCCTAAGATCAAACACCTCCAAGCTCAAGCTTCTCAAAACTCCTCTGGCTCAAGGCCATATTATCCTCCTCGCACTCAAGCTCACCTTGCAACTCAATCTGATCCTGCTGCCCCTGGACCTGCTCAATGGCTTCTTGATAGCGGAGCCAATCAACATGTTACCAATGATCTCCAAAACCTCTCTCTGCATTCGCCCTACCTTGGCTCGGATGACATTATGGTCGGTGATGGTAAGAATCTAAATATCACTCATACTGGTACTGCTTCACTTCCTTTATCTACCTCAAAATCTCTCAACTTACGCAATGTTCTATGTGTACCTGCTATGTCTAAAAACTTATTGTCTATCTCTCAATTATGTCATGCCAATAATTTATCTATTGAATTTTTACCCTCTGAATTTCTTGTGAAGGATATCCCGACGCAACAAATTCTCCTCCGTGGTCCGGCTAAAAATGGACTGTATCAATGGCCCTCCCAACCTCTGCTTGCCTTTGCATCGATCAAAGCACCCACTTCAACCTGGCATCATCGTTTGGGCCATCCAGCCTCTCAAATTTTAAATAAAATTATCGCATTTTTTTCATTTAGTCGCTTCGAGTCTCCTTTATCGCATTGTTCTTCTTGTTTAGCAAATAAAAGTCACAAACTTCCTTTTCATTGTTCTAGTTTATCATCTTCCCGGCCCCTTGAATATTTGTTTACTGATGTATGGACATCTCCAGTTTTATCGAATGATGGCTTTAAATACTACTTAATTCTTGTCGATCATTTTACGCGCTATATATGGTTCTACCCACTTGCTCGAAAATCCGACGTTGCTTCCACTTTTATTCGCTTTCGTGCGGTTGTCGAAAAATATTTTACTCAAACTATAAAAGTCCTTTACTCCGATAACGGTGGCGAATTCATTGCTCTCACTGATTATCTCTCCACAAATGGCATCTCTTTTCTTACCACACCCCCCCACACTCCTGAACACAATGGCTTATCTGAACGTCGACATATGCACATTGTCGAGACGGGCCTAGCCCTTCTCTATCATGCTTCTCTCCCCACAACATTCTAGCCTTATGCCTTTGCAACCGCTGTTTACCTTATCAATCGAATGCCAACGCCTGTTCTCACCATGCACTCCCCCTACGAATTAATATTTCAACAAGCCCCCAATTACAATAAACTTCGTATTTTTGGGTGCTTGTGCTATCCCTGGCTTCGTCCTTACACGGCTCATATGCTTGAACCACGTTCCAAACCATGCATCTTCCTTGGCTACTCCCTAACACAACGTGCTTACTATTGTTATGATCCCAAAGCGTCACGTCTCTATGTCTCTCGACATGTCAAATTCGTTGAGACAGCCTTTCCTATCAACCGGACACCACTCCCTCGCCGACCCTCCTCCACCTACATATCCGATTGGCTCCCTCCTCCTCCACCCATCCTCCTACCTACCTCACCCGTAGCCCAACCTATTGCTCAACCCGAAACACCACTTAATCCACCACCACCTTCTTCCTCCCCTCCCCCACCGCCTCCTCCCACTCATCATATGCGCACCCGGTCCTAAAACAATATCTATCGCCCCATCCAAAAGCTAAATCTACACGCCCAATTTCCTGCCCGGCCTCCCCCGGACATTGAACCCACCACTGTATCCCAAGCCCTTAAACTTCCCCACTGGAAAACCGCCATGCAGGAGGAATTTGATGCCTTAGTTCGCAATCATACTTGGGATCTGGTTCCTCGTGATCCCTCCTTAAACATAATTGGTACAAAATGGATTTTTCGGTTGAAACGCC
Organism: Gentiana macrophylla; assembly: GCA_026214975.1. Classification (NCBI taxonomy): domain Eukaryota; kingdom Viridiplantae; phylum Streptophyta; class Magnoliopsida; order Gentianales; family Gentianaceae; genus Gentiana; species Gentiana macrophylla. The sequence goes on from CM047816.1 coordinate 91,706,786, forward strand.
TTCCTGATGGTTCTGTTGATCGCTATAAGGCTCGGCTTGTGGCCAAGGGCTTCACTCAACGTCCTGGTGTTGACTATTATGAGACCTTTAGTCCTGTGGTCAAACCCCCCACCATTCGTGTTGTACTTACTCTGGCTTTAACTCAGGGGTGGTCTCTTCGACAACTTGACATCAATAATGCGTTTTTACAAGGTCATTTAGAGGAATCTGTCTATGTCACTCAGCCTGCGGGGTTTGTTGACTCTCAATACCCTACTCACGTTTGTAAACTTCGCAAGGCTCTTTATGGTTACAATTCTTATAAAAACTATTCACTATGTCAAATTTTCCTTGAAAAAAATCAATACTTGCATACATGGCCACATTAGCTATATCTTTTATCATTTGTCCGCCACAATAATCAAAAAAAGCTCACATATAATGATTTCTCACAATTGAAACTACCCTTGAATTTTTCCGCCACTACAAAAAACTTACTCTTTAGCGGTGGATTTTTGTGGTGGATTTCACATGTCACCGCTAATGATATGCTTTATCGGCGGATTTTATGTTTCCACCGGCAACAACTATTAAACTTTTATAGCAGGTTTGTATCACCCATCGCTGAAACCTAAAAAAAATGATATAACCTCTACGGCCGTGAAAAAATGTAAATTTTCGTTGCATCATTAAAGGTGGATTAAATGATCCGCAGAAAGAAAATCGATTGAAAAAGCATATATAATATGTATATATATAATTGTGTGTTTGACAAATAAGTATAAATCCACTAAAAAACTTAGTATAAAAAACCCATAACCCTTTTTTTCACGAAGCAAAACCTATCAGAAGTCAACTAACGCGTAGCCCTTCTGCCATCGCCGTTCTTCACCCTTCGTCGAAGCTACTCACGTTCTCGACGGTTCGATCTCTCTGAGGTGATTTTGCTTCTCTCTTCTCCTTCTCTGTGTTCTCTCATCGATCGCTCGGACTCTTTTCTATTATCTTTGTGCTCAATTTCTCGATTTCTCGATTTCTAGGGTTGAGAAATCTTTAAGGTGCTTCCTTTTGAGTCTTATTTAGCGATCTATTGATTAATTTGGTAAAAACATGGAAAGAGATGTCCGAATTGGGTCGAATTGGTGCTTCATAATTCTTGCTGTTAGAGTTCTTTGATATGGAGGTGATTTTGCTTCTCTCTTCTTTTTCTCTGTGTTCTCTTATCACTCGGTCTCTTTTCTATTCTCTTTGTGCTCGATTTCTAGGGTTGAGAAATGTTTAAGGTGCTTCATCTGAGTCTTTTTAAGGATCTATGGATTAATTTGGTAAAAACATGGAAATGCATGTCTGAATTGGGTCGAATTGGTGCTTCATAATTCTTGCTGGTAGAGTTCTTTGATCTATGTTGCTTAACTTTGATTGTCTGGTAATAAAAAGATTGGTGACTAAAGGTGTAAGAAAGACTGCTTTATTGAGCATATAGCCTATTCCAGGAGCTGTTGAAATTGTTAGGTGTTAGTAAGGTGTGGTGTCATCATTAAAGGCTCTCTTAGTAGAACTGCTCTAGCAATAACTGCATTTAGTTTTTGCATCTTTTTGTTGCAGTGATTGCTTGGTGTTGAGTTTAAGTGTAAGTGACCATAAACTTTCTTTTCCTGTTCAAAGTGTCGTTATTTTCTTGCTGAGTATTTCATGCTCTTTTGTTTGTTTTTGTTATGAAACCACTTAAGATGCTTGTTAGTTTGTCTTGGTTAATCAGCACAGGTTGTTAGTTTGTCTTGCACTTTCTGCTGTTGTCCTCAAGTATGACCAGTCTTGGAGTGTCCATACCCTGCCCAGACATTTGAAGTCTGAATTTTAATGCTGCATTTTTTAAAATCCTTTTAACTGTTTAGAAACTCAGATTTTGACCTCTTTTTGAGTGTTATTTATGAAATTTTGTTTGTATCATTTTCTGTGACACCTTTCATATCTCTCAATGGAAATTGCTGCATCTTGCCTACATATCTTCGGCCAGAGCATCTAATTTTGAGATTTGTTTCCTTTTCACTGTGATTGTTCGTTAGCAGAGATCGTTGTCTTATTCAGATCTAAGCATTATATGATTTTTCTCTTCTTTTGTGCTCTTGTCTCAGGCTTGACGAAAACTTGCTGACATGGAAACCGATGACCATGTATTACGACAACAAGCATTGGTCAGTTTAGTGTTTTGGTGATTTCTTTTTAATATGGTCTTAAATTTGTTTTCTTATGTATTTGAAATTAAAAGCAAATGGAAATGATATAAGCATACTGTATTAACCCTTGTGGCATTAATTGTTCTCATTTGGGAGGATTTTCGTGTTCGTGTTTTCACCATTGAAAATGTTGTTTCCATAATGTCTTTTATCAAGAATTACAAAGAGCAACACCATCTAAAAATTCGCTCTTCGAGATAGCGACTTGAGGAGATCCCATATGGAAAGGAATAGTGTATGTGCACATCACATATTCTTATGCTATGTTTTTTTGATGTATGGTGACAAAACCTTGTTGTGTGATAACAAGTCAAGGTCAAGAAGTCAAATGTATTAATAATTTTGCTTATTCATGTTGTTTACGTCATTTAGTAAAGGGATTCACTTTGCTTCATTCTTTTTTGCAAATTCTTGTTTTAATTTCTAAATCGTGGTAGTCTTTTTGATTTTGATTTTCTTGATCATCAGAATAAGAAACGTAAACATAAAGCTCCCACAATGAGAAGGAATTCAACATCCACAAATGATGTGGCTTTAGCTCAACCACCACTACCACCTCCACCACATGTCGAAGAATCACCTCTTATTGACACCTCTGGTACGTTAAAATATATTTAAAACTATTAGATGCTTCGTATACTTTATTTTAATCACTGTTGTTGTTTGTCAAATTATTTCACTGATGTATTTCTTATGTTTAATTGTAGAAAACGTAAAGAGAACCAGAGGAGCTTCAAAAAATTTGATATTGCAGCGATTACCACCTGGAGGGAAGCTACCTCTGAAGTGGGATAAGTACGATTGTCCAATGGAAAAGCATGCTAATGCACTTTCCACCCAATGTGGGATAGTTGTCAAGCTTTCAGAAAATTGCCCTTTGCAAAAAACATCATTTACGGACATTGAAGAGGAAAAAAGGCTAAGACTCATCGACCTTGTCATGGTATTGTACACTTGCTGGATTTTTTCCTTCTTTTTCTATCAATTCCTTTTTCTTGCTAATGTTGTTTGAGATTTAAAATACACATTTATTGGTGCTATACTTATTTTACTTAGGGTGTAGTTGATTGATATGGTTTTGGTAGGAACATTTTGACTCTGAGAGAACAAAAAGGCGTGACCAATATATCTTGAGCAAACTTTGCAAGAAGTATAATGACTACAGGAGCGCTTAAGGAAAAGCCATTATCTTAAGCACAAGACTAATGCTGAAAGATTGGCAGATCGGCCCACCGACATGTCACGTGAGGATTGGAGGTGGCTTGTCAAATTTTGACTCACTGATAAAACTTTCAGTGTCGACTATTGTTGTGCTCACAGGGGATTGTTATAAATGTCTTTATAATCACCCACATAATGCTTTAATGTGGCGTTGCTTAAGCGTCCAGAGGTCTGCATATTTGTATTCAGACTATTGTGCGTGTATGTATGTGTGTGCGTGTATATATGTGTGTGAAATATTAGTACTAGATGAGAGGCTCCCCAGGCCAAAGCTTTAGCTTCTCCAAGTAATGTGATGGTTGATTAGAAAATCGATAGCTATTAACCCTTATTCGTCGTCTGAAATAATGTGATAATGTGACTATGACACACTGATTTTGAGTCTTATTTATGCAAAATCATTTATGTTTGGCTGTTATTTGCAGAATAGAAGCAGACAAAACAAGTTTGAATAGTTCTTGTCTTACATTGCGCCATATTTCGCTCTAAATCTTATGCAAGACATAGGGAAGAATGGGTAATTTTTTCCTAACCCGCATCAACTTTATGCTTTATTTTCACTTTCAAATTTCAAATATAATGTATGAATTATCTCCTAATTCGTTTACAGGAAAAAGAAAAGAAGAGAGAGCGTCGAGGTTGGAAATCTTTGAGATTACACACAACAAAAATGATGAAGCATCCGCGTCGGTTTTTGTGAGTTATTTGTTTGATTAGTCAACTTAGACTATAATTATAACATATATTTGATTTTTTTTCTTCTTCTAAATAGGATGCATTTGAGAGGGCCAAATAGAGAACAATGATGAGATAGAACAACTCAGCGATGAGACAATTTACAGCCAACAATTTCCACAAAAGAGGCCTGGTCGCATGCACGGCATGGGTCCAATTGTTAAACCTTCACAACTTGGCTTAACAAATGTGTCATCTACATGGCTGAGACAACAAGAGCAACAAGAAACTATAGATAAATTGAAAGGAAAAGTTTCTGAACTTCAAAGCAAAGTATCGGAAATGGAAGAAATGAAGATGCAATTTTCTTCTATGATGACATTCATGAAGGAACTTTGTAATCGCTTCAGTAGGCATGACAATACCTAACTTCCCCATATGGTAAGTGTTCTTAGTCTTTATGAATATCTACATTGTTTTATATCTTTACCTTAGCTTGTTTTGTTTATTTGGTATTCTTAAGGCCTTTTCTTGAAAATTGTTTGTTACTCGATCAGTCTTGTATGCTAGTGTCCTTCTTGTGTTTGAGTTTGCTTGAGTCCTCAATTCAAAGATGCCGTCTGCTTGAGAAAATTGTTTGTTACTCACTCACCTTTGTTTGAGCCGCATCATGTTCTCGAGTTCATCAGTGTGCTCTATTATCTTACCGGATTTAAAGACTTATGCTTATAGCCTGGTATGTGCTTTAGCTTTATTTGATCCTTGAGTATGTGCTTTAGCTTTATTTGATCCCTTTCTGCATTTTTTTTCACCAGAATCTTATTCTTTTTTCGTTCACTTGTTTTCAGGTTGGTGACTCAAGTTCTGCATCAACTTCATTTTCAGGTGTCTCAATTTCTGTTTTACCATTCCTAAAAAAAATATGTTTTACCTGAGGGGCAAAGAAGTTTGATGCTAATGATTCATCATGTTTAAGTCAGAGTCTAAGTTTTAGTCCGATTCGCTTGTTTAAGTCAAGTTCTATTTTACCTTTATTTTTGCACTCTTGTACTTGAGTATTTGTTGAACTCGTGCATTTGATCCTCGCCGCACTTTATCTCATGTAATTTTTGGTCATTGATCTATTTGACAATCGCTATATCTATCCTGGTACATTTCTCATATTTGCCGCATTGGTCCTCCTGGTGATCCTGTGCCTTCTATATTTTGGTGAACCCATGTCGGTGCTAAAAAGCATTTGCTGATTTTGTATTACATTTGTTTTGTATTTGCAGCATTGAATATTTTGTAATAGGACTTAGATATATTTCTTTTCTGATGTGGTGTTCAGTGTGTGCTCGGTTTGTGATTAACAGTTCTGATAGTTTTTAATCATTGATTTTCTTTCATTAACTCTTTCGTAGACAGTTGAGGATCAAAAGCGGAAACTGAAGAAATGCTGAATCAAAGAAGGTAAACTGAACTCAAACCTTTTTTCAATATTAAACTTGTAAAAGTGCTTCGTTTCGTGCCCATTTATTGTTTACTCAGTCATGTTGGTATGCTTGTTTTCTGCATATTAAGGTTCTGGTATAGATTAGATTAAGGGTCAATCCATTTTGGTATTTCCCTTGTGTCCGGGCCTTGTCTTGTTGCATCAGTCCTTCGTTTGTTTTGTTAAAATTAGCTTGGTCATATTCTGTCTTTCTAAGTTCAGCTTGTTAAGAGTTCCGGTTTTGTATATAATTTTAAGGTATGAATCCTCAGTTTTAGTGCTCCATTTTAGTCCTTTGTTTCAGTCTAGTGCCTTGCCCTTTGCTGTGTGCTTGTGGTCTATACCTTGCATCTGCAGTACAAATCTTTGTGTAAGTCTCAATATAGTGTTGGTCTCATATTTGGACAACAATTTCGTTTCTTTTCATGGGGGTGAAGCTTAGGGGGTTCTTTGTTGTTGTCTTGTTGAGGAATGTCCGTAATGGAAATGTTGGATTTTAGATCGATTAGTTTTCACAGATTTATGTGAAGTATTTTTTCCCCTAAAACACAGATTTATGTTGAAACATGCCTCTTATTCATTAAATTCCTTTGACTTGATCTAGTAAGATGCCGTGAAGGGTAAATTAAGTGGTTTTAAGGGTAAATTTCAATTCCGTAAAGTCATCATCTTTGAATAATTGAGATGCCCTTTATTCTGGTCTGTCAATTTTCTTGATGTCCTGTTTTGAATTTTGAATTTTGGTAACACAAGCATAATTTTACAAAGTCTGATGGAATGAACTTGCAAATCAAGCCCCATTTTAGCATTTGTTGGCGTGTTAAAATGATTTTGGGAAGTATGCAGCACCCAGGCTTGATTTCCTGCTTTAAAATGATTTTGATCCTGCTTCTTGTTCCAGGTTGATGGTGAACTTACCGGATCTCGCAAATAGAGAGAAAATTTAGGAGTCATATTAGCAAGAGGAATTGGCTCTTGGTGTTGATCTGGTGTTGGAATTGGCATTTGGAAATAAAATGTGATGTTTTTGGATTGAGATTCATGTTTGAATCAATGTTCTTAAATTAACCTTTTTCATTTTTAATTTTTTTTATTTTATTTCTATTTCTATTTATTTTTTTATTTTTTTATTTTTTTTTTATTTCTCTGGATTCGCGGCGGAGTAATAATCCGCCGCCAAAACCTTTACTTTCCTTTTGTGATGGAATAAATATTCCTAGCGGAATATTGGGTAATTGTTGGCTTATAATAACCGCCACAAAAAGATCTTAGCGGTGGACCCAAAAATCCGCCAGGAAAGGGCCTAAAACTTTTAGCGGCGAAGGCAAATACGGCGGATTTAAAACCGCCGCGAAAAAGATTTAACGGCGGATTTTCATCTTTAGCGGTGGAAAAAATCCGCCGCTAAAAAGCATGTTTTTTGTAGTGCGCCAAATTTACGAATCACACTACCATAAATTATATAACAAAATTAATATGTATATATATATATATATATATATATATATATATATATATATATATATATAAAAGAACTGACAATATTAGTCAAAAAGGCAAGTGATATATATATATATCATACATATTGTGCTATCAAATTATAAAAAACTAGAAGAAGAGAAAAAAGAAAAAAAGACAGCATATCCAAGCATTGTTTTCTTAGCATTGTTTAGAAAAAGAAGAAGAAAAAAACACAGAAAATACAGTTGTCCCCCCTATGAATAAAGTAGTCATTCAATTACTGCAAAAATACACTTACCCAGGATTAGATCTTTTAGTGTACATTTTAACTTTAAAGTGTTACATACATCAAGAATCAAGATAAATTAATTCACTAACATATGTACAAAAGTAAACAAAACAAAACAACAACAACAACAAAAAACTCATTTTACGAAGGAATCGTCATAAATTGATCCGTTGCCAAAGTCATTTCTTTACATATATGTTATAACAAGCCAACCATGTTAAACACACACATCATCCAAGATTCTGCAGTACCGCTCCGGTTGCACTTGACAATAAAGGCTATATATGGGAGTGAAGCTTAATGAAGAATAAAATATTACGTACATCTTTCAAGGTGTTTTTATAATGGGTGGTGTTAGTAGTGAAGTTTTTACCCACACCTTACGCATGTGTAACAAACCGTTAGATACATTATATGTGTAGAAAATGATGCATACTATTTTCGTACTAAAATATAAAACATTCTAGGAGTTTTCACGTATGCTAAGAAACTGAATGAGTGTCACAAATTCTAAAGAGAAATGAAAACATACTTTGACTATCGTTAATATAAACTAATACTAAGTGGTTAGATTGTTAATAAATTTAAAGGTAAGATGGTGAAAAGAGTAATAAATGTTTCATTGGTAATATAGAATAATTTATGAGACAAATCTAAAAAGGTAGAGTATCGACTTCTATTTTGGAACGTAGGTAGTACTATTTTATCTTCTTGCTTTATATATCATAAATCTAACGGTTTGATGCACATGAAATATCTCTAAGTAAGAATGTCTTGTTCGTTGAAACCACTAAAACAATCTTAAAACCTCAAACGGTGTCGTTTTTGTCCAAAAGTGCATAAAAGACAAATCAGTTCGTCCATCGTTCGTCTATCAAACTTATGGGCAAAGAAAAAAGGACTTTAGGAGTAGTTTGTAGCTTTGTGGATGTTTTAAGTTGTAGTGCATACTGCATAGGAACCTATGTTTTGATGTATCTTTTGCAATGTTAGTAAGTTGGGAAGTATCAATGAATCTAATGTGTCTTATGAGTTAAGTGTTTGAGGCATGTGCGGAATGGTCCATATTGACAATGGGCCAAATTTTCGGTAGGTAAGCAAAACCTCAAGAATTAACCCGAATTAAACCAAAAGAAACCAATCTAAACCGGTAAGTTATTTTTCTCTAAGATTTTTTTTTTCCTTACCAAAGGACGAAGATTTTATTAAAAACTTAATTGTTACAGACCCAAACAGGCAAGTTGCCTATCCAAGAGATACCATAGTCCGAAAAGAAGGACGTAGCAACAATGTTGTGAGCAATCATGTTGTTCTTACTGAGAAATATATTAATTCTAGATAGATTCTAGATAGATTTATCTTATCTAGAACTGTGACACTTGTCCTAACTTGTATTGGCCAAGTGGCCTAGTGTGTGAAACTACTTTGTGTAGAAATCACTATATGAATGTAATGGTACACACAACAAATCTATGAAAAAATATATTCTATCCATTTTCATATTCTGTTTGTTGTCTTTCTTGGTATCGTAGTCAGTGAGGTTCGGCCATGGCCACCTCCGACTCTCCTCCAGCAAGTGGTGCCAGTGGACCACCTTCAACCACCGGTGTTTCAGCTGAAGCAAGCTCACAATTCACAACAAGAGCTCTCACAGCTGGTGTCTCCGCCATCTGGCCGGAAGGAACAATTACAAGAATTTTGGTATTGGGTATGTCGTCTTCCAACAAAACCTCTCTTCCTCCGATATTCGGCATGCAGTTTGGCTGATTAGAATCTTTCAACCCACTCTCTGGTTTTCGATCTACCCTCTCGAATCCACCATTCTTGAGCTCAACATCACCATACCTGGGATCTGTAAGTCCACATTCTTCTAGCTCCCTTCTTGCTCCACCATTTTCTGGAAACCTTAATCGGAGTTGTACTGTTAAGCTTGATCGGATTAATTATCTACCCTGGCGCTATACTATTTTACCCATTATCCGTGGTCATAAGTTGGAAGATCATCTTCTTAGTCCTGTACCAACTGTGACTGAGTCTTCATACCGGTCTCTGTTTCCCACTTCTTCTGATCCTGATGAATGGATCACAAAAGATAATCTGTTAATGGGTTGGTTGCTTAGTTCAATGACTGAACAAGCCTTATCTGAAGTTGTTGGTTGTGTCAATGCTCATGAAGTATGGACTACTCTATAGACCTTATTCAACAATAGATATGAAGCTCGTATCTTTGGAATACAAAGATGCTTTGGCTAAAGCTTCAAAGGATCTAAATCTATGTCGGATTATTTGGCCCGTATGAAATCCTACTACTCGACAGCCTCATCACCGCAGCTATCCAATCTCTAAATCTGAATTGATTTTGGCTACATTAGGTGGATTGGATCGTGATTATGAATCTGCTATTGTTAATATCACCTCTAGAGTTGGAGCTCTCAGTTGGCAAGAGGTTCAATCACAGTTGATGATACATGAAAGGTTGATTGTCAGGCTCAATCCTACTGCAGGGACAGGGCTTGTTAATCCATCAGCCAATTTTGCCCAAGGACCAAGACCAAATGGTAGGCCACCTTCCAATTACAATTCTGGCAGAGACAGGAGCAGCTCTAAAGGTGGAAGAGGTGGTAGAGGAAGGAGCAATAGTAACAGTGGTGGAAGGAATTCTGGAAATAGTAAAATGGTTTATCAACTTTGTAGGAAAAATGGTCACATTGTCACTTCTTGCTGGCACAGGTTTGAGGAAGATTTTGTGCCTCCAAACAACAACAACAACAACAACAATGGGAGTCCCAAACAAGTATCTGGTTATATTGCCACTCCACAGTCAGTCAATGATCCAGCCTGGTACATGGACAGTGGGGCTTCAAACCATTTGACATCAGACCTGAACAACCTCCATCTCAGTGCAGGGTACAATGGTTCAGAGTCATTAGCAGTTTGAAATGGTGAGCAATTCCCTATACTTCATATTGGCCACTCTTACTTTCCTACTCACTGTTCACACATAACACTTTTACTTAAAGACTTGTTACATGTTCCTTCAAATACCAAAAATTTGATTAGTCTGCCTAAGCTTCTTCTTCGATAATCCTGCTTCTCGCTGATTTTACTTCGATTCTTGTTATGTTAAGGACAAGAGAACAGGAACACTGCTTCTCACAGGAGCTCTCAGTGATGGCATGTACCAGATTGTGACTCCTCCTTCAAACAAGACCTCCCTTCACTCCAAGAAGTCCAGTTCTATTTCTCAGTTTCAATGTAATAAGCAGATGTCTAGTGCAAGTCAGTCTGTGTTAGAATCTTGTAGTGCTCAGTGAAGTTCTTTGAATGTTAACAAAGATCCTAATGTTTGGCATAGGAGACTAGGTCATCCTTCCAAACAAGTGTTAGGACTCATTTTGAAGTCCTGTAATATTGATCCTAATGAGAATTTGAACTTTTGTGATGCTTGTCAGTTTGGTAAGGGGCATGCCCTATCCTATCCCGTGTCTGATTTTCATGCTGCTAATTTTCTTGATTTGGTTTATTCTGATGTCTGGGGATCATCCCCTGTGAAATCTGGATCTGGATTTTTGTATTATGTTCACTTTATAGATGATTGGTCTAGATATACCTGGATCTTTCCTCTGAAAGCTAAGTCTGAAGTCTTTTCTATGTTTGTCCAGTTGAAAACCAATTTTCCAAGAACATTAAATGCTTACAGTCAGACTGGGGTGGTGAGTATAGATCCATAGATCCCTACCTTCAGCAACATGGTATTTAGTTTAGACATCCCTATTCTCATGCTCACCAACAAATAGGAGAGCTGAGAGAAAACACAGGCATATAGTGGAACTAGGTCTAACTTTAATTGCACATGCTTCGCTTCCTCTAAATTTCTGGTGGGACAGTTTTGTTGAAGCTGTCACTATTATCAATATTTTACCTACACCTGTTCTTGAAAACAAATCTCCTTATGAAGTTCAATTTCACAAGCAACCTGATTATAAGTTCTACAAAGTGTTTGGTTGCTCCTGTTTCCCTCACTTGAGACCTTTTCTCCATCCCAAATTCATATTCCACGCCAGCAAGTGCACTTATCTAGGTGTTAGTACTCATCATAAGGGATATAAATGTCGTGACAATAGTGGTAGGATCTTTATTACCAAGAATGTTGTATTTAATGAATTGGAATTTCCCTTTAAAGATGGTTTTACTCAAGGACATCAGATTGAGCTAAAATTTACCCCAACAAAAACAATTTATAAGGACTCAAATCGTGGGTAAACTAACTCTCTAACCGGCAAAGTACCGGTCGATTGCTAGCATAGCTACACTTTGAGTACGAGGTCGAACCCAAGGGAAAAGTGTTTGTGAGTACCAAAGCAAACTTCAAACTTAGTCTAGAAAATTGATGGTTGAAAAGGTTTATACAACTACAACGACATTAAAGCGATTAGCAACGGTTTAACTAAGGGAGAGGGACATAGCCGAACCATGATCCAAATAGCTAATTTCAACCCCAAGGATAGACAAAACCGGAGTGTGCAATATGACAAAAGAACTCTTGCATTCAATTTCACGGGTGCGTGCTCCTACATCCGGTGTTAAGGTCTCAACAACTCTCATTTAACACCATATGCCATGTTAACTACCCTTCCTTTAAAGATTCACTAACAAGACATGATACGCACTAGAGCCGCTCAAACGTTAAAACGAGTAACCTCACTTTGGGCCCGGCTTAACAACTAAGCCGGTCTACGCCGCGATCCTAGAACCCTTTTTCCCACATCTCTCTATCTCAACAACTCTTTAGATTGATGTGTGTGACTTTGACCTAGGTAGCTAATCTAGCCCAAACTGTTATAACAAGTTCTAAGACGTGAAATATGCAAGATACAACAATAAAAACACTACCCACTCCCAATTTCATCACCCAAAGGGTGATTTCACCAAATTTCACATGATTCGACTATGTTAATTTTAGCTACACATTATAAAGCATGAAATAACAATCAAGGAAGAGATTAAAGCCATAAAACAAGAAAATAAGTGAAATTGATTACCGAAAATGTAGAAATGCGAGTTTACATCAAGCTCCTTCCACACCCATGTCACTTGGGAAGAAGAAGATGAACCAAAAGCTATGCAGAATCTAAGATTCTTCAACTAAAACTAAGCTAGACTATCATTAAACTAAGTAAATTTGAAGTAGAAATGAGTCTAAAGAGCCAAAAGGGAATATTTCGAGCCAAGTTAATTGTTAGGGTTCTTAGAGGGGTGAAGTGTGTTGAAAATCTGTGTAAAAATGTATATATAGGTGGGAAAAATCTGCAGAAAATGATCCCAAACGCGCGTTTGGAGGTTCCCAAACGCGCGTTTCATCTCCCAAAGACTCGCACATGAAAAAAAAGCGTCCAAACGCGCGCGTTTGAAAGCTCCAAACGCGCGTTTGAGATGATGCAGTTTTCTGCTGCAGTAAAACCATGATATCTTCGCGTGTAGAACTCCGATTCGAGTGATTCAAAGTGCGTTGGAAAGCTCTTTCAATTATCTACAACTTTCATGAAGAGACCATGACCAGAAAATGCCTCCATCATAGGTCAAAATGCTTCTGAACAGAATAGAGCATGAAGATACCAACTATTTTTCTTCCTTTTCTTCATTTTTCTTCTTCCTTGGCTCATTCTTGCACCTTGATCATACTTCTCATCATAGATCTTCGCCTTCCGGGTTCTCGTGACACCTAGACCCTACAATCTCATGAACGAACAAGACACACAAACGATTCCGGAGGGTAAAAGTGCTCGGGAATGGGTTAATATCACTAAAAAGAGGTAGTAAACTATCAAAGCAACGGATTTACTCCCCGTGCTATAAACTCATGATATTACCCAAAAACGGTCTAAAAACACCGAGAATATGCTAAAAGTGGGATAAACGGGGTGGAAAATGCACCGAATCACGTAAAGTTGACTCCCATCAACCACCCCACACTTAGCCTTTGCTCGCCTCGAGTAAATTAGGCGCGCTAAAACCAACCAAGGGATTCAACGTTGTGATGTAGGTGCTACTATTCACACCCTCGAGGTAACCACAAAGTATGAAACACGAACATATACACACCGGTTATAACATTATCAAGAAAGTGGAGTGTGTGTGGTGCCAAGCTAAAAACCAAGTGCTCAAAATGATTGTCGGGGCTTGAATCCCGACCAAAAGCCTACCAACCGTCTCATACCAACCACCCTCTCCACTAATCAAGGTCATTAAGTTTGGACACAATCGGGTAGGACTTGAAGGGTTATAACGTTAGGCCAGGGTAATTTCGGTTAATCGAAAAGGATATTTTGGGAACTGGAGAAAAAGGAGTACGAGTGAACCTAATTAACAAGTGTACCACCTTATCTCTACCATACAAACCATCCAAACTCCTTTTGATTATTTTAAGCACTTGGGAACCATAGGATACTAACATACCCGAACTCATTGCCTCACTCAACTATATTTCAAGTGTTATGAGGTGAGATCGAATACATTAGCACCTATCTCACTATCCCAACTCCAACATCATAAAAATCACTTTTGAGCTCATCACTTTGATTCCAACCCTTTATTTTATAAACTCCAAACTCTTATTCATTGAGAACTTTCTAATTTATTTTGAACTTTGATTGATTGAGTTCTCTTTTCTTTTTCTTTTTCTATTTTTTTTTAAAGGAAGAAAGAAGAAAGGACAGATTTTTCTTTTCTTCTTGGGCCAAATCAGAACACTAGGCCCAAATGAGCTCCTCTTCTCCTTATAGTATAGCTCAAAACCGAGAAAACAACAACCCATCAAAACATCATTCCCCCCACCCCACACTTGCCTTAGCAAGTGTGGCCCAACAAAAGATTAAGTTCACTCTTAGGGTATAAATGAAGGAAATGTGACCATAATTAAGGCTCGGGGTAGGTTTCACTAAGTAACAAAATGGCTATAAAACGAATGGTGGTCAGACCATCCTATCAAGGCTGAGAGGGGCTACGAAGGTCTAATGTTTCGGGATAAGGCTTATTTGGCTCAAGTTGGTCAAAGAGACTCCAGGACCGTCATCCCGTATCCTACTTAGGTAAACCTTTCTATTTCGTCTCGAGACTAGGTATATGAGAGGTGGTAGCAATCAAATTGTGCACAAAGTGTAGCTTACGTGAAATTAATAAACTCCATCCTCGAGATAATATCAAACCGCAGTGTACATGTTTGGGGTCCCTACTAAGGTGATCACCACTCGAATGTGAAAATAACACACACAACACGGTGCTAAAAACCCTTGAAATTTTTTAAAAATTGCCCAAAAATCGACTCGAGTCCGGTCATAGGCTAAGCATACCACACATTTAGCACAAATAAAAGCTAAAGCAAGAAAACGGCTAATTCTCCCACCCCACACTTAAACGAAACACTGTCCTCAGTGTGTGAGAGATAAAAAGAGTAAAAGACTTAGCTGTTTGACCAAAAACCCGGCAGAAAGGCGCACTTCGAGCCCCACGTGACATCTTCTAGTAAGCTCCATCTTGAGTATCTAAAACCATAGAAACAAAAACCAAGGCAAACACATGCACGAGAAAAATCCACGTGCCAAAAGATGGTGATAGATACGAGATATATAAAAATAGAAGCCATGCCACAAACAAAGTATCAAAGCATATCAACCATACTAGACGGAATTGCAATCGGATGTAAAGATAATCAAAAGAAACACAGAGCATCCACGCATAAAATAAGGCCACAGAGGTTCACATAAAAACATCCCCGCCTATGTACAAAAGTCGGAACCAAAAGGAAATTCTCACCCCAACCTCTCTTTTAAGCTAAACTCTCCCATCTTGCACCCAAAGACCACTCCAAACTCATTATTACTACCAAAAAGGTGGGTTGCCTCCCCAAGCGCTTTGTTTTGTGTCGTTGGCTCGACGGGATGACTTACACAAAGGCAAATTTTTTCAAAGTTATACTATTGGCACAAAGCGAAAAGGTAGAAGTGCTTTGTTTAACGTCGTTAACATCGACTTAATGGCACTAAATGTACTCATACCACAAAAGACTCAAAGCAACGACCAACCACAAAGCATCACAAAGCACCTTAACACATAGCATATCAATCATAAGTATATTCATGAGAGACACCGTGAGGGGGTTTTAAGGGGGTGGAGTTAACACATGGGGTACCTCTTCTAGCTCGTGAAGTTACCTCTTGCCAAACACTCAATATTTTCTTTTCTGTTCCCGCTCCGGTTTCTTTTTAAGGTGCCCTTTGCTTGGGGTTCTTCTTTTCTTCACATTGCCTTTGAGTTCAATTCCCGGTTCTATGATGAGTGGCTTATGGTCCGGATGAGACAATGATGGTGAGACGGGCGATCCCGGTTTATCCTTGGTCTTGATCTTCACTCCATCAACGACCTTTGTGCATCCACCGTGTCTTCTACAGCTTAGCTCATTTTCAACCTCGTGGGTTAGTGGTAGCAACAACACAAGCAAAAGTAGATTCGACGTAATGACAAGCAAGAGATTTAGACTTATAAACATTCAATGTCACGCCTCCTTACCCACATGAAAAGTAATATCACCACTCTTCACATCTATGCTAGCATCACTCGTAGTCAAGAAAGGACGACCAAGCAAAACCGAAGTTTTAGAATCCATCGCCAAGTCTAAGACGACAAAATCTATGGGAAAGGTAAATTTATCTATTTGCACAAGAACATCCTCCGCTACCCCATAGTGTCCTAGCCGACCTATCCGCCATTTGTAAGGTCATCCCCGTGGGTTCTAGCTCACCCAACCCTAACTTTTCATACAAAGCCCTAGGCACTAAGCTCACGTAAGCTCTAGGTCACACAACACATTTTCAATCACAAGATCGCTAATAGTAATAGGGATGGTGAACCCACCTCGATCTCTCATTTTCGGGGGTATCTTACTATCAAAAATCGCCGAACATTCTTCATTCAAACATACCAAACCTTCCATTTTACTCTTATCATTTAACAAGCCTTTTAAGACTTTACAATAAGCAGGCATGTTTGCAAGTGCTTCAAGAAAGGGAATGGTCAAGTCAATTTTACGCAAAATTTTAATGAAACGGTTCTGAGCTTGGTTGAAACGACTTTGTCTATGACCTTTAGGTGGATAAGGGAGAGTACTCAAATCAAAATCTTTAGGAGGAGGAGGGATCATACCTTTCTTACCTTTGGCGCGTGGGGAAGATGGCTCTTTCATTGGCTCTTTCCTTTCCATTGTTTTACTCGGTTCCCCATCTTCAATGTCAATTGCTGCAAATTCCTTCTCCTTGTCTGTCACTTTCTCTTTCTTTGCAATCGCCAACTCTTCCTTTACGGCTTCCAATTCTCTTCTCATTGCTTCCAACTCTGTCTCAATATTTCCTTTTTCCAAGTCTTCTTCCTCAACCGGCCTATAGAAATCATCATCTTCATCAATACCCCTTTCTCTCTTTGATAGATTTTGAGTCCTTCCTCCTCGAGCATTATCAACACCCACCTCTTTACCACTTCTCAAAAATAGGGCCTTCACATTTTGGGGATTATTTTCCATGTCGCTCGGTAAGCCTCCTTTCAAGTTCACCATGGCATTATCGGTGATTTGCCCCATGTGTGTTTCGAGATTCCGAATGGCGGACCCATGTTTGAAGTTCATCTCAACCATGTCCTTTTTTATCTCCGCAAAGTTTTTGTTCATTTGCTCCAATATGACATCGGTTGCACTCTTTTGAGGAATGGGAGCAAGTGGTGGAGAAGTTGCTTGGTAAGTACCCCCTTGTTGTTGATGTTGAGATTGTTGAGGATAGTATTGGGCTTGTTGGTTAGGCGCTTGATAAAATGAACTTTGATTTTGCCTATAAGCTTGGTTCTGGCCTTGGTCAAAATACCGGTTCCAATTCTTCCCTTGATGGTTTTGATTCCAACCTTGATTATTATTTCTCCAAGAACCATCACTTTGTTGATCATAATTACCATCTTGACTTTGCCCCACATAATTCACCTCATGACATTGAGAATTATCCACAACCGGTTGCTCGTTTTGTTGGCCTTGTTCGGCGCTTTGAAATTGATTCATAACCGGATTGTAGCCCAAGTGCCCCGCACTCAGTTGCCCCATGGCATACATGTTCATCATTTTCTTGGCTAGATCGGTTGGACTATCTTGTGACGAAAAACTAGCTTGTCCTTGCATTGAGGATCGTGGATATGACATATTTTGAGATTTGTGTGTCATCCCACAATCCTTAGCCGAATGTTGGCCTCCACATATTTGGCAAAGCCTTGCCTTTTCATTTTCTCTTTCAAGGTTCTCCAACCTTTGCTCCATCGTTTGCATCTTAGCTTGACATTGCTCATTTGTCTCCATTTCCTTTACTTCAACCAATCCCAGCTTTTTACTCCTTGGCCCTTTTCTACTTGAAGACACATATTGCTTTGAGGTCTCGGCAGTTTTCTCGATTTGATTTATAGCCATCTCCGGTACCATCCTCATAATATCCCCATTACACGAAGCATGCAAGGTCCCTTGGTGCACCGGCTCCAACCCTCGGAAAAATGCATGAACTACCTCAAAAGGTCTCAAGCCGTGACCCGGGCACTCTCTCAATAATGCTTTAAATCTATCCCAGGACTCATACAATTCTTCTCCTTCATAGGCATTAAACAAGATAATAGCCTCTTTCATGTCCAATGTCTTTGATGGCGGGTAATACTTGAATAGAAATGTCATAACCACGTCCTCCCAAGTGTGCAAAGAATCATGAGCCAATGAGTCATACCATGTCTTGGCTTGTTCCTTCAAGGCGAAAGGAAATAGCATAAGTTTAAGCGCTTCATCACCGACTCCATTTATCTTGGTAATGTGCACAATTTGTAGGAAATGATCAATGAACATATGAGGATTTTCCATGGCGGTTCCCTTGAATATAGCATTGTCTCCCAACAAATGTATGATATTTCTATTCAATTCCAAGTTATTGGCGGCCACCGGTGGCATTCGACTTGGACTATGCCCCATGGTTGCCGTGGGAGCCATCACAAAGTCTCTACAAGTCAATCCGCCTTGATTTTGCTCTTGTTGACAGTTGAACCAATTAGGCATCGCATTTACACCTTGATTGTGAGCTTGATTTTGGTTCTATAGAAATTGGTTCAACATCCATGCATTGAACTGTTGCATAAAAAGGGGATCCATTTGATTTCCTGGGGCCCCATGTTGACCATTATGTGGCATTTGCTCATTCACATTCCCAAAGTTATTTCCTTGTCCATTCCCACCTCCTTGTGCATTGTTGTTGACGAGCGGGGGTTTTGATTCGGGACCCCATTATTGTCCCCAAATTTCTTTCAAAGCCTTGTTCACCGCTTTGTGCCATACCGATCCTTCTCCCAACTCACCCAAACTACTCTCTTCAAAGACCGGAATCGACTCCTCTACTTGATAACCTCTTCTTCTTTGACTATTTCTACGCCTTGCGTAAGCTTCAATCCCGCCTATGTATGGCTCAAGTGGTGTTTGAGATCTCCGGTCATGCACTACAAAAAGCAAACACCAAGAAAACAATAAAATAAAACCTAGGCCCAAGCCTTCGGTTCACTTGCAAGATATCACAAATAGCACACAATTCCCCGTAACGGCGCCATTTTGATTGAGCTAAAATTTACCCCAACAAAAACAATTTATAAGGACTCAAATGTGGTAAACTAACTCTCTAACCGGCAAAGGTACCGGTCGATTGCTAGCATAGCTACAGAGTACGAGGTCGAACCCAAGGGAAAAGTGTTTGTGAGTACCAAAGCAAACTTCAAACTTAGTCTAGGAAAATCGATGGTTGAAAAGGTTTATACAACTACAACGACATTAAAGCGATTAGAAACGGTTTAACTAAGGGAGAGGGACATAGCCGAACCATGATCCAAATAGCTAATTTCAACCCCAAGGATAGACAAAACCGGGAGTGTGCAATATGACAAAAGAACTCTTGCATTCAATTTCACGAGTGCGTGCTCTACATCCGGTGTTAAGGTCTCGAACAACTCTCATTTAACACCATATGCCATGTTAACTACCCTTCCCTTTAGAAGATTCACTAACAAGACATGATACGCACTAGAGCCGCTTAAACGTTAAAACGAGTAACCTCACTTTGGGCCCGGCTTAACAACTAAGCCGGTCTACGCCGCGATCCTAGAACCCCTTTTCCCACATCTCTATCTCAAAAACTCTTTAGATTGATGTGTGTGACTTTGACCTAGGTAGCTAATCTAGCCCAAACTGTTATAACAAGTTCTAAGACGTGAAATATGCAAGATACAACAATAATAAAAACACTACCCACTCCCAATTTCATCACCCAAAGGGTGATTTCACCAAATTTCACATGATTCGACTATGTTAATTTTAGCTACACATTATAAAGCATGAAATAACAATCAAGGAAGAGATTAAAGCCATGAAACAAGAAAATAAGTGAAATTGATTACCTAAAATGTAGAAATTGAGTTTACATCAAGCTCCTTTCCACACCCATGTCACTTGGGAAGAAGAAGATTAACCAAAAGCTATGCAAAATCCAAGATTCTTCAACTAAAACTAAGCTAGACTATCATTAAACTAAGTAAATTTGAAGTAGAAATGAGTCTAAAGAGCCAAAAGGGAAGATTTCTGCCAAGTTAATGGTTAGGGTTCTTAGAGGCGAAGTGTGTTGAAAATCTGTGTAAAAATGTATATATAGGTGGGAAAAATCTGCAGAAAACGACCCCAAACGCGTGTTTGGAGGTTCCCAAACGCGCTTCCGCCTCCCAAAGACTGCACATGAAAAACGTCTGAAACGCGTGTTTGAAAGCTCCAAACGCGCGTTTGAGATGATGCAATTTTCTGCTGCAGTAAAACCATGATATCTTCGCGTGTAGAACTCCGATTCGAGTGATTCAAAGTGCGTTGGAAATAACTTTCAATTATCTACAACTTTCATGAAGAGACCATGACTAGAAAATGCCTCCATCATAGGTCAAAATGCTGCTGAACAGAACAGAGCATGAAGATACCAACTATTTTTCTTCTTTTTCTTCATTTTTCTTCTTCCTTGGCTCATTCTTGCACCTTGATCATACTTCTCATCATAGATCTTCGCCTTCCGGGTTCTCATGACACCTAGACCCTACAATCTCATGAACGAACAAGACACACAAACGATTCCGGAGGGTAAAAGTGCTCGGGAATGGGTTAATATCACTAAAAAGAGGTAGTAAACCATCAAAGCGACGGATTTACTCCCCGTGCTATAAACTCACGATATTACCCAAAAATGGTCTAAAAACACCGAGAATGTGCTAAAAGTGGGATAAACGGGGGTGGAAAATGCACCGGAATCACGTAAAGTTGACTCCCATCAACCTCATAAGGAAGTTTTGACTGCTCCTGACTTGTCCAACTGGTTCTCTATTTCTATGCCACAGTCACAATTTGTACAAGTAGCATTGCACTTGTGGAACACAGTGCTCCTGATTCTACACCACCAACACCACTCTCACCACAGGTACACTCTTCTCCCTCTCATGTTTTATCTTCTTCTTCTAGACCTGCTAGTGTTACCCCTGTTAGTAATACGTAATAAAATAACTAGATCTATAAATTACACGTAATAAAATAACTAGATCTATATCTACAAGGGGTTGTAGATCATATCTCTTGGATCTCTAAATCCAAGTAGAAGAACCGCAATAAGAAGAATGAAAGAAAGTATGAAGAGCACCACGATCTTCCGCACGTGTGATCCAAGCAACTCTCGGTGGAAGGAAATTCTCGTTTCAAATCCTCCCGATATGCTACCCGGAAAAACCTCCAAGATTTTCCTCATTTTCCCCCTTGGCCGAATTATATTCTTCTCCTCTCTAAGAGGTGAAGTCGAAATTATGTGTGTATGTAAGGCTTGGGAGAACTCTCTTTATATAGGAGAGTAATCATTGTCCTCCAAGGATTTTATTTTGCAAATAAATAAATCCAATAAATAAAAGATAATCTCATAATATTCTAGAAAAAATCTAGAATAATATTTATCTTTATTTCTTACCATAAATATTTATTCAATAAATATTTTGTGCACATGTCTTAAAACAATTTCTTGTTTCCTAAAAAACATGCATTGGCCGAAATTATCATTATTGACCTAGTCAATATAGGTCAATAATGATTTTGACTAGGTCAATAATGATAATTTCGGCCATAACACCAATTTTGTCAAGATTATGAAAAATGTCTTTTTCACATATTTAATTATTTAGCCCAATTAATTTAATAGTTCACTAAACAATTAATTCACATATCGTTTTAATTAAATTCTAATAAGAACTAAATTAATATTATTAGGATTCGACATCCGAGAATAGCTATGCTATATTGGAGGCACGTCGGGGACCATGGACTAATAATCAATGGCTCCGATAAATCAAATAAATAATTATCTTACGAATGTAATAATTATATTCGATAAATCAATCACAGAATATGCCACCATAATCCCGTGAATGCACTCCTCCGATTATAAGATTATATTTATCTCCTCACGAGAATGATAATGAGCGTCCCATTGATATAATCATTACATATGGATTAATCCTCCATAGATCGCTCATTCTAAATCGGGAAGTTACCGTTAACCCTTTTTAGAACCTCTTATCCTTATTTACCATTAACCCCTAGTGATCAATTAATTCATACAACTCACCGGTAGCTAATCGCTGTAATATGAACTCGTTTATCGATCGCTTTCTAGGATTAACAAATAAGGGAACTGCCTATCTACTTCCATAAATAGAAGGAATGGATTCCGTATATGTGAAACACGTACTACTCACTCAATCCAAAGACAATGCCAAGATGGGGTAATTCGGATCACAGACTCTCGTGTAATCCTTAACCGTCAAGTCAAACCTCATAATCGATTCAAGCGGCTTGACTCGTGATCACCTCGGGATTAAGATATATCCATAAATATGATCATCGATTGATTCGATAAGACTTTTCGATTACGGAATTATATCGTGAACTCTAATCAAATCGGTCCAGCCCTATATGATATATCTATCATATATAAATGCCACATTAGGTTCTCTTAACCGAAAGTCCGGATAAGACAATCACACCTATTGTGTTCTGGGCGCATTAATAGCACGTAAAAGGAGAGACCCGATACTCTCGATTAACTTCACTACGGGCTAATTGTATTTTAAGTACATCTTCACTACCTCAATCCTCCCGTGTATATCCCATACACTGAGTTAAGTGATTACATAAACGATATACTTTAGGATTTTCTGTAGTGTAAATACTATTGTCACATCGGTGAATATGAGAATAATAAATATGAATAATAATATCATTTCATTTATTAAATAAAACAATTACAAAATTGTCTTTCGGACATCACACCTAACAACCCCTACACACAACAGTTTTTCACCCCTGGCATTACATGATTTGCCGGATGACAATACTAGGTATGAGTCAACAGTCTCACCCACATCACAACCTACACCTCCTATACCACCATGCCCACCCTTACCACAACCTACACAAGGACACCACATGCAAACACGTTCTAAAAGTGGGATATTTAAACCTAAAACCTACTCCACACAACTCAAGTCCACTACCCTTCATGCTCACCTTTTTGAACCTACTAAGGTATCGAAGCATTGCCTTGCACCGAGTGGAAGCAAGCTATGATCACGCAGAATTTGATGCTTTGCGAGAAAAATGACACTTGGATTCTTGTCCCTCCTAGTTCAAGTCAAAGATCATGTAGGGTGTGCGGTGGGTATTCAAACTTAAGTTGAAGCCTGATGATACTATTCTCAAGAACAAAGCCAAGTTGGTGGCAAAAGGCTTTTATCAGACCTATGGTGTTGATTTTACAGAAACCTTTAGCCCTGTGGCTAAGGCATCTACTGTCGGACTTGTCCTGGCCCTAGCAGTTAACAAGAACTGGCACATTCATCAGGTAGACATTGATAATGCATTTCTTAATGGAGCTTTGGTGGAGGATGTATACATGGAGCAACCTGAAGGCTTTATTGATGCTCAAAAGCCTCATTATGTGTGCAAGCTTATAAGGGCTCTCTATGGCCTTATACAGGCTCCCAGGGCTTGGTTTGGAGCATTAAGATTGCAGATGTTGGACTGAGGATTCCATCAGTCAGTTTTGGATTCATCTATTTTTATTCTAAAAACTAATACTAGTCTTTTATATGTACTTGTCTATGTAGATGATATTCTAGTCACAGGATATTCACAAGGCCTGATACAGAAGTTTGTTCAAATGTTACACTCAAGATTCTCTCTTAAGGATCTTGGTCCCGTGGCTCACTTTTTAGGGATGGAGGAACACAAAAACTCTGATGGCCTATACTTGACTCAAGGACATTATGCCTCACATTTTTGAAGAAGTTACAGCTGGATTGTTGAAATAGTGTCCTAACCCCAATCGGGTTGGACCAGATCCGACCGGGTCGGATCATTTCTACTATTTCTTTGTGTTTATACATATACTAAATGGCTTTTCTGTTGTCATATATATATATATATATGTTCTTTTAAAGAACCAATTATGAATTATTATATGATAACGTCCTTAGTATTAAACTGTGATAGAGAAACCATGATAGGAGATTATGGTTGATGAGATCTCTAATCACTTTAATAAGTTTTATACTTAATTGTCTCCAGGCTGATGTACTATTAAACAGGGCATTGATAGTATGAACAGGCTAGCATGTATTAGATATCTTATGTCTTTAAGGGCATGGATATATTTCGTCTATCGAAGTGTGGAGACACTTGGACTATACGTGGACGTGTATTTGAGAATACGTACGTTAGACTGACCCACTTACACTATTAAGTGTCACTCTATGTGGCGGTTGTGTAATTATCCTTAGGACCGGAGTCTACATCGCATCACGGTGTGGATTGTCATGCTTTGACACTATTGAGGTTTCCCTATCCATGGGACGATCATGCGGTAGTGATTGGGTGATATCTTGAAGCATGCAGAGTATAAGTGTTTGGTCGTCCGGAAATCGCGTACCCTAATAGTAAATATCCGAAAGGGCCTTCTTATAAGGAATGTCTTACTCTCGTGAATCTTTGCAAAGTGGAAGTAAATAAGTTACTTCGAGAGAGCATGATATCCAGATTATAAGATACGGTCGTTGATGTTTGGCACTCGACGAACAACCGTATGGATATTATTACAGCGATATGATTCTATTTACACGGTAACTGTTTCACATGAAAGGTAGTAGTCATTGCATTTGACTCTTCCGATGATTGGGGTCACCGTGTGTTGCTGAGACGCTATCCCGTGATCGTTAGGCATGAAGGGCATTTTGTAATTTGCACTTTGTGTCTCATCGGCAACATATTCGAAACCTATCGTGTCACACACATAAGAATATCTAGCCGCGGATTAAAATGTGGTTATAGTTGATGACCAAATAAGGAAAGAATTTATCTCATACTATAAAGGTTATAGTGGTAAATTAATATGGTGGTATTCATTTATTATGAATAAATATAATACAAGATATTAATTATGTTGATTAATTAAATATGTATATAGATACATATATTTCAAAAATATATACATATGATATACATGTATTTTACAAATTAATTAATCATAGCATTATATTAATTAAAGAATATTCTGGATGCCAATTATTTTGGATAAGGGGCACAAATTTACAAGTGTATAGGATACATTTGGATTGTGCATTACTATATATTAATATTAGATATTAATTGATTTTTTGGAAAAATAGATTTATGGTAATAAGATAAAGATATATTCAATATAAAATATTGTCAATATATATCTTGGAAATATATTTAATATAAGATATTGAATATTAATGAGATAAATCAATCAAAGGTATTTTCCTTATTTTATTGGGAAAAATGTTTTCTTTCTCCTCAATCTACTAGGAAGCTGATCCCAATCAGATTGGGACACAATAGGGCGCATGTCACCTTATAAATAGGGAGGCTTGGCTAGCTCTTTTGTACATCACAATTCCAAAGTTAATAGTTCTTGTGAAAAATAGAGAGTTTCTTAGAGAGGGTTTTGAGAGAGAGGAAAGGTCGGTCTAGCAACCGAGTTTTTCTGGTAGCAATTCATGATGGGATTCGTGAGACCGAACGCTTGGGCGGCTCCGTGCATCGCTACTCTCCTTAGACGGTTAAAGCGTCGATCTTTTAGATCAACCAAGGTAACCACCGTCTACTAGCTTATTTGTTTATTGCTTAAATGAAGTCGATCCTAGTTAAAGAAAATAATATTTTGAATTCCGCTGTGTTCCCGCTTAGATTTCCTAACATGGATCACATAAATCCTTGTACAACACCTATGGTACCTGGTGAACATTTGCTCCCTGATCAAGGAGAGCCTATGCACTCTCCAAAAGTCTATAGAAGTGCCATTGGAGGGCTACAGTACCTGACCTGCACCAGGCCTGGTATTGCATACTCTGTTAAGTACTTAAGTCAGTTCATGCAGTAGCCTACTCAAGTTCACTAGCATGCCCTCAAGAAACTCCTTAGATATGTAAAAGGAACTCTACACTATGGACTCATGTTTAAAGCTGGTGGATCACTGCAGTTAATTGGTTTTTGTGATGCAGATTGGGCATGCTACCCTGCTAACAGGAAATCTTTTGCAGGATATTGTGTTTTTGTTGGTGGATCATTGGTCTCCTGGAGCTCTAAGAAACAGAGTGTTGTATCAAGGTCATCAGCAAAGTCTGAGTATAGATCTCTAGCCAATTTATCATCTGAATTGTTCTGGATCAAACAACTTATGTCTGAGATGGGTATTTCAGTGCCTAAAGTTCCTATTGCTTGGTCGATAATCTCGCTATTTATTTGGCTCATAATCCACTATCATGCTAGAATAAAGCATATAGAGGTTGATATTCACTATGTGAGGAACCAAGTCATCAACAAGCAATTGTCTCAGTGCGCTTTGTGCCCTCCTCTACGCAAATGAATAGATGTTCTTACCAAAGCATTACCTGGACCACAGCTTGGCAAGTCTCGAAGCAAATGAATGTTGTCACCTGCTCCCACATTCAATTTGAGGGGAATGTTGAGAAATAGATTAATTCTAGATAGATTCTAGATAGATTTATCTTATCTAGAATCGTGACACTTGTCCTAACTTGTATTGGCCAAGTGGCCTAGTGTGTGAAACTACTATGTGTAGAAATCACTATATGAGTGTAATGGTACACACAACAAATCTATGAAAAATATATTCTATCCATTTTCATATTCTTTCTTGTCTTTTCTCTGCTCTCCGTACTAATATGTACAATATTACACGAAACAAAAGATCTAATAAGGTTTAAAATATCCTCCAAAATGATACTACAATCATAAGGTGGTGAGCCAATGCCGAACAGAGTTTAACCAAAGAAAGGCTATCAAGTAAAACAAGTGCTTGAGATCCCCAAAGCAAGACATCTTTGGATGCACCATCTCGATAACACTAGCTTCAAATTGCAAGAACAGATGAGCAAAAAACTTTGGGGAGAAGCCAGGCTTCCAAAAAGAGTTATCACAAGTGAAAGTCACTGCTACAAATTAAGCCAAAGAAACAAAGTCGACTTCCAGGCTGCATCAACGAATGCCTTAGTAGAATCGATGAAAGGTCATTGTGTTGCATGCAGCTAGGCGGACTCACATATATACCAGAGGAGGCAATCGCCCCCTTGATTTGAAAAACACACACTAATATTTATACTATGCATATAGTTTGCCCTTTAATTTTTATTTGCCTTTAAAAATTTTATTGTCATTATTCGAGATCCTACATCCGCCTCGATTGCAAGTTAAGATAGGGAAGAAAAAAAAAAGTACTATTGTCCCTCTCCAAAAGAAGAGCATGTGAAGTCATTTCTTGCAAAACACTTCAGGCCTTCCAAATATACCAAAATACAAAACATGATGTAATAATTCTATCATGTAAAACACTGAAATTACTAGAACCAGAAACATTGTTCCACCAAGAAATTGAACAAGAAAAGCCCCCTGAAAATCAAAGAGATCCCAGCAAATACCCCGTTACCCACTACTTTCCGGACATTTTAAGCAAAAGGAACATGAAATAAAAAGGTGATCAACCTCAGCAAGACCCTGAAGAATTAAAATTGCATATTTTTTAAAATTTATAGACTTACCAGAAATCTACTCGTAGAGGCTGAGAGTATCTCTTGCAGATTAGAAGCACAGGAGGCATTAGCCTTAGGCTTTTTGTCTTCAAACCAACATAAACTCAATTCAAACTAATTACCCTTATGCCTAGCTACAAAAATCCCTTAAAAAGTGAATCAATTAGAAATGCCTTACATAGGGTCTTATTATTATCATACTTAACCGTAGAAATACTTTAATTTATTATATTATTACACCAAACATATCTATCTACTTGCAAGACATATTAAACAACGATGTGTTTTTTCTGAAATTCTTTTTTTAAGCCCAATTTGAGAGTGATTAGATTATTGATTTTTAACTTTTATTTCTTCAATTCTCATCATCTCAGCCTCAACAGTCATGGATTTCAAAGAATAAGAAATGAAGGATTGACCTATGGGTTTCTTCAATCTTTTTATGTCAAGATTTTTCTTCCGATATCATGTTCTTGACATATCAGTTGTTTGTTCTGTGTGTTTCATTCTAGGTTTTCTTTGTTGGTAATAGGTGTCGTGTGTGGAGTGATTTACAGAACAGATTCGTAATTCACGGATTTAATTACGGAAATTAAATGCAGAAATAAACAACTCGGAAATAAAATCTAATTTTATTATTTAGATCTAACAAATTAAAGCAATTATGGTGCAGATCGAATAAATTAACGCAACTATATGATAGATCTAATGAAACACAGCTACTATGATCAGGGGCGGCTCCAGGAATTGTGTGACACGGATCAGAGATCAAGAACGACACACTGTATTACAAGTTTCTAATGCATTATATAAAAAATATATGAATATTTATGAGTCAAGGGTAATTATTTGAACTTTTTAGCGGGTCGATAAGTAGATATTAGTACATAAAAAATACCTATAATTTTTTTTTTGTTAGAGGGTCAATTAACCCAAAAGCTTGAAGGTATATAGAATTAACAAAAATGCAATTAACGTACAGATATGACTTGAACGATTGAGAAAATTAAATACAATGCATAAATAAAGACAAACCGAAGCGAGTTATGAAACTCTTTCCTTAAGACAGATTGCTCCGGTATGGTGCCCACGGTAGTATCAACGGTCTCTCAAGATACAACGGCTTACGTCGTCTTGGATTGAGAGGCACTTCAACAATCCAAGCTCCGGCGAACTTACTGCGTGCTTCGACTTCTCTTCGACTCAATAACTAGAACTATATGCTTGATAGTATGTGGTGGAAGACACAAGAGAAAACTGAATGCCTCAACCTTCATCCTTGGGGTTCTTTATATAGTGGAGAGGAAGAGCCAATGCTTGAATGTGATTGGCCAGAACACGTCATTAAAGTCGGCTGACTTTTCCCCTTGGAAAAGAAACTGGGCCGAAAATTTTAATTAAAATTGGCCGACTATTTCCACAATTCTGATTGGTCGGATGACGTGTTTTCTGAATTCTGATTGGTCAGATGATTTAATCGCTCGACTTTTCCCTCAAGAAAAGCTATTTCTGGCCGAAAATAATCTAATTTCGAAATCAATTTAATTAAATTAATTCCGGACCGACTTAATTAATCAGAATTCGTTTCCACACAATTCTGGAACCTTCCAACCGCCTCTCGAACAACTAATTAATTTTCTGGTTAAATTCAAATGAACTTTTATCCAAAAAATTAATAGTAACACCCGAACCGAACCAAGCTTGAGCACGAGCCGAGACGGACGGACGGCGGCGGGGCGGCGTGCGCGTGTGTGGAATTATCTAAGTGACTAAGTCCTCCCTCCTGCACAAAAGTGTCTTGCCCCTTAGGGCACATTTATAAGAGCATACACTAACTCTTATATATGGAGTTCAAGTCTCTCTAACTTCCAATGTGGGAGATTGAGTTGAGGTTCCCCCTTCAACTCTCATCTCCAACACATTTCCAACCAACTTTTGGCATTAATTTCTAATTCACCCGATATCCGAATCGAGTGATTCCAAAGCCAAACATTCTCTACTCTGTGAGTAGAATATTTAGAAGTAATAAGATCCCTGTGAATCTCACCAGAGCGTATCCGAAATTCGCTCTAAAGTTGACCATTTTAACCCCATTTCATGAGATATCTCCAACATTATTTTTGTTTGTCCAAGCAGTATTCCGGCAGTGCCGTATTTTCCGGCGTTAGTTCGTTTATCAATGATACTTTTGTCTTTTCAAAAAAAAAATTAAGAAAAGTTAAAAGGATTGGCCCTTTCAAACTTACAATCTTTATGAAAAGATTTCTTCACACACAAGTATTTGATAACGTGTGGAATAAACAACAAAATTTCATAACGGTTAAACCAATTATCGTAACTTTTACCAATTCCAATTGATTTGACAACCATTTTGTCTTGTATAAAATGACGGCTCACCCCGTCAAGCACGACCCCCAACCAAAACCCCTCCACCCCCCCCCCCCCCCAAAAAAATTTAAACCAGAAATTCTTGACCCAGACAGTTTCAATTCAAAATTTATTGCTACATGAGCGTTCCTGGACACAGACCCATAAGCCACTATCGTAAAAATTTCGGTTAGGACCCTGATTAAATAGAATCGTCCCTGCTAATACACAATACTACTGTGTTGTTAACTGCCGAGCCGAACCGAATATCAGTTGTTCAAACTTGTGTTCGTTTAGATCACAAGCTTGTTCATGTTCATTCGTTTAACAAACGAACAAAAAAAATATGTTAAAACTTGGTTCGTTAAGATCACGAGTTTGTTCGCGAATGTTTGTTTAATAAACGAACAGAAAATTATGTTCAAACTCAGCTCATTTATAAAGAAATTTTTTTTAATGCCCGTGTTCAAGTTTGGCTTACTACATGTATTTTGCCTTCTAGCTCGAGCTCGGATCGAATTTGGCTCGTTAAGATATCAATAACCAAATCCAAATTAATAAATAACAAAATACAAATTAATATTCAAATATCATAATAACAACAATATTAGGAAAACTCTTTAAATATTCTATAGAATTACTCTACCTAGTAGATTTTTTTTTGAACGGCAAATTATATATTATTATTATTATTATTATTATTATTATTATTATTATTATTATTATTATAATAAAGAAGCTAGCCAGGAGCTAGACAAGATTGTCAAGTCTTACAACAAAACCATGAAAACCCCCAACAAACTAGAGCAAAAACTAGCAAGCTAAAACAAAAGCAAAGCAGATCTACTGAGTGCCGGACACAAAAGGATTTTGCCTCCAATCATCCCAATTGGTGGAGCAACTGCTTTTCCTTCCAATTATCCAAGAGAAACTATAGCCCTGAATCTCCTTGAATATCTCCTCAGCGGTAACCGTCTTAGAATTAAAAACCAGGTTGTTTCTCTTAATCCATAACACCCATATCACTACCTTTCGAATCGCCTCCCAAATCTTATAAACAACTCTTGAATCATCATCATCTGAGTTGATACGATAACCAGCTGTCCAATGTAATGGAAGTGAGATAGATAAAGAGCACCAAGCATAGATCTTTTGCCAAACAAGAATAGAGTAGGCGCAATGTAAAAAGATATGAGAAGCGTCTTCCGGCACCATGTGACAGAAAGGACATGAGTCATCAGCAATGTGAATACCCCGTTGCACCAAGTTATATATACAGAGTTGGAAGTCGATTGAGTGCCGCTTTCCAACAAAGAACGTTGACTTTAGAAGGAACCCAACTATTCCATTTAGCGAAAAGATGTGTAGAAAAAATGGCTTCTTGAGATACCATCGCCTTCTTTAGTGCAGCGACCGAGAATACGCCATTATTGCTAAGCTTCCACATAGGAGTATCAATCATATCTGCATGTAATTCAAAATTGGAAAGCAAACTTAAAAGTTTTTCTAACTCCCCAAACTCACGCCCCCTTAACTCCCTCCTCCAATCCCAACTCCAAAGCCACTCATTCTCCCGAAAAGAGCCCCTTTTCACTAATAGCACAAGTTTTATCACTATCAAGCCTCAACAATCTAGGAAACAAAGCTTCTAAGATGTTGTTGCCCGCCCAAGGATCCGTCCAGAATCTAACCCTTCTACCATTTCCCACATTCCACCTTATAGAAGAAGTAAAACAAATTCCTCTAGACTCCAATCTAACACAATTTCTAATGACCCCCTGCCAGACTCTACCAACCCTATTAACATTAGTCCTCATTTTCAAACCCCCCTCCTCTCCATACATTGTCTCTACAACTTTTCTCCACAGAGCATTGATGACCGTTTTACAGCATAGCCAACTCTAACCGGCAGGGTACCGAGTCGGTTGTACTATAAATGGCGAGAAAGGTCGTATCCCACAGGGAATCTGGTCAAGTATCAAAGCCGGTCTCGTTCTTAGTTTAGGTCAACACAGTCTTTGAAAAGGGTGATTTGTCAGATCACCGATTCTAATCAACTAAATATACACAAAATAAAAGAGTTAGAGATAGCCGAGCTATGATCCAATCAACTACTTACCAAACCCTAAAAAAGTCCGGAGGTGTTCTTGATTCACCTAAATGTTCTCGATGTCACTTGAAGGGTGTCGTTTCCAAATTCTGAGAATATACATTATTTCAATAATCTACCTTCATATGTCAAGTTCAACAGTCCGCTGACCGGATTTAACTGACCTAACACGGTCTATGATCAATGAAACGCTCAACAAGTTGATACAAACCTCACACACGAAACCGAATCTAAACAACTCAGTCGGTTTTACAGGGTGATCCTAGAACCCCGGCTCCCGTACCCTCTCGCAAAATATATGTGTAAAGAAGATACATGTAATACGATTATCAAATTGCCAATTAAACAAACGTGATTAAGTATAAGTTCTAGAACCACAAACACGTCAAGAATTACCATTCAAACATCAAGAACAACACATGAACAAGCTAGGATTCGGTTTCAAAGACTTTCACATAACTCGGCTATAAAACAATTAGCTACTCATCATACTATGCAAATATCAAAAAATCATCAAGAAATTTAGCATACTTCAAGATCTAATTCAAGAACAAGAAAGGAAATTGAAATACCGAATATATTAGGCTGTAGAAATCGAATCTCCGAATGAAATCCTGTAAAAAACGCGTCAAGCTATCTTCGAAATCCTCCGGATTACAACAATCTACAATTAAACTAAGCTAATCTATCTACAAACTAAGCTAAACTAAGGAAAATGAAGAAAAAGCTGCAGAAAAATGGCTGAAAATAAAGATAGGGAAGAAGATAAGAAGGTGGGGGGTATTTATAGTGTTAGTGAAAGCTGAACGCTAGGCGTGCGCCAAGGAAAGTGCATACGCACGCCTAGGAAACACTAAAAATATCTCAGCTTGCACCGCCATAGGTAGGTGTGCGCCTAGCATGCAGAAGGTTGGACTGAAACTTTGTCCATTTTCAGCCCCTCAGGTGTTCGCTTAGGGTTTTTCAGGTGCACGCCTGCTGACTTATCTTCAATAAATCGGCCATAACTTTGTGTGTAGATCTCCAAATCCAGTGATTCAAAATGCATTGGAAATCTAACTCAACTGTCTACAACTTTCATGCATTTGTCCAGCCCAGAGAATGCCTCTAAGGTGGATCAAACTGCAGATCAATGAAAGGTATGGTTGTAGTACTAACGAGTTTTGATCCATTTGAATGTTTAAGCTTCGGGCACACGTTCCAACCCTCGTATCTCGCCTTCCGGTCATCTCGAACACCTAATACCTGTACAAAATCACAACAAATACCACATGTAACCCCTACAGGACACTAGGGTGACCAAGAAAGCATCAAAACACCGAAAAATAACGAGATTTCCGGACTTTACGTCCTAGGTCTCGAAATGATAACCAAGGTGTAATAAGCACCAAAATACTACCAAATGTCACCGAAAACATATAAAACGAGGTATAAACGGGGCATAATCACATAGTAAATGATAGTCAAGTTGACTCTCATCAAGCATCCTCCCGAGAAGCAAACCTCCACACCCATTTCCCCAACAAAGCCTCATTTTAAACTCTACCTAGTAGATTAAAATTGGCTCATCATCTTATATGTTATGATTATGTTGTATATTGATTTATCTATATAAGGAGTTATACGAACATAATTGAACGCTCGCGAGCTTGTTCATGTTCGTTTGTTTAGGAAACGAGCTTATAATTTTGTTCAAGCTTGGTTTGTTAAGCTAAACAAACGCACGATCACAAATACTAACGAGTCGAACACAAGCTTATTCGTGTGCGGCTCTGTTCGTTTAACAACACTCGTCATATCTATTCGTTCGTATGAAAATTGAATATATGACTTAAAATCGATTTTTCAAAGGTCAAGCATAGATAATGCTACTATGATTTGCTTTCATAATAATGTTGTCATATACGGGTCTCTCTCCCTTTATATATGCATAATTGAAGTAGCGTATTGAGATATAATGTCAATTATTTATCTCTCCATCTTTATCGGTTTAAGTTTTCAAGAGAGATGATAATTAACAGAAGTAAATAAGACATGTCGTTTTGCTTTCGGAGGTCGAAGATCACTTTTAAATAGTTTTTTTTTTTTTTCCCGAAGGTACTACTATTAAATATATACCCGGCCCGAGAATTTCACTAAAAATAATTGATTATAAAATATAGGCCATTAAAGAAAGTACAAAAGCTACATGTCACCACAAACTTTAAACCCAAAAGTAAAACATCAATACCAAAATTCATGCTTTAAATAGTAATTATATAAATCAAACACATACTAAATCTAACTTCGGGATATCAGAATTAAATTCGATTTTTGAAAAGACAATTGTATGACCAATATTGACTTTTCAGAGGTAAATATCTACCTTCAACGTCTACTAAATCAATCTAAACCCGAAATATAAGTCACGAAGAATGGTGTATTCGGGTCGGGTGGTATCTTTTAACAGACTTATACTCACGGCATTTGAATTTGAAGAGAACCATTGAAGACACATGCTAAACCTCTTTTTGAACAAGTGATATTTGATATTTGAGAAGACAAAAAAATCATCAATACCCGCACTTTTCAGAGATCGAACGGCGACTTTCAAACTCTACAAATCGCGTATGCTTGTATAGTGCCTTTTAGCACACTTGAACTTACAGAACTCGAAGAGTCATTCAGCCAAAACAAAGAAAAGAAGTACACTATACGTTGGCGACAAAAACCTATTGGCCGTCTTTTGGTATTCGATTTCTTTTAAGTCTTGCAAACTATATATAGCTAATAAATATTGTTTTTTTTTTTTTTGGACCATTTGATCTTACAAAAATATGATCGGATAGTTTTGATTTTTGGTTGATCGAATTGTCCAAGAAGTAGACTAAAATCCAGCATCTTAATTACACGTAAGAAAACAAATTTTGATATAAATATACCATCCAAAAACGTTTCAATAAGAAAGCTCCCTCTATAATGCATTTTTTAAATCTTTGATTATGTTGGATTTACATATTGATCAATTAGTCCAACATAATAATCAAGTATATAAAAGTGTGTTTTGTCACTCATTATGTCATTATTGTTGTGATAATAACATTTTCTATCACCGTGAGGCTTGTAATGTGATGAGAACCGATCTTCTCGTGATATATGCTAGAAAAAAAATACACAATATGGATCACTAATATGCATCATACACAACCCGGTCACCGGCCAACCTCTTCTGGCCAGACAACAAGGGAAATGGTACGAACACAACCAGAAAAACACAACCATCAATACTACATATTTTTATATGATTGATCATGGTGTGTTATTTATCCATTGATCAATGCTGAATATACAGAAACGCGAATCCGGATCCAATCCATAGTTGGGTCGTCAGATCCGATTCTCAGCACCGATCGAGACACTCGATCTAGCACAGCGGAAGCTACGAATAAATTCGCATGCGATTTTACCACGATATTATCTACATAAATAATTAATCTAACTATAAGAAGGTTGAATATTTACCTTCAACGGAAACGAAGAAATAGTCGACCAAAGGGAGAAGCCGCAGTCTTCCGGATTGTATCTCCTAGCGACGACTGGTGGACGTCGATCCTCGCCGCAGAACCTCCTCGAATATGCACAAGAAAAACCCTAAGTTTTTCTTCTCTTAATGACTAAGGCAAGAAGCTAAATTTTCTTCCTTTTTATTTAGATGTGGCGCAATTTTATGTGTGAAATTGTGTTGGGAGGAACTCTCTTTTTATAGGAAAATAATTTGTCAAGAGAGTTATCATTTTCACACCACAATTACCTATTCCCACAAGTAAAAGATATTTGCCAAAAGATAAGAGATAATTCCCAAAAAAATCAATCTCTTATTTTTCCATTAATTATCCAACAAATAGATAATTAATTAATTACACATGTGACATAATCTAGAAAAAAAAAATCCTAATTTATCATAATGTGTGGCGCCACTTTATCATTAAATTTAATAGAAAATGTCTTTTCTATTTTACATATTATTTACTAAATAAATAATATTGCATATTCATTAAATAGACTAACTATTTAATTTATTCTCGAGGTTCTATAAAACGAGAAAACACTCACGTGTTAGGAGCCAACCCGGGGATCATGGACCTATAACCAGTAGCTACAATAAATTAAATAAAATATTCATCGAACATAATATTTCTACTTAATTCATTAATTCCGGAATTACGCCACCATAAATCCGAAACTGAACTTTATCGATTATAGATATTACTTATTCACAAAATGTCGAGTCGAGTCGATAAGTGTCCATTGATATAATCATTTCATATAAACTAACCCTCCATAGACTATCCATAATGAAGCGGGATCATTTCCGTAAACCTTCTTCAATACGTCTTATCCTTATTTACCATTAACCCACTAGTGATCAATTAGTTCATAACCAATACGAACTCCGCGGATCGATCAGTTTATAGGATTAACAAATAAGGGGATTGTCTTTCTACTTCCCGCAGGAAGGAATGTATTCCATATATGTGAGACACACGTCTCACTCATTCCAGAATAGTGCCAACGTGAAAGTGATTCGGACCGCGCCACTTTGCGATCCTTAACGAACACATCAAACCTTATCCTGAAACAAGTAGGAGTCTGTAATCACTTCAGGATTAAGGTTAATCCATATATGATCATCTTGTGATTTAATAAGATTTCTCAATCACGGAATTATATGAGAAACTCAGATTAAAGCGGTCCAGTCCTATATGATTCTTATCATATATAAATGCCTCACTTAGACAACCAATGTCGACGGTCCGGATAAGACGGTCACATCATAAAGTGTTCTGGGCGCATTAATGGTGGTTTAATCAATAGACCCCATACTTTGATTAACTTCACCACGGACTAATATTTCAAGTGTATCACCATAAACTTAATCCTCATGTGTGACACACACTAAGTTATATGGCTACATATGATACGACTTGGGGTTTTCAGCAGTGTATTAAATATAAGCACAAAGCAAATAATAAGATGAAATAAAATCTGTCATTTATTAAATAAAAACAATTATATAAATTGTCTTTCGGGCACTACACCTAACACTAGGTCCCACCATTAGCAACGTGTAGAAGTAAATTGTGTATTTGGTTATGTCAATTTGGCTATGGTTATAGCATTGCCCAGGCAACAGTGTCCTTAAGCAGTTATACATCAAGCACGTCTTTTAGCTCAACCAATAGCTGGTTTTCTTCACACCGTCATTTGATATTTGTCACCTCATAACAATCTCAGGAATGACCGTGTTATCTCCAAAAAGACAACACCATGTTATATAAATCAAGTAACCGCGTATCATATGAGGGTAATGCCAACCACTTAAACATAACGAACGACGCAACATACTTTTGCATTCTTGAATATGATAAGTTTACTTCATAATCAATGGATCCAACATCATAATCAATGGGATAAAAGTGTGTTGTGAACTTGTGACTGAGTGATTGTGACTGTATTATTACCCTATTATATAAACCCACAAAATTACAAGTGCAGTATTAAGCCAATTTTATTATTCAAATGTGACATTTATACTTTCGTGAACTAATTGGTCACTCTACATGGCAAGTTTGTTTTGCACGAATAAAATGAAATGAAATCATAAGAATGGAATGGAATGAACACATTGGAAACAAATTTCACAATAAATGACACTGAGTGATGTGTAGAGCAAGGTAATAGGGTATGGTAGAGTGGTTTGGGTTAGGGTGCGTAAGGTAGGGTATCTAGGATGTGGTAGCCATACCCCACCACCCAACACTCATCACCCACATTACCCTACAACAATTTACTCTACCATCCCACCTTACATACCCACCATTCCTAACTAACCACCCACCATATCTATCACCCCCCCCAACACCCAACCCTTCCGTACCACCCCAACCTTCCCAAACCTATCTTACCTTACCATACCTCACCTTACCCACCATCATACCTACCTAACATTATTCACCTTAATTACCATACCTAACCTTACCCCACCACCCATCCCAGCCAAGCCCACCTATCCAACCATGACTAACATGGCCTTACCCAACCTACCCTACCTATATACCTTACCTCATTGTACCCTACCCTACCCCATTCAAGCATCCTCGACCATACGCAACATTAATACCCCACTACCCACCTAACCTTTTGTCATCACCCACCTTACCTAACCCGATCCCACCCAACCCACCCTAACCCCACATAATCTATGATCATACCCCACCACCCTACGCTACCACATACTCTACCATACCTAAATCTACCCCACCTTGCTTACCTTACCTTACACACCCTACCTCACCCACCTCACCCCTCTTACCCATCAAGGGCACCACTAACGTGTTTTGTCGATTTTAACTTCATTATCTCATTCAATCGATTTTCAAAAGATAATGAAAATAGATATTTTCCACTTCGTTCGAATGAACTTTCATTCCGTGTTACCTTATTATCATAGTGAAACATGGGAATGAAACAAAAATCATTCAATCCATTCCAATCCCGCAGAACAAACAAGTCATTATAGCCCTAAGTAAACTCTCGTTTAAATAAATATTACACCCATACGAAATATCATTGTCACGTCTACGTTACGATATTTGTATTAGGATCAAGCGCTTACCGTTATACTAAAATCAATTGGTGTTAGTAAAGGTGCTACTATATTTCCTTATATCGCGCGTCGCCGCGTGTGGCTATAAGAAGGAGAGCCAACACTGACTTGCTTTTTTTTTTTTTTGGGAAGTATGAGCGTATAAGAATAGAGTGGGGCGCATGACAACTTTTGTTTTAGTTTTGTTGTTAAATGTCTTTGAATGCGAGAACTGGCTCGGGATCTCTGCTAACAAGATTGTGTATTAGGATCAGCGTTCTGGTTAAAAAAAGCCGATTGGTGTTAGTAAATGTGCTACTATATTTCCTTATATCAATTTGTTGTGTCAAGCTGACTGTCTTAGTAAATTGCTCCATTCACAAATCTCTTTCATCTTTGATGATCTCACTAATCAGTTGAATAATAATTTTTGTCAAATACTTTAATTCTAACATAGAGATCATGTCAACATCTATCTTCTTCATTGGCTTATTAGATAGGTGCTTTAATAAATTTTATTATGCTGTTAAAAAGAAGGGAAAAAAAAACTCCCTTTCTTTTCAGTTTTTTGGCTGCATTTCCTTAATTAGGCTGTTAACATCATTTTTCTTTTTCGTGCTGTAAAAGATAAGTCAAATACCAAACTTTAGTCTTACTCCAAATAAAATAAACATGCGTAGAAATAGAACGTACCGACAAATCATTAGCACGTAGTAAAATAATATAATAACTTAATATAATTTAATACAATATAATATTACGACGAAAATGTTGAAGTATTCGTCATACTACTGGTTACCCATGTGGGCTTAAGAATAAATGATTAAAGTTAACCTCATCATCATTTGCTCAAAACAGCTCATTTACACCCCAACTTAACTAACACATCGTGACATGCAACTAAGAATAATCTTATTTTGTCTTCAGGATATGGCCTGGTAATATTGTGGTAAAGAGGCTTTTAGTCTTTAAAATGTGATTAAATCTTAAAATTTGAGTGTGGATGTTCAAACCAAGTAAATGAGACTTTTTTCAATTTATTTGGTATAATAAATTTATTCATCCGTAGGACAATGTGAGTGAGGAAAACATCTCTACTCATCCGTGGGAAATAGGAGTGGAGACTCTTGTGGTTAGAGTTTAACTATTTTAAGAATAATCTTATTGCATGGGTCATGGTCCTCCCATCTAAAGGGCTGTTGAAACACCAT
Source organism: Gentiana macrophylla (assembly GCA_026214975.1). Lineage (NCBI taxonomy): Eukaryota > Viridiplantae > Streptophyta > Magnoliopsida > Gentianales > Gentianaceae > Gentiana > Gentiana macrophylla. Next base: position 91,746,682 of record CM047816.1, read on the forward strand.
GATTAACATTCTCACCATTATGTCGGGTCGGGGAGGAGGGCCCTATAAGCGAAGGATGTCGCCTTTTGCACCAAAGAATAATCTTATTTCCAAAATGACTTCAAGACGACATATACAACATGATAAATATGACACTAAAACTTCTAATGATATGACATTTATTTAGAGTTATCTTAATGCACATCTTTAGTAATCTCAGTGACAAATAATGTTGTGACGGTTATTATGTCAGATTGATTGTGACACTAGCCACAACCGCTCTAACATATACAATTGATATTACATTATGATGTATCGGACACATGATGTAGCAGTGAGATTCATCTTTAAGTAATGGTCATCAGTAAATGTTTCATTAACACATCATGCTGTAGAATTTGTTGTGTCAAACTGATTGAGGCATGAACAATACAGTACAACTATATATATTACCAAAATCACTAAGACATAATGAATGTAACCTAATGTGTTTATAGGATCACATAGTGATTTGACAATGAAACTCGTCTTTAAGTATATGTCGCATTATGAAAAGTCTCAATGTCACAGTCATTTACGGAGTTTATTTTGTCAGAGTGGTTGTGGTAGGATCATCATAATATAATTAAATCACGACAATCATTCCGATACAACAAACGCAACAACATAGTCCTACTAACACATCAAATTGTATGCGGTATTTACTTAAAGAGGGGTATCATTGTGACATCATAAGTAGTCACACTGACATTATAAATGATTATGTCAGTAGTCACAACTACTCGGACACAATTGATTGCACAACCTGATATATTAGTGAGATCAATGTTGATATGTAATAAAACCTATTTTAAAATAAATGTCATATCACGATAGATAGTGTCACATCTAATCGGTAGTTGTGAGAGACTAGTCCAAGCATTACTATATAACTAAATTGCCAAATCCACTCCTAATAAATCTCACAACTTCTCATATAACTATCTTTCCAAATCCACTAATAATAACCCTCACCACTTCTCATCAAATCCGCCATAGCCAATACCTTCAACAACAAGAAAAAGCTCAAGCTTCATCATCACTATCCATCAATGGCAGAACTTGAGAACCCTCAAGTAATGTCCAAGATGATGAGTTTTCTCTCTCGTGTTCTTCAAAGTGTTGCAGAAGGGAATGATTTCAAAGGGATGTTCATGAAATCCCACCAGAGGATCTCAGTGTTTGATGGATTAACAAAGCCCGTGATTTCGATTCAAAGCTATATGCAGAGGATCTTTCAGTATGCAAATTGTAGCCCTTCTTGTTTGGTGGTTGCATATATTTATCTTGATAGATTTTCACAGAAGCAGCCATTGTTGCCTCTCCATTCTTTCAATCTTCATCGTTTCATTATTACAAGTGTTTTGGTTTCTGCTAAGTTCATGGATGATGTGTAAGTTTTCTTTTTCTCTCTCTCAAACTTAATTATTTAATTTTTTTCAAAAATGATAGAGTAAACGAAGTACTCCACACCCATCCCCCGACAAATGTATTGTATGGTTGAGCTTTTTTTTTTTTTTTTTTTTTGTTTTTGTTTTGTTTTTTTAAGAAATGAATGGCTTTGGAGAAGCTTCGGTACATATTTCTGTGGACATGTTCAGTTACTCTATCGCTGTCCTAATTTTTTTTTGGTAAACGAGGATATCATTGCTAAAAGCACGATTATTGAGAATGTTATTTAATTATTGCCAGAAAAAAAATGTGATTTAATACGATAACTTTATGAATGCAATGATTAAAAAATCATTATAATATAATTATTGCAGTATTTCTTTTAACTTTTTACCTAGTCTTAAATCACAAATTTTACTATGGTACAGGGTCAAATCCTATTTCGTGTGTCTAACCAATAGGATTTAAGATTTTTCTTGTGGACCTTTGTGTTAAAAAATGAACAACCAATCATGTTTTTTTAAAGTGATGACATGGTGGTCCAAAATTTTGGTTCAGGACCACCATAAAACTATTGACTTAAATAAAAGTAAAGTAAGAAAATGAGCAATAAATATTGCTTTAAAAAACAATCTACATCAGATAGAATAGAATTTTTTTTGACAATTAAATCAGTTATTTTAGAACGTTTGGAGTAATACTCAATTGTGTCACCTTTTTAACACCATTTTTTTGACAATAGTATTACCATATAATACTAGTGGCAATACATTAAACCAAACACACTTCTACATATGTAGATTTAGTTATAATTACTAGTTTATTGATATGAATCCCACATTTTGATCAGTGTTGTGAAGAGGAGTGCATATCATGTATTTTAGCAGAGGTAATATATATTACTGTCATAACCATGCAGACATAACGGACGTCATAATATATTTTTATATTATTGATCACCATATAGGACCAAATGATCATGATTTAGCCTTAATTAACTTGCTTCCAAGCATAAAATTGCGTAAATCAAAATAAGAAACCTATCAAATGCAAAAATAATAAATAATATAATGGAGGTGGTTGCAAATCTCTTTAACAAGCCACAGTCTAGGGGTAAGTAGTATATAATTCACATTCCTTCAAAGTCTTCATTTTAAATTTAATTATAAAACTATATAGTTTCATAAATAAAATAAAACAATATTTAGCATCATAGTTCTATGCAATGATTTTTTGTTCTTTTCTAAATTTATACATAATCAATATGATCCAACTATTGGTGCATAGAGTATATTAATTGATCAATTGCGTATACATATGTAACGCTTCGGAACTCGGGTCTAGCATATTTATTTGAGCTATAATGACTTATATAATTACTTAGATTCATCGTCTTCGTTTGATCTAAAATTATTAAGTAAAATTACCTAGTGTAGAATGTCCTAATTTTATATCATTGTAATGTTTCTCTCACGTTTACGATGATGTTACATTTTTCTTTTCTTAAGGAACTAGTGTTCTCGTCAGGACTCTACAAAATATATCTGCAGGTCCTCATCGTCTATCACGGTGTGACACTTAGTTCTATTATTCTAGGTGTGCCCCCACCATCTCTCATTGTATATATGACACTTAATTTCAGTTGGTAGTATGTTCTGATACCATCGGTAACGCCTCACGGGTGCGACACTTAGTTTCAATAATTCTAGGGGTGCCCCCATCGCCTCTCACCTTGACTTATTTCAATCTAGTAGACTGTTAGTCTTCTCTGATATACCACCGATAACGCTACAGAACTCAAGTCTAGCTAGCAAAATTACTAGAGCCATAATAAATTCGGTAATTATTTAATCTCATCCTTATCGTTTGAACTAAAATAGTTAAACAAGGTATTAAGTTTATTACGTGTCAAACCTTATATTATTTATAATATTCCTTTCACTTTTACAATATGATAACTATGTAAAAGTTGTATGTTCATAATTGATCTTATATCATTTTTTTATAAAGCTAAAATGCCCATTTAGGCCATTTAAAAAACAAACCATGTGAAAGAAGTCTTTAAGCACGAGTGAAAGCCACCTAAAATGAGATGTCACTTGTCCCATTTTCTCTGCTTTAACTTTTTCTTCATAACCATTATCCAAGCCACAAAATGAAAAATTAAAAATAAAAATTGATAAAACATTTATTTGCATCATTGTATGTAATTTGTGCATTATTCCGAATCAATTCTTTAAATCAAAAATCGCCTTTTTAAATATCAATTATGATGGTCGAATTTTCAAAAATCGATTCTTGATTCTCTAATCCTCTGTTAAATAATTGATTCGATATAAGACAAAAATAATGATTACATCGATAAATTGTGAACGGTATATAGATAAATAAATAAATAAAAGACTTAAACAAAACTGCCGATAATACCTAGATCTGAATATACTGTACTTGATCATTATATAGTGACAACTGCAATGAAATAGTTGTCACCTTGTCATTTTTTGATTCCTTTTTTTCTTGTCCATCAACTGATTCGATATAAGACAAAAATAATGATTACATCGATAAATTGTGAACGGTATATAGATAAATAAATAAATAAAAGACTTAAACAAAACTGCCGATAATACCTAGATCTGAATATACTGTACTTGATCATTATATAGTGACAACTGCAATGAAATAGCTGTCACCTTGTCATTTTTATTCCTTTTCTTGTCCATCAACTTGGTGCATTGTCTATCGTGAATCGTAGTAGGGAAGCTATGCGTGAGAGGATCTGGCCAGCTACACGGGTGGAATCAGCGATCCCGTCAGGAAGTATGAAGATCTCTGGCAGGATTCACTAGTAGGAAGTTCCCCCCACTTGGCACGCAGTCGTTTAATTTATTCATTTAGTGCCGGCAGGTTGACAATAACACTGACACATTCAGATAATGATTGAATAGGAATTTTATTAAATACATATTAATTATTAAGTTTATTTTATAATAATGGTGTAAACAAAGAGAGTTATGGGACAAAAAAAAATTGTGCATTTCATATTTACTCACCATATATTTGTCTACATATATATTTTACCATCACTGATTATAATGTATAATTCATTCATCGATATAGACCATGTCAAGAACGGTGATGAAAGTGTATTGTGACACTGAATTATTTCTTTACGGTTTACTCTTAATTAACAATTTTTTTTTAATATGCTATTATTTACAGATTCTACGACAATGCTTTCTACGCCAAGATCGGTGGAATTAGCACAATGGAGATGAACATTTTAGAATTAGATTTCTTATTTGGGATTGGATTTCAACTAAATGTGACACCAACAACTTTTTACACATATTGTTCTCATATTCATAAGGAGATGCTTTTGGAATCTCCACCTCTGCATTTGCTGCCTTTTCATTCAAAACCCCATTGTTGCATCATTAATCAAGAAGATGAATCCACAACTTCACAGCAGCACCAGTTAGCAGTTTGAATTGGTTTTGTTTGAATTGTTACAAAGACATTCATTGATCTCAATTTAATTCCAATTTTATCTTTTTGACTGTTCCATTTTTTTTTCCCTCAGAAAAGCAAAAATGAAAGTATGTGATTCCATTTTTACGGCAAGACAAGATTTTGATTTTGGTTTATATGAACAGCACTCAAGACATCTTCATTTTCAAAATTTAAGATGGGGGAGATATATTAACGTTTTATATATACTTTAGCAAGTTTAAAAAACGGAATATCTCCAGGAGGGATCACGATCGTAAACATTATTAAAATAGAATGAAATAGGATTCTATTTCATTCTTGACGATGCTGGATATCGTCGAGTATATAATCTGGGCCTGAATTACTCCTAGAACGATTTTATCAAGCACATTTTACAATGGAGATGATGATTTTGGTTTGTTTTAGACTGAGTCTGAGAGTTAATTTCTCTCAAGTTGCCTACGTATCTAATGTGTGTAATTGGAATCAAGTCTCTCGTAGTTCCTTAGTGTTTATTTATGTAGGGGTGTTTCGCCTCACATTTCTTGCTCTGTAAGCATTAGGTTTATTTCGTGGTCCCTAAGGATTAATTCGAATAAATCCCTTTGATAAGGGATAATGAAGACTGTATTCAAATTATCAGATCGAAGTCCTATCATCACAGGATTCTTCCCATCGTTGTCCTATTATCTAGGCACATGCGTGAATTATCATCATAAGGAAAGACCCAGACGTCCTGCATTGGGCTCCTCAGGTCGCCTCGACCTGGGTTGGACGACCTGTCTTCCGTCATGACCGAGCTGCCCTACAGTGGTCTATTAGGGAAGGTCTAGGACAGACCTCCAACCTAGGGTCAGGCCTGGGTAACATGAAGCCCCTGGCCCTAGTAACTATTATTAGCTTCTCTCTTTATTTATTACAGCGCCACTCTCTGAGTGACACGTGAAGAGGTCTACTCTGGCCCTCGTCATAAGCCCCCCAGGTCTGACTAGACTCTGTTAGGGTAGGGCAGACCTGACTTAGGCGGAGCGCAGCTCGGCTACTTCACAGAGTTGAGGCTTGCCTTGCCACGTGGCTGAGTTACCGTCATCAGCTAACTATGACCGGCACGGAAATCGAAGTGTTTCTTCACACGTCTTAATGATGAGGTGGTTTTCCCCATACCACTTTTTGGAGTTTATAACCCCCTAGTCTTGTCACGTCTCTTCAGACGTTACAACCTCCCACTTAAACCCGGGATTGAAGTCGGACGGTTGCCATTCCAATCTTCAACCTCCTTCATACAAGTTCCTGCGATTTTTTCATTTTAATTCCTTCACTGTTAATGAGTGAGCCAGTGATTCTTACTGATAGTTCAATCGAAGCCTTGTTTGAGTCTGGCAGAATCAGAGAGTGAAAACTCCCATTTTAGGGTTAACTCTGAGAACCCTGTTCTTCTGCCGGTCGAAAATCCTGTTACCAAACCCTTAACCAATCGTAGGGGATTTGAACATCTGGTTCTAGCCCCCCGATACAATCCGTCTTACTCCGGTCCTCCACGCTCCTCCGGAACTTCTATGTTCGTCCTAACTCTCAAAGCGCATATAACTTTGAAATCCCAAGCCGCCTCCCAGCCGAGTTGCTCCGCACGCCCTCCTTCTAGCGCCAGTTGACGATGCTAGACATCGTTGAGTATATAATCTAGGCCTGAATTACTCCTAGAACGATTTTATCATGAACCTTTTACAATGGAGATGGTGATTTTGGTTTGTTTTAGACTGAGTCTGAGAGTTAATTTCTCTCAAGTTGTCTACGTATCCAATGTGTGTAATTGGAATAAAGTCTCTCGTAGTTCCTTAGGGTTTATTTATATAGGGGCATTTCGCCTCACATTTCTTGCTCTGCAAGCATTAGGTTTATTTCATGGTCCCTAAGGATTAATTCGAATAAATCCCTTTGATAATGGATAATTAAGACTGTATTCAAATTATAAGATCGATGTCCTATCATCACGGGATTTTTCCCATCGTTGTCCTATTATATAGGAACATGCGTGAATTATCAACATAAGGAAAGACCCAGATGTCATGCGCTGGGCTCTCAGTCGCTTTGACTGGGTTGGGCGACACCGCCTCCGCGTCGACCCGAGTTGCCTGCGCAGCGGGTCTAGTCGGAAAGGGGCTGAGACAGACTCTCCACACCGGGTCGGCCTGGTAACATGGAGCCCCTGGCCCTAGTAACTATTATTAGTATCTCTCTTAATTTATTACATCGCCACTCTCTGAGTGACACGTGGCGAGATCTCCTCTGGCCCTCGTCAATTCTGCTTTGTAATTTTGGCGTGTGTAAATAATCGGGAATGAAATTTTCATTCCATTTGGATGAAATTTGACCATTCTCATTCCATCAAAATATAATTGATGGAATGGTTATCTGAAATAAATTTTAAAACATAAACTAAAGATGAAAGTTCAACCACTACCCATTACCTCCCCCGTCAAATCCACCATTACCCGTCCACACCACCGTAATCCACCATCTCCACCACAAACACCCTCCACTGTCACCCTTACCATAGCTCACCACCATCCCTCATCACAAACCAACCCACCACCATCCTCCCAACCACCACCTACCGCTACCACCCTCTTCACCCTACCGCTGCCACCACCCACTTCACCATCACTTGCTCTATCCTTAGCCATAACCCACCCGACCTCACCACTATCCCTGTCACCATCCTCTGTAATAACCCACTCATCACCACCCACTTTGCCGCTATTACCCACCTCACGTCGCTCTATCCTCAACCATAACCCACCCGACCCCACCACTATCCCTGTCACCATCATCATCCACCATCCTATGTAATAACCCACTCACCATTCTCTGTAATAACCCACTTTGCCACCATTACCCAACGCACGACCACATGTTGAATTACTATCTCTCCCAAAGGTTAAGTTGATGGGTTATGCCCCCTTAAGTGTGGGCCTACAAGAAGGGAGAGAGACCCGACCACCCACTTTGCCGCCATTACCCACCCCACGACCACCTCTCTCTTCTTGTAGGCACTTTGCCGCCATTACCCACCCCACGACCACCTCTCTCCCAAAAGCTTAAACTGATGGGTAATGCCTTCTCAAGTGTGAGTCTATAAGAAGAGAAAGAGACCCGTATGAGCCTATAAGAAGGGAGATAGGCTCAACACTTGTAAGTATAGTGTTTTTTTAGGAATATTATGCTTGAAACGAGGTTTGAATTAATATTGGACATTCTGCTCTGATATCATGTTGAATTACCACATCTCCCAAAAGCTTATGATGATGGGGAGGTAGATAATTCACATTATATCTGAATACCACCCATCCCCATCTACTCCGTCGCCACCACCCATCTTTGCGCACCACACCACCCTTTTCATCACCCACTTCCACACACCGTCTCCACCATTGATCACCACCATCGCACAACCCACACAATCCACCGTCACCCACCATCGCAAACCCCACCACTACCTCCGCACACCTCACACCACACGTCATGCTCGTCATCACACTCCAACATCATCCATTATATATGCCACTTGTCACATCCTATAAAATCTTCTCTATTTCATTTCATTGCATGACAAATGTAGAAATGGAATCACGTCGATTTCATTCCACTGCATTCCATTTAACCAGTTTCATTTCATTATATCTCAAAAATCCAAACACGCCATGGAAGAACTAAGAGAAGATTATATCCACGGTAAAAGAGCGGTATAGGGTGCTATTAGGTCTTATGATATATGCCTATATTCTGAATGAATGATCACTAACCAATGATATATATTAATATATACAGTCTTTACGTAGGGAAGACAGAAGACTTAAAGCATTATTTCATAATGATATCAGAAATTCTTTGACATCAGTAGACTCTTTAGTACAGCTAATCAATAAACCAAATTAGTTCAAGCATATTTTACTTGATATGGGAAAACGGTACGATCATTATAAGACTGGTAATGCAACATATTGACTATTAAGATAATAACAAAATGCATATTTTTATTGTGATAAACAAACTGCATATTTTTATTATTCTAATCAGTCGTAATTTAACATCTATTTATTCATGATCTTCTTCTTACAAACGCTTTCAGAAGATATAAAATATAGGCATTTTAGCACCAAATCCCAACATATTGATATGAAACCACATTTAAACAAACCTTCTAAAAGTCGATTTTACATAATAAAATTGACTTTCATTTAGTTGATTTTTTATAAGGTTCAATAACTTATGATAACAAACGTTGGATGATGCCACCGAAGTATCTCGCTGAGATTCACGGTTTACCCTGATCGGAAGAAGAAACATCTCCGGACTTCGGGTTGGAACCACCCGGTCCATGACGACGACCATGTCCACCTCCATTTCCATTACCATACCCACTTGCGGAAGCACCACCAGTACCACTGCCATAACCGAACCCATAACCCGAGCCGGTTCCATAACCAGAACCAAATCCGAAACCCCTAGCGGACCCACTAGGAGTATGGCCAGAACCCGAGCCATAACCCCATCCAGCACCAGGTCTCGAACCCCATCCCCAGTTGAAATCCCAGTTGGATCCATGCCCCGAACCACTTGCTCCTGACGGAGGTGTTCCCTGCGGTGTACCCGAACCTGAACCCGAACCCCAACCCGAACCTACATCCTTATCCCCGGCGTCGCAACCGATACGAAACGCCGTATGAATCGAGATTAAAATCAAGAGGAAGATTAGAGTAGAGCGATAAGTAATTGACTTCATTTTATGCTGCGGTTGTTAAAGATATGCTGCGGTTTTATTTGTCAATATGCAATTGATCGTTATGAAAGTGCCCAAATGAGACTGGATTGATACTACTATTTATACCGGTAGACAAATGATAATGCACACTTCGTTTAGTGCGGTTTTCTCCTTTTCCCAATCACTAAAGTTGGTTGTTGTATAAAATAGGGGAATCGAGGGAGAAGGATATCAACATTTCATCAATCAAAAAGAATCACAGTTTTTTTGAAATTTTTATATAAAGGACAAAATTATTTTTATTATTTTATTTTTTGGTGTCTATTAAAAAAAAAAAAAACAGTACACTTCCTCTCTAATCTATCTTTTTTAAACAATCATATCTTTCAATGTTACTCCAAATTTGAAATTCTTTCACCATTTTTATTATTTTTTTATTTTCTTTATTATGAGACCAAATTCAAAATATTTCGACGTGATTTCAGAAAATCATCTGTCGAAGTTCACTATTGTTCGTAATTCACTGGCGATATTTACTGATTTTCAGGATTCACTAGGAAAACATTGAGTAAATTTCGACAGTGAATCTCATGAAAAACGATGTAATTATATCGAACCAAGTCTCAAAACGAAGAGCATCAAAAAATAAAAAATTCAGTGAGCGTTTGAAAATAGGGGAGGAAAGAGAAAAAAATTATATTCCCACGGAAACAGGCGCGCGATTTTATTTTTATTTTTATTTTGTCTTTCAGGCTATAAAATATATAGGTTCCGTTTGTTTGGTGTTGAAGTTTATTTTGAGGTGTTTTATATGCTAGTGGATAATAAAATATAATAAAAATTATTGAAGTAATGATTAGAAAGTTGAAATATTTTTTTGAAATTTGTGTAGATATAGAAATGATTGGTGATAGAAATTGAAATAAAGTAGTATAATGAATAAAATAATAGTAAAAAAGTAATGGGGTAGATAAAGTGAAATTGTGAGAGATAATCTAATATTTTTTTATTTGTAGTTGAAGAAATGATTGATGAAATGATATAAAAAAAACTCCAACGAAAACAAACACAGACTCAAAAGTTGTCATTCTCCCAATAGAAAATGTGTGGCTGTCTTGTTACTCAAAAATATTTCTGTCTTTATCCCTAATTCTCCATATAAAATATAGTTTTTATTTGCTCCATCGCAATCTATTTTGAATCGGCTTTCGAAAAGTAGATTATTGAGTTGAAAACTAATTTTTCTAAAGATCAATTATGACGATCGATCATTTTAAGAATTGACTTTCCAAAAATCTTTCCCAAAGTCGATTCAACGTAGTGAATCAATAAGTTGAGTGATTGCATTATATATATATATATATGTGTGTGTGTGTGTGTGTGTATTGCATATGGCAAATTGGTGAATAGTCCAGAACCATTGATGACTTGATGGTGTCAAATTCATTATCGTCGTAAGTAACTTATAGCAAATGGTATATATCATATTTAGGGATAGTTAAGAGCACTGATGAGAGTCACCTTTAATATGTTTCGGTGCATGTTTTAATCCCAATTTATGGCACTTTTGGCTTGCATTAGGTAGTTTTAGACCATTTATACAGCAAATGCATTGCACACTCACTTTGAGGCAAACCGTCAATTAGATGGAAAACCTCACAATTTTACGGTATTTTGACCCTTTTCGAGCTCTAGTTATCTTACGGAGTTATGTTCGGTATGTGTTTGAATGTTGTGATGCAGGATCTAGGTGAGTTATGAGCCCGGGAGACAAGGCATGAGACTTAGAGTGGCATAACCGAAGCCCGGGGATGGAAACGGATCAAATATAGTTGGTGTTTTCGCCTTACATTCACTTTATCTGCAATTTTATCCCAGATACATGCTTTTTCTGGACTTGTGGTCTTCATGAAAGTTGTACATAATTAAATGATCTTTCCAACGCAACTTGAATCTTTCAAATCGGAGCTCTACACGCAAAGATATTGCCAAATTACTGAAGGTCGTCAGTGCTAAAAGTTCAAGATCCAGTGCGGGCACACTGGACGGACAGAAAGTTCAATTTTAGCACAGAACACTCAGTACGAGCGCACTGCGGTCTAGTGCGGACGCACCGGGTCAATTTTCTGCACTTTTTGGACCTATAAATACCCATTTTTTCAGACTTCTTCATGTCTGAGAACCCTAACTATTAGCATAGCTCGGCCCCTTCCCTTTTAGCTCCTCTAAACTCTTTCTTACTTTAATTTCTCTTAGATTAGACTTAAATTAGCTTAGATTCTTAGCTCAAACTCTTGGATTTTGGTGTCTTTTGGATCTTCTTCTTCCCCAAAGTGGCATGGGTGTTGTTGAAGCTTAAAGAAACATCATCTCCTACTTATTTTGGTAACTAATCTAGTTTCTTTTCTTGTTTTATGGCTTTAATCTCTTACTCGCTTGTTATTTGTTGTTTTGTGATGAATAGCTAATTTATTACATAGCCAAACCATGTGAATGTTGAAGAAATCTCTCTCTAATTGATGAAATTGGGAAAGGGTAGTGTTTAATTGTTGTTATATCGACGATTTCCAGCATCGTCACACCCCATTAAATCTATTTAATTGTAGGGAGCATCACAACAAGATTTAAAAATAAATATCTATCGGGATTTCTTTAAAAGAAATGATAGAATTACTCTGTTGCCTTTAAAAGTACACGTTATATATATTTACATATTTCTATTCTATTTCACAAAGTAAAATTTATATTTGATGAAAGAGAGTGAAAATACATGTTATATGTGAATCGTGAAGTCATAATAGAAGGAGTTTAAAGGGAAGTAATGATATGAGCACAACTTGTGAGGTATAACGGGTGACACAATTATCATTTACACCTTTCATTATGATGATCTATATCATGATCATTAAATCATACATCATGATCAAAGATATATATAATGGTTGTGTTACCCATTGTGTCTCACGGGTTGTGTCTCCATCATGGTAACGAAATGGAAAGCCACTATGCACAAATTCAGTGGTTGAAAAAACACAAAAAAAAAAAAAAAAAAAAAAAAAAAAAAAAAAAAAAAGAAAAAAAAATATCGATACACATAATATTGACATTATCCTGACCCCCCACAACACAACCCAACCGACCTTTCCACTAAAGTGGCCATACCATGATAAATTAAAACAGCGTTTCCTCCATATATTCTTGGAACTAAAACACTACTACATACATTCGATTCCATGATCTATTATGGAGGAGGGGCAGCTTTTTTGGCCTTGGGCACGTGGTTGGATTTTGGAGCGACGTTTTTGTGTGAAATATCCTAACAATACCGGAATATCGTTGAAATATCTAACCGGGTAATTGAATCTTTTGAGAGAATTCCAACTATTGAAACTGAAGATTTTGTTGATGATTTATGGTCATGTGTCTTAGAGAGTGTCTACGTATCCAGTATATGTGATATCAAGACAACAACATAGTTAAGAAGACAAGAGTCCTTTATACAAGCATCTTGTGCGGGAGAGTTGTTGTAACAGATCGCAAGAAAGACAAAGAATATAACAGGCCAATCAATGTAAACAAACAAATAAGAACGGAGACAAGATGAACACAGTTTGAGAGCCTGTATATGACAAAATTATTAACCAATTGTTGTTGAAGCAACGTATGTTCAGTTTGAGGATGTATGAAGGTATACATGTAAATACATGTCGGTTTTTATGTTGTAGATGCAACATTCATGGTTTCCTACTCTACGCATGATTCCCTTCCAGCAGCCCTCAAGCTCATTTTACATGGAGATCAACTGACTATTTCATTCATTAGACGGGTTCGCAACATTACATAGTCAACTGGACGCACCCATCAATTCTTTGTTGGGTGCAAACCAGGTTGTATCCTCTCTGTTGTTTTGCTGCTCTCTCTTTCACATTCATTTCATATACTGTCACGAGACTTTCTTATTTGCAGGCACTTTCATCAACCTACAAGCGAGGACTTGGCATTTCAAGATTCACCTCTTGCTTCTCGGAATGTGGTATAAATCTTGGCGTGGAAAGTTGGAAGCACCCTTCACTACTATGGATGGTGCAATACAGGTGTTACGCTTCTTATTATCCTCTATTTACATGTTCACTCTTGGTGGTTATGCTTACTATACTTTATTGCATGGGACTTTGGAGTATTCGAGTCATCACACTTGTTGTTGGATGCTGCTCCACACTCCTTAGATCACAGAGATTTTCACGTGGCTGCTCAAAGTATTACTATGAGCAATTGCATTTTTTCTACGATGAGGAATTGGCATACAACTCCAAATTTCGCCACAAACTGTTGGATGGATAATTCTCACACCACTCACTGTGATGCCTTTCAAGATGCCGAATGCAAAGCTCTTCAAGATGCCGATTGCATGAACTCACAAGTTGCTGCTATAGTTTCTTTTTTCCCATGCATCCTTTTGTATTTTTCTTTTTTGAAGGAGCTTAACACTTTTGGAAACATGGGCTGCTGTACTCTTTTCTATGGCGTGGATTTTCCTACACTGGGTTTGCTAGCCATAGGTTTTAAAGAGACAGGGTCATGTTTCGTCAACGTCTTTTGGTATAAGGGGGGAGCCAGGATACGGTATGTACGAACCTTATTTTTAAATTAAAATAAAAGGCTTCGTTTAAAAATTTTAAAATAAAAAAATATAGAAAAAAACAAGGCCAGCCTTGCAGAAAATGGGACCGGCAAAATTGCAAAAGTGGTTATGTAATTGGTTTATGTAGCGTTTTAGTGTTATTTTTGTTTCGGTTACAAATGTAGTCATGTAACTTTGATTTTGTTTTAGCATTTTTAGTCATCTGATGCCGGTCCCACACATGTTGGTGATTTAAGTATAACCATGTCCATTTGTGTAATTAAGGGTTTGGTACAAAGATGGGTGAACTTGAAACACTCTATTGTGGGTTTGGAGGTGCAGAGTGCACGCTCATATAAGTGTTTACGAGTTTACGGATGTAAATGATCAAGTAGAGTTCGAAAAGCTACTTAAAAGACACGAAAATTTGTTCTTGGAAAAACTGTGTCACAGGCCAGCCACAGGCGCCAGCCTGTGAAGTTTTTTCAAGAGGAATTTTGGACAGGTTCTATTTTGGATTTCTGGTGTTCACAGGCCAGCCACAGGCGCCCGCCTGTGACTCGATTTTGTGAATTGGTGTGTCTTTTCAGTGTTTTTTGACAGTTTCTTCCATATAACACCTTTCCAAAAAGGTGTCTATAGGTTAGAACGTTTTTTAACCAACTAACTTGATCATTTTGAGAGCATAGAATGAAATCATTCAAGTTCTTCTTCATATTTGAGAGTCAAACAACTTCAACAAAACTCCTTAAGTATTCTTCTCTTTTGGTGCCAAAAAGTGAAGGGAAACGTAGTCTTATCTCACAAAAGTATTTGTGTAACCCGAGGCATCTTATAAGGGTCAAATAACTTTTGTAGGAAAGTGTTTATCATGATTCTACGTTATATCAAGCATACGTTTTCTGCGTTTTTCTGCGGTTTCCTGCGTTTTTGTTTTGACATTGTTGTTCCCTTGAAAGCCATATTTCTACAACAATCTACAAAAGTTATTTCATAATTTCTGCAATGTCAAGTGTCAAGGAGATGACTGCAAACTTTGGAAAATTGGAAAAGTTTGAAGGTGTCAATTTTCGAAGATGGCAAAGGAAGATGCACTTTCTGCTAACAACATTGAAGGTGGTGTATGTACTAAGTACACCGATGCCTGAAGTATTGGATGATGGACCATTGGAGGAACTGAGGAGGAAGAACAAATGAGAGAATGATGACTACATCTGTAGAGGTCACATTCTAAACGGTATGTCTGATTCATTATTTGACATTTACCAAAATGTTGAGTCTGCAAAAGAACTTTGGGATTCACTAGAGTCTAAATACATGAATGAAGATGCCTCTAGTAAAAAGTTCTTGGTTGGTAATTTCATGAAATATAACTTGGTAGATTCAAGGTCGGTAATGGAACAATATAATGAATTACTGCGCATTTTGGGTCAATTTTCACAACATAAAATGGAAATGAATGAGTCTATTTCGGTGTCAAGCATTATAGATAAGTTACCACCATCATGGAAAGATTTTAAACACATGTTAAAGCAAAAAAAGGAAGAATTATCTCTGGTAATGTTGTAAATATTGTTATCACAAATCATGATGTTAATAGTTCTGTTTTGTGGCATGCTCGGTTGGGACATGTTCATTATAAACGTATGTTGGTAATGTCTAAAAATGAGTTAATTCCATCTTTTGACATGAATATGAATAAGTGTAATACTTGTATGTGAAATAAAATTGTGAGACAACCTTTTCATAGTGTTGAAAGGTTATCTTCCGTATGAAATGTTAAGGGTGAATTTATACGATTTATAATGCTATATTTTATGATAATTTCCCTCATATTTGGTATAATTTGCATAAGAAACGAGTGTTTAATGGAATTATTGAGTGAATGATATTTTTAATGAGTTATTCGCAAAATAGGTTAATTTTGGTGTTTTAATTGTGATTTTATGATTATTTGGATGATATTACATTTTGCGATGTTTTGATGTGTTGTAGGTACATGTTTGATGCTCGAATAATGACCAAAAAGAGATAAGAGTCGAATTACATTGGTGATAGAAGGGATAATGATGATTTACATTGATGAAAAATGATAGAGATGAAGAAATCAAGATTAAGTCGATTCTGGACTGGCGTCCAGAAGTTTGAACTGGCGTCCAGAATGGACGAGCGTTTGAAGATATGGACGATCGTCCAGGAGGAAAAATTTGATTCAGAGAGTTTGGACGCTGAGTGGACGGGTGTCTGAAGCAAGTCCAGAACTGAGCGAACGAGCGTCCGGAAGGAGTGAACGAGCGTCCAGCGGCCGACATGCTGAAACCGACTTTAAATTCTATATATAGCCGCATTGTTTTCCACATTGAGGATACCAATTACACAATACTCAAAACCCTAATCCTAGGGGCGGCTTAGACTGCGTTTTTACTCTGTTTTTCTTCAGTTTATGCACTCTAAATTCTAGGCTAGTTTAGATAGTTTTTATGCACTTCTATTCATCAATTCCAAGTTTCAAGAGGATGCTTAGAGGCTAAAGCCTTTTGAACGAGCGTTGTGAAGCCGTCCGATTCAACAATTCAGTTCCGTTCTTGATTATTTTGTGAGTTTTTAATACAAGTTGTTTCCTTTATCATGTTTATTATTGTTTATGCAATTTCATATCGAAAGATCGTTGCCTTGTTGATTGTTTTGTTTGATGAGAATCATCTAAACATTAGATCACCATGATAAGGAATAGATCTTTGATCTAAGTAACGAAAGTTATTAGGTTAGATTTCTAGGTTAAGAACGTTTAAAGTTTACACCTTTGGATTAGAAAAGCGTAAATCTTTAGATCGAAAGATAGAGATTTATAGACGAACTACCTAAGAAATTAGGGTTCATACCTTAGATTAGGTGAATCACAACTTGGTTAGAAATCATGAAATAATCTGAATTGGAATTGAACGTGGATAGGATAGGTGGATCAATTGCTCGTTTGTCCGTTATAACTTGATCAAATCCCTTGAACTAGAATTGTTTAGCTTAGTTAATCTTTATTGCATATTAGGTTTAGATTTAGTTTAATTGGTTTGAAATTCATCTTTTCCTGGCTTTGGATCTTATCTTCTGTCCAGTTTTACTTATTGTTATCTTTCGTTTTAGTTATTTGCTGTTTAGTTTTAGTAATCGTGACATACTTAGTTAAACAAAGACTAGGATTACCAATCGTTAGTTCCCCGTAAGATCGACCCGGTATTAGTCACTGTACTACGATCCCTGCACTTGGGGAATACCGGATTATAAATTTATTACTTATTAATAAAATCCGTGACAAGTTTTTGGCGCCGTTGCCGGGGAACCAAACGGTTGCCTAGTGTTTGTTTTTGTTTTTCCTGTGTTTAACTGTTTTTGTTCTTGTTTTAGGTAGATTTTTAATTAAGTAATTAGGGTTTTAGTTTAGTATTTAAGTTTTTTTCCTTTGTAGTTCCCTCGTGATTAGTTTTTCTTTTCTATTTCCTTCTTTCTATCTGTTTCTGTCTTTCTGTTTTCTGTCTCCCCATCTTTTTCCTGCTGTTTTCTCTTTTCATGCTTCGTTTTTCTGCTTCCAAACGGGCGTCTAGAACAGTGGACGCCCGTCTGTTCTAAAATTTTCAACTCTGAATCGTTTTTAACCTGTCGGACGAGCGTTTGGACTTCCACGCCGCCGTCTCAACTCATTTCTAGCGCAGGCGCCGCCCATTTTTCGGGCGTCCGTCTGCTCTCTGTCTTAACTAATTTTATTACTTTTTCTTTTCTTAGGCTTTAATTTTTAATTTAGGTTTTTAAATTCTTAGTTTTTAGGTTTCAACCACCTGATTTTGGTTCGGTTTATGCAAACTCGAAGTCAAAAGGGACCATTATTGTATACCCCTGACTTAGAGCGGACCATAGTCCGGCCAAACAGGCGGAAAATCCGTTCGGCGGCTCCTTCTGAAGAAGCCGATCAAAATTTAGAGGATCGTTTAGCCGAAGAATTCGAAAACTTCATAATTATGGTCGCGAGGATAGACGTCGTTGGCGGACTACGCCATGCCAGGCGGTCAAAGTCAACCCGGCTATTGTTATCCCAAACATAATCGCATGCACCTTCGAGCTAAAGCCGGGACTCATTCAGATGATGCAGCATGCATCTATTTTCCATGGTTATCAGTCAGAGAACCCCCCATACTCACTTACATACATTCTTAGAGATATGCGGTACTACACGCATCCAAGGAGTAAGTGAGGATACTATTAAACTGAAACTGTTCCCATTTTCTCTAAAGGGAGAAGCTAAAGAGTGGTACACCTCTCTCCCCACTGAATCTATTACCACCTGGGCCGAGCTCGAAAAAGAGTTCTTGAGTCAATACTTCCCACCTTCGAAAACAGCCCAGTGTTTAAACGACATATTCACTTTCTATCAGAAAGAGAATGAATCCTTTTTCGAGTGTTGGAAAAGATTCAAGTCTCTGCTTAGAAAGTGTCCCCACCATGGCTTGCCACTGCAAAGGCAAGTCAACACTTTCTTTAGTGGATTGACCGAGCTTACAAAAGGCATGGTCAATAGTTCATCCGTCTGGGGGCGTTTTGAAGAAAACGCTGATGATGAGGGGTGGGCACTGTTCGAGGACATTGCCAAATACAACTATGCTCCCTCTTATCAAGCCATTCAAGCACCTCCTCCTCCTAAGGTTGAGGAAGTCAACATGCAAAGTTTGATCGCCATGCTGCAGAAGCAGATGGCAACTTCTCAAGTTTCGAATCAGACGAATCAAGCTTCTTCTTTTCCACAGAACCCTCAGGTTCTATATTGTGAGAGCTGTTGTCAGACTGGCCACATGATTGGCCAGTGTCAATTCAATCCCCCTGCACCTTATCAAGTGAATGATGTTCATGATCATGGACAGTATAATCAAGTCACATGTCAAAATTGTGACGAGGTGGGGCACATTTCTCGTTTCTGTCCTATGAACGGACAAAACGCTGAAGTAAATGCATTCTATGGCCAGAATAATCAAAGGTTTAATAAATTTTCTGGCCAGAATAATCTCCAAAACCAAGGGTTCAATCAATCTTCAAGTTTCAATCCAAATTCTAATTTCAATCAGAATCAAAACTTCAATAGAAACCCTGGTTTTCCTCAGAACCAGAATTCCAATTTTTCCAATTCTAATCAAAGGTTCAATCAGAATTGGCCCGCCAATTCAAATCCTGCTGTCCAAAGTCGGCCCAGCCAGCCCTATTCTCAGAACCCCCAAACTTCTCAAGGCCCCTCAAGTGATATCAAAGCTCAATGGGACTCCTTTAAGGAGGAGCAGAATCGATCAATGAAAAATCTTGAGAGACAAATTGGGCAACTGGCTGAGCAGTTAGCTTCAAGACCTCCAGGGCAAACGCCCGCCACCGAGAAAAATCCAAAGGCGGTCAAGTTGCTCAAACCGACTTGAACAATGGCCAATGTCTTGACCTCGTACCATCAATTCCATACGGTAGAGAGGAGGCCAGTGCAATGAATCTAAGAAGCGGTACTCAAGTTAGTGGTCCTTCCCACCAGGGAAACCACTAGCCCCTCCTGCCATTGTTAAGGCAGGAGGGGAAGCTGAGCACCTACACTCCCTTTGGCCGAAAGAAAATACTCAGGTGGCTGATCCCCTGAGAGGTGAAAAAGCTGGAAGTCCTCAGGTGGCTGAACCCCTGAGGAATGAAGAATCAAGTGGAAGTCAGGAGGTTGATCCCCTGACTAATAAAAAGATTGAAAAAGCTGTTCGGTGGAAGGATCTGGAAGACAAAGCTATCGGTGCATCTTCGAAGAAAGTCTTTTCTGAGAATGATCTGAAAAAGTTTCCATTTCCACCAAGAAAGAGCAACATCCCTTTGAGTGAAGATAAGAAGTATGAAAAGGTGCTGAATCTGTTGAAAAATACTCAGGTTAATCTTCCATTATCCGAGGTCTTGGTTGAAATGCCTAAGTATACAAAATTCATCAAGGATGTTGTTTCTTCCAAAAGGAAGTTGTCAGACATGGAGAGGCTGATTGGTGATGATTGTTCAATGATCAATTATGAAAACCTACCAACCAAGAGAGGTGACCCTGGAAAGTTCGTGCTTACAGTGTTGATGGGAGGCCTGGTCTTCCCTAACTCTTTGTGTGACCTGGTGCATCTATAAGCCTCATGCCATTGTCTCAGGTGTGCAAACAAATGGGTTTAATTGATCTTCTAGAACCCCCTACCATGAATTTGCAATTCGCTGATAGATCTTCTAAGAAAGCAGCGGGAATCTTAAAAGACGTACTAGTTCAAATCGATAGATTTACCTTTTCCGTTGACTGGTACGTCCTAGACATTGAAAAAGATGAAAATGTCCCCCTGATTCTTGGAAGACCTTTTTGTCTCATACCAGAGCCCTCATTGATCATGCGATGGTGGGCGAGTGACGATACGTGTTGGTGATCAAGAGGTAGCTATAATGTCTCCAAATCCATTCAAGTACCCTCTGGTCCTCCAACCGGTTTTTCCATTGAGGATACGTCTGATGACTTCGATGATTTGATGGAAAAGCAAGTCATGGCTGTTACAACTGAATTTGAGCGATTGGTTGATAATTTGAATAATCATGGTGTGGTAAGTCTAGAGCAGTTAAAAGCTGAATTTAAGGATGAGTTGTTGAAAGGAGAAGTTTTGGCAGTGGGACCGCTAAGTAAACTCAGCGATGTTGAGTTGAAAGGTGGAGAGCTCAAATCAAGTTTAGAAGACCCCCCTGCAGATTTGGTGTTGAAGCCGTTGCCTAAACATCTTAAGTATGTGTTTCTAAGAGAAGGTGACAAGCTTCCTTTGATTATATCTCGCTAAGTCGTCTCTCGTTTAGAGGAAATGAAATTAATCAACGTCTTGAAAAAGAATGAAAAAGCCTTTGGGTGGCAAGTAGGAGATATCAGAGGGATATCTCCGGACATCTGTATGCACAAGATCAAGACAAATGAGGGTGCGAAATGTGTTAGACAGCCCCAGAGGAGGCTCAACCCTCATATGCAAGAGGTGGTTAAGAAAGAAATCATCAAACTTCTGGACATGGGAATCATTTATGCCATCGCTGATAGTGAATGGGTTTCCCCGACTCAAGTAGTTCCCAAGAAAGGTGGAATTACGATTGAGAAGAATGAGAAGGGAGAGGAAATAGCGTTGAGACTTGTCACTGGTTACAGAGTCTGCATCGATTATCGTAAGCTCAATGAGGTAACCATGAAAGATCACTTTCCCCTTCCATTCATTGACCAGATGCTTGAGCGTCTGGCGGGACACGCATTCTACTGCTTCCTGGATGGTTATTCAGGATACTTTCAGATACCCATTGATCCAGCTGACCAAGAAAAGACCACTTTCACCTGCCCTTATGGTACATTCGCTTACAGGCGAATGCCATTTGGTCTCTGCAATGCCCCAGCTACATTTCAAAGATGTATGCTGGCTATCTTTGACGGGCTAGTAGAAAAGTGTAAGGAAATCTTTATGGACGATTTTTCGGTCTTTGGTCAGTCTTTTGATGATTGTCTTGACAACCTTGATCAAGTGCTATCCAGATGTGTGGAAAAGAACTTAGTACTCAATTGGGAAAAATGCCATTTCATGGTTGATGAGGGAATAGTTCTTGGCCACAAGATCTCCGCCAAGGGTATTGAAGTTGACAAGGCAAAAGTAGAAGCTATCAAGAAGATGAGTTATACGAAGAATGTGCGTGAAATCAGAGGTTTTCTTGGACATGTCGGTTTCTATAGAAGATTCATTCAAGACTTCTCCAAGATAGCCAAGCCCCTGTCTACTTTACTTAAGGAAGACGTTGAGTTCAATTTTGATGAGGACTGCAAGCAAGCGTTTGAGGAGCTTAAGAACCGTTTAATCTCTGCTCCAATTCTTGTATCGCCTGACTGGAATCTCCCCTTCGAGCTTATGTGCGATGCATCAAACTATGCAGTTGGTGCTGTTTTAGGACAAAGAATCAAAGGGAAATTCCAGCCAATCTATTACGCCAGTCACACATTGAATCCTTCTCAAGTTAACTATACTACTACTGAAAAGGAATTATTGGTCGTAGTCTTTGCTATGGACAAGTTTCGTAGTTACTTGTTAGGAGCTCAAGTGATTATGTGGACTGATCATGCTGCTTTGCGGTATCTGATGACTAAGAAAGAGGCCAAACCGCGCCTGCTGCGTTGGATACTGACCCTACAAGAGTTTGACGTTCAAATTAAAGACAAAAAGGGCAGTGAAAACGTCGTGGCGGATCACGTTTCAAGAATGTTGAATGAGGAGAAGGATGATCCAGATGATATAGATCTTTACTTACCTCTAGAAAATATTATGCTTATCGATGGCTGCGCTCCAGATGTTCCATGGTATTCTTCCATTGTCAATTACCTTCATTCCCAATATCTCGATCCAGAATTGTCCTATCAGGAGAAGAAAAAGTTCTTCTCTGATTTGAAATCTTCGTTTGGGATGAACCTTATCTTTTAAGATCTCAGAAAGATGGTCCGCTTAGAAGATGTGTTCCGAAACTGAGCAATACGACATTATTGAGCAAAGGCCACAAATGGACCCACCTGGAGGTCACTTTGGTCCTTGGAAAACCGTTGCTAAGATCTTCCAATCCGGTTTCTATTGGCCTACGATCTTTAAAGATACAGAAGCCTTCTGTAAAACGTGTGATAGATGCCAAAGAACCGGTACTCTGACAAGGCGTTTTGACATGCCTTTGAAACCCATATTAGAATGCGAAGTCTTTGATGTATGGGGTATCGACTTTATGGGACCATTCCCATCATCTTGTGGTAACAAATACATCTTAGTCTGCGTGGATTACGTGTCGAAATGGGTGGAGGCTCAAGCCACTCCTCACAATGATCATAAGACGGTCATGAAATTCTTAAAGAAAAACATTTTCGTGAGATTTGGATGTCCTCGAGCCTTGATCAGTGATGAAGGAACGCATTTTTGTAACCGACCCTTAGAAAAAGTGCTCAAAAAATATGGTGTTCGTCATAAGACAAGCACACCATATCACCTGATGACTAGTGGTCAGGTTGAAAGAAGCAACCAAAGCATTAAGAAAATCCTGGAAAAAACGGTCAACAGTCATAGAAAAGACTGGAGTTTGAAATTGGATGATGTACTATGGGCATACAGAACCGCCTATAAGACTCCTATGGGGTACATCTCCATATCAAATGGTTTATGGTAAGCCATGTCATCTCGCCAATGAGTTAGAGCACGAGCTTATTGGGCTACAAAGTTTCGAACTTTGATTCCCAATCTTGTGGTAAGCATCGATCGCACAGCTTGCATGAGTTGGACGAATTCGCACTCCAGGCTTTACGAAAGCGCCAGATCATCAAAGATAAGATGAAACTCCTCCATGACGCCAAGATTAAGAAGAGAGAATTTCAAGTCGGGAACAAGTTCTTTTGTATAATTCCAGGCTACATCTGCTTCCTGGAAAGTTAAGGACACGATGGTCCGGTCCCTTTGAGATTCTCCAAATTATTCCAGGAGGCGTTTTAGAACTACGAGGTTATGGTGACCAACCGTTTTGAGTAAATGGTCAAAGGTGTAAGCACTACATTGGTGAACCCAAGGAAAAGCCTTTGATTGTTCGTTTCCTCGATATCCTCGGGTGTGGTACTAAAAGGGTCGAAGAATTTGATGAGTTTTCACCCGACCTGTTTTCAGAGGATGAAGGTAGTGGTCGATCTGAAGAAGTTCTAGCCGGTAGTTGGGATATGGAAGAGTATGAGAGGGAGCGTCAGCTGAAACGTCATCGGAATACTCAGAAGAAGAGGAAGTCGACCATGGGGAAGTTTAAACGTATTTGGAAAGCTATCAAAGATTTCACCCCATGTGTTAAGTGCTATTTCTGTAGCCGAACTACTGACCCAAGTCTACACGAGGTAGTGGCTGGCAGAAAAGTTAAATGGCCTGATCCAGACTGACCTTAAACTGTGTCGAGCTAACGACATTAACCAATAGCGCCACTAGGTGGCAACCTAGATATCATTATATTAGTTGTTTTTGTTTTATGCTTTTGTAGTTTTAGTATTTAAGTTTAGTTTACTAAGTTTTGCTTTTGTTTATATCTGTCAGTTAGTTGTGCTTTCTAGATATGGATTTCGGAGTTCTACCAGAGGAGTTACCTTTCCTTAGGAGGATCCCACTTATCACTGTAGATGACGGACCGGGAGGGACTATAGTTTTGCACGTAGACTTTGATATTAGTACCCGCATCAGGACGGTCACCTATGTTCTTATTGTTCCCCGATGTTCGGGAGGTGGAGACTTTACTACTGAGGAGTTGCAGGCAGCTCTAGGACGCCCATACACAATCCTGAATGATCCGATGCTGACAGATTTAGCGTTGTTGCTGCAAGCTGAACATTTTCGGGGTGTTGATGTAGCTGGTGAGGACTGGGGTTTGCAGGATGAGTATGACTTCCCTCCGGCGATTGATATGCTCCGCCGTCTTATCCGAGTTGTGGATTGGGCGGAAATTTACGATGACTAGCATTATTAGGTTGTTTCGTCGAGCAAACGACGTAAAACAAAAGCGCTCGGTGGGAGGCAACCCACTATTTTCTATTGTTTTTACTTATTTTCTAGTGATTTTATGTATTTCGTCGTTTTTCATTTGAATTTTTGAAGTTTTATTTAAGTTTAATGAGAAAATGCAAATTTGAATTTGAATTGTATGAAATTTTATAATTTTTGCATTTTTTCGTCTTGGGCGCCCGTCCGTAAGTCCGACGCCCGTCCGCCATGACTAATTCTTGAACGAAGGCCCACTATGCCTGGACGCCCGTCTGAAATTCTCCCTCCAATCCTATATGTAATTTGAACGCTTGACGAAGGCCTCGATAAACTGGGCGCCTCCAGCTTCATCTGTTTTTCTCAACGTCCATCCGCAGATTGACGAGCGGCCCACCCCCGCTATATATACCCCCTCAACCCATGAACATTCACTTTTTCAGGATTTCAAACTCGAAAAACCGACTTTCTGCCTCCTCTTAACCTAAATCCTTCAATATTACACCGGCGATTAAAGTTGCTATAGACCGCTTTCGATCCCCTCTTTTCACTTTTCTAAGCCTTTTTCCTCAATCAACACTCATTTGGACGAATCAGAGCCCTCATTGGTCCGACTTTTTCCAAGAAAAAATTCGATTTTGGGCTCGAATTTGCATTTTTAGGGCTCCTTTCGAGCAGCATCATCATCTTCTCATCAACATTGGTAAGTTTCTAGTAACTTTTCTAGGATTAATTCACGTTTTTTTTTTGGAGTTCGATTTTCGGCTCGACTCTTTTATGTGAATTGTACCTTTTTTTGTTTTTTTTTGTTTTTTTTCCTTGTTTTGGTGCTGGTTTCTTGCTGTGTTGTTGATGGTGGTTGATGAATGGGTTGTTTGGGTGATGATGGGTGGTTTGTGATTGTGTTGGTCTTGGGTTGTTGATTTGAAATCCCGATTTGGATGTTAAACGGGTAACTTGCTTTGATTTGGGATTGTTTTGGTTTAGTTAAGCTTGAATCATGGTCCATAAAAAGGTGGCGCAAAAGCGTTATGGTAAGGGAGTGGCTAGGGAGTCTGGCAAGAAGCGTAAGGAGTTTGATCCCAACCTAATCGATCCCAATCGAGGTGTTAGCATTAGAGAGCAACCTCCTAGAGCCACGCAAGCTAGGGCAACGTTGAGGGATGAGCCGACCTCGGGGTCTGAGACTGATGATGATATTCCATTGGTGAGGATGCCTAGAGCTCACCGAGGTGGAGGGTCATCTAGGGTTGAGGAAGCTGTGGATGCTACTCGGGAGGAGGAACCGGCTGAGCCTAGGGCTGCACAACCTAGGAAGAGGGCGAAGACCGTAGCCCCTATGCATATGCCTCGTAGATTTGGGAATCCTAGAGCCCACGACGCTTATACCAAACATTGTTTTTCTAGGACTATGTTGATTGAGAGGGCTACGATGGAGGCTAAGGTAGATCCGGGGTTCGTCAAGTTGTTAAAGGACCGGAAATGGGATGCCTTGATGACTATCCCGAGTACACCAGTCAACGACTCCCTAGTTCGGGAATTTTATGCTAATTGCTCAGAGACCGACTTGGAGACGGGAGTAGTTGTGGTTCGAGGGGTGGAAGTTCCTTTTACGCCGGATGTGATTAATCAGAAGTATAAATTGGCATCTTTTGAGGGTCGGGACTATAAAGAAGAGATCGTTCATAGGCAGAGTGCGGGGCAAGATCCTTTGGAGGAGTTGAGGTTGAAAGTTTGCCCGGATGTGGCATGGACGTTTAGACCGGGTGGAGACCGGAAGGAGTTGGTCACCACTACCTGGACGGAGGACTGGAAAGTCCAGTGTAGGTTCATACAGAGTCGGTTGTTGCCAAAGAACAATCTGACGCATTTTCACATCGGTGACCTAGGCATGTTATATGCTTTGACATTTGGATTAAATGTGAATGTGGGACAAGCGTTATACAATGAGATAGCTATCAATCAGAAGGTTTACACGCGTGGCTTGATCGTCCCTCACCTGATTCATAGTTTGTGTCTTGATGCCGGTGTGCCTGAGTATGGAGCGGATCATAAACCGAAGAACCCGAGACCTATACAGAGATAAAGGGGTAAGTCTTCGGGACATTCTGAGACGGAGGCACCACGTGAGCCTGGTTCATCTTCGGCACCGCCCTGAGCATCCTCCCTTCCTACTTTATCTCCTCATCCGATGAGGTTGAGTATGGCCAACAAAGGTAATGGAATCGATGGAGGATATTCGACTTCACGAGAATAACATCTTGACTATTTTACGGTGCATCAGTGAGGACCGGAAGCCGAGGGACGACAGAGTCTTCGATCCAAGCCTCATTAATTATGTTTATTCTGACGAGATTGAGCAGGCCATTGCGGATGTTCTACACAAATCTGAGTCGTCTTCTGATGAGGAGCAGCCTGACTCTCCTGCGGGTGGAGCACCTCCGGCTGGTGATTTTGCGGCACTGGGGCAGCCCTGATCTTATTTTTTCCATTTTAGATTTTGATTTGTCCTAGGTACGATGATTGTATAATCACGCTACTTTCTATCACGTGATTCGTTGTACTTTTCATATTGCTACTGTTTATTTTTCCGATGGATCATGTAAGCCATAAGGCGTCCGTACTTTCATTTCTACTCTGTTTAAACTTTTGGATGTATTGAATTTTTAACCTTTTGATTTTCTTCATTTTTAATGTATCCTTTCACTTTGGTATGATTCCCCGTTTTCCCCGAGATTTTTCCGTGTTTGTCGAGTAGTGCAGGTATTGTCGAGCTCGCTTTGACATCGTATGGTTACAAGTTCTAATTGTCACTACGTAGGCTCCGGCCTGACCATCGATTCGAGTATCGATTGAAATCAGCTAAGTCCTTTATCTTTTCTTTCATTCTGCACAACATGAGGACATGTTGATCTTTAAGTGTGGGGGAGGGGAATGATTTGATATGTACCTATACATTTGCTTAATTCGTTATGTTTCTATGCAAAATGAGCTAAAAATGAGCTAGAATTTTCAAAAAATTTCGACATTTTTGTTTTTGTTTTGTCCCGAGTAGGCAATTCGATGCAATGTTCGTTATTTTTTGTCCCGGATTTTATCAATACAAAACAACAAGTAATAAACCGGTTAACCTCAAGTGCAAGGATCGTAGTATGGAGGCTAATGCCGGGTCGATCTTACGGGGAACTAGACTGTTGTGAACCCTAGCTTTTGTTTTTAACTAATTATTGTCACGAAAACTAACCTAAACAAATATTGCATAAAAGTAACTAGACAGAGGAGATTAATCCAATGCTAGGAAAGATTGAAAGCGATAAACTAACTAAACTAGAGTGCAGAAAAAGTAAACTAAAGCTAAACAATTCAAGTTTCAAGAGATTTGAATCAAGTTATAACAAACGAATCTAACAGTTGATCCACCTATCCTATCAACATTCAGATCCTATTCAGATTATTTCGTGATTCTAATCAAGTTGTGATTTGCCTTATCTAAGTACGACCTCTAATTTCTTAGATGGTTCTCCTATCAATCTTTATCTTTCGATTTAAAGATTAACGCTTTTCAAAACAAAGGTGGAAACTCTAACGTTTCTAACCTAGAAATCTAACCTATTAACTTTCGTTTTATAGATTAAAGATCTACTCTTTTATCATGGTGTTCTAAAGTTAACATGATTTTCATCACATAAACAAACACAAAAGCAAACATCTTTCGATATAATTCGCAATAAACAATGTAAACATGATAAAAGAAACAACTTGTATTAAAGAACTCACAAAACAATCACGATTCGAATCTGAATAGTTGACGGATAGGCTTCACACCGCTGCTCAAAAGAGGTCTAGCCTCTTATCATCTTCGTGAGACTTGAAATTGATGAATAAAAAGACATGAAAAGTAGCTAATCTAATCTATGAATCTAATTGCATAAACTGGAAGAAAATAGAATAAAAACGCAGCCAAGCTGCTCCCTAGGTTTTAGGGTTCGAAATTGTGTGTCTTAGGGTTGATTATGCGCTGCTATATATAGAGAAAATCAAGTCGGTTGCTACAAGATCGCCCCGGACGCTCGTTCATTATCATGGACGCCCGCCCAGGACCCAGCTCCAGTATTTTGCTCATAACTTCACTTCTAGGGCTCCGAATGAGGTGATTCAACATGAGTTGGAAAGCTATTTCAATCCTCTACAACTTTCATCAAGACAACTTTCCTGAAAGTGCCTACAAGTGTGGACAAAATTCCCATGAAGTGCCTGGTTCCGGTTTCTTCAATGATTCTTCACTTAAACATCTTTCAACTCTTCCATCTTCATGTGATCATCGTTTAAGCTCCTTACTCATCATGCAAACGTACCTAACAACATGATAGAAACATGCAAAAATGTAACATCATACGGATAAACATAAAACACCGATAAAATCACGTAAATATCTCGATTTTGCATTTAAACACATTTAAAACTCGTTTACTCAATAATTCGATAAAACCAACACTTTTCTATAAAAAGTACTAAAATACCAAGGATATTGTTACGGGAATAACGTCATATAAATCATAAATTTCACCATTAACAACTCCCCCACACTTAAACTTTGCTCGTCCCGAGCAAAACAAAACAAGATAAAGGCTCGAGAAAAGATAGACATCTCAAAGACATATAACACATATTCAATAATAACTTAGATGTTCACCCCGGTGTGTGTGCAAAACCATAGCAAATTTCCACTAAATCCAAACTTGAATATTTCAAGCAAAACTAGCTAATACCCCCTTCAAACTAGTAATAAAAGATACTTATAAGATGCACCCTACAAAACGGAGCATATCCCGGAAAAGATGATAGAACACATTTAAGACCTTTCCGACATACTTAGAGGATAATCCCTACAGTATATCCATCGGTTTATACTGGGGATAAGATTAACGATAACTAAGTCTCATTTCATTCTTTTCATACCAATTCTTAAGTAGATTCAATTGATTTCACATTTAAACACACATCAGAATAAGCTATTGCTCATCATAGCAGAATAGGACATACGTGGTATACCCTACCTTACTCAAATCATAAAGTTGCTTCTTCTGACTGTCGTGAGCTTTTGGTCATCATAGTGGAATAAAACATTTCGAGATAATGCCTTACCGCACTCAAATCATCGACCAGCTTCCGACACACACTATTGATTTCATTATTAACTCAACTTTTTCAAATGACATTAGCTACGACACTTATCACATTCAAACTTCTAGATATTCACAATTACATCGTGCTTGGAACTAAACACAAACTATCATAAGTCTCACGATATGAACATTAGCACTAAGCACATGACTTATAAGGAATCAAACATCACTAATCAAAAGGGTATAACTTTATAAATAGCTCATCATTTACTATGGCTTGTGAAAAATAAATCTTGGTGAAACATCTAACTTATGGAACATACGGCATACAAAGATCAATAAATATAACAAACCGAACAAAAACATGCATTGCTCACTCGAGACAAAACAAAATTTTTTTTAAAATTAGCTCATTTTAGCATAGAAATAAAATCATGTAAGCAAATGTATAGATACATATCGACTTATCCCTCCCCACACACTTAAATGACAACATGTCCTCATGGTGTGCGAGAATTAAAAAGAAAGAAAGTACTTAGCTGATTGTAGTTCGAAAGTGGCAAGTCTGGAAGTGGCCATGGTCCAGATACAGAAATGCTTGAGGAAATCAGATGATCGTGGACCATCCACCGAAAAACTGAAATCGCCTAAAGCTCACAATCGCTATCGAAAATATCCTGCACACTTGAAAAACAAAGAAATACCTCGGGGGATACAAGGGATTATATCATATCGCGCAAAAGTGATAGAGATAAAGATAAGAGGAAATCGTAAGCAAAACAACACTTCGACCCTTTATAAGCCTAGACGGCCGATCGACAAAAACAACACAATCCGAATAAGATTAAAACAACTAGAACAAGGAAAAATAACTAAAGAAAGAAACTAATATAATAAGGATATCTAGGATGCCTCCTAGTAGCGCTAATGGTTATTGTCGTTAGCTCGACACATTTGAAGCTCACCGATCAGGCCATTTAACCTTTCGCGCCACCACTACCTCGCTTTAAGCTCCGGTCCGTAGTGGTCGTGCAGAAACAAGATCTATCTACATGGGGTAAAATCTTTTATAACCTTCCAAACTCGCTTAATCTTCCCATGGCTGATTTCTTTCTTCTCTCGATTCCTCCGATGACGTTTAAGCTTTTGCTCTCTTTCATACTCCTCCATATCCCAACTACCCGCTAGAACTTCTGGCGATGAACCAATACCGCTATTCTCGGAGAATAAATCGGATGAAAACTCGTCAAATTCATTGACCTCTCAGAACACCACATCCGAGAATATCGAGAAATTTAACAATCAAAGGTTTTTCTTTAAGTTCACCAATGTAGTGCTTGCACCTTTGACCATTAACTCGAAAGGGTTGGTCTGGATAACCGCGTAGTTCTAGAACACCTCCAGGAATGATTTGGAGAATCTCAAAAGGACCGGACCAACGTGTTCTCAACTTCCCGGAAACAAATGTAACCTAGAATTGTATAAGAGAACTTGCTCGCCGACACGAATTCTCTCTTCTTTATCTTGGCGCCATGGAGTAGTTTCATCTTCTCTTTACTAATCCTGGCGCTTTCATAAGCCTGGAGTCTAAATTCATCCACCATGCAATCTACCGCAATCGATGTTTCCCACAGATTGGGAATCGAAGTTCAAAACTTCGTGAGCCCAATACGCCTGCATTTCTAACTCGATCGGCGGATGGCATGGCTTACCGTAAACCATTTGATATGGCGATGTACCCATAGGGGTCTTATAGGCAATCCTATATGCCCAAAGTACATCGTCCAACTTCGCACTCAGCCTTTTCTATGACTATTCACCGTCTTCTCCAGGATTTTCTTAAGACTCTGGTTGCTTCGCTCAACCTGACCACTAGTCATCGGATGATATGGTGTGCCAGTTTTATGACGAACACCATACTTCTCAAGTACTTTCTCTAGGGGTCGGTTGCAGAAATGTGTCCCTTCATCACCGATCAAGGCACGTGGACATCCAAATCTCACAAAGATATTCTTCTTTAAGAACTTCATTACCGTCTTATGATCATTGTGAGGAGTGGCTTGAGCCTCTACCCATTTCGACACGTAATCTACGCAGACTAAGATGTATTTATTACCGCAGGATGATGGGAATGGTCCCATAAAATCGATACCCCATACATCAAAGACTTCGCATTCGAGGATGGGTGTCAAAGGCATGTCAAACCGCCTTGTCAGAGTACCGGTTCTTTGGCACCTATCACAAGCTTTACAGAAAGCTTCTGTATCTTTAAAGATCGTAGGCCAATAAAAACCTGATTGAAAGATTTTGGCAACGGTTTTCCACGGACCAAAGTGACCACCTGTGGGTCCACTATGGCATTGCTCGATTATATCGCGTTGCTCGATTCAGAACACACCTCCTCAAAGAAACTATCTTTGCAGATCTTGAAGAGGTAAGGTTCATCCCAAACGAAGACTTCATATCGTAGAAGAACTTCTTCTTCTCTTGATAAGACATTTCGTGATCGAGATAACGGGCATGAAGGTAATTCACTATGGAAGAATACCATGGAACATCGTGAGGACAACCGCTCATCAACATGATGTTTTCTAGAGGAAAGTAAAGATTTATGTCATCGAGGATCACCCTTTTCCTCACTTAACACCCTAGAAACATGATCCGCCACTACGCTTTCACGCCTTTTTATCTTTAATTTGAACGTCAAACTCTTGGAGGTCGATTCAACGCAGCGAAGCGCGGTTTAGCATCCTTTTTAGTCATCGATATACCGCAAAGCAAAGTGATGATCACCCACACGACCACTTGAGCACCTAGCAAGTAACTCACGGAACTTGTCCATAGCAAACACTACGCCAATAATTCCTTTTCGGTAGTCGTATAGTTAACTTGTGAAGGATTCAACGTGTGGTCGGCGTAATAGATAGGCCGAACTTTCCTTCGATTCGCTTGTTCTAAAATCGCACTAACAAAGATAGTTGGATGCATCGCATATAAGCTCAAAGCGGCAAGTTCCATCCGCGATATAAGAATTGGAGCGGATATTAACCGATTCTTGAGCTCCTCAAACGCTTGCTTGCGCTTTTCATCGAAATTGAACTCAACGCCTTCCTTGAGCAGAGTAGATAGGGCTTGGCTACTTTGGAAAAATCTTGGATGAATCTCCTATAGAAACCGACATGTCCGAGGAAACCTCGACTTCGCGCGTACATTCTTAGGATAACTCATCTTCTCAATGGCTTCTACCTTGGCCCTATCTACTTCTATACCTTTGGTGACACTTTGTGGCCAAGGACTATGCCTTCATCTACCATGAAATGGCATTTTTCCCAATTAAGCACTAAGTTCTTTTCCACACATCTAGATAACACTGATCAAGATTATTGAGGCAATCATTGAAGGATTGACCAAAGACCGAGAAATCATCCATAAAAATCTCCATGCACTTTTCAACTAGCCCGTCAAAGATTGCCATCATACACCTCTCGAAGGTAGCAGGGGCATTGCATAGACCAAATGGCATCCGCCTCAGTGGCGAATGTACCATAAGGGCAAGTGAAATTGGTCTTCTTGGTCAACAGGATCGATGGGTATCTCGGAAGTATCCTGAATATCCATCCAGAAGCAGTAGAGAATCGTGCCCTCGCTAGACGCCTCAAGCATTTGATCAATGAATGGAAGGGGGAAATGATCTTTCATTGTGACCTCATTGAGTTTTCAGTAGTCAATACTGCACTCTATAGCCTCAGAATTAGCCTCAATGCTATCTCCTCTCCCTTCTCATTCTTCTCAATAGTAATTCCCCTTTTTTGGGGACTACCCGAGTCGGGGACACCCACTCACTATCAAAGAATGGCTATATGATACCCATATCTAGAAGCTTAATGATTTCCTTCTTGACTACTTCTTGCATGTGAGGGTTGAGCCTTCTCTCGAGACCTGCCTAACTCGCTTTGCACCCTTCTCGTCTTGATCTTGTGCATACAGATGTCGGGAGATATCCCTCGGATATCTCCCACCTGCCATCCAAAGGCTTTTTCATTTTTACGCAAGACGTTTAACAATTTAAGCTCCTCTATACGAGATAGCTTGGCAGAGATGATCAAAGGAAGCTTGTCACCTTCTCTTAAAAACACATACTTAAGATGTTTGAGCAACGGCTTCAGCATCAAATCTACGGGAGGATCCTCTAGACTTGATTTAAGATCACCACTCTTCAACTCAACATCGCCGAGCTTACTTAGTGGTCCCATCGCCAAGGCTTCTTCTCTTAGCTCATCCTCAAAATCACCGCTAAACTGGTCTAGATTGACCACACCATGATTATTCAGATTATCAATCGGTCGCTCATATTCAAATTTCTACAAACCATGACTTGCTTATCCATAAAGTCATCGAAATCATCGAAGTCTCATCAACGGAAAAGCCGGTTGAGATCCGTAAGGTACATTGATAGATTTTGAAACACTATAGCTCACCTCCTGGTCACCAACTCGAATGGTCACATGCCCACCATCACAATCGATGAGGGCTCTAGTGTAGATAGAAAAAAGGTCTTCCAAGAATCAAAGGGACATTTGCACTTTTCTCAATATCTAAGACGTACTACCAACCGGAAAGGTAAACCTATCTATTTGAACTAATACGTCTCTCGTGATCCCTCTCGCTTTCTTAAAGATCTATCTCGCGAACCGCAAGTTCATGGTAGTGGGTTCTAGAAGACTTTGTAACCCAAGCCGATTGCAAAAGCACAATGGCATCAAGTCGATGGATGCACCCAGTCACATAAGGAATTTGGGAATACTAGGCCTCCCATCCGCAATGTGAGCACAAATTTGCCTGGTCGCCTCTTGGTTGGTAAGTCTTGATAATTGACCATCGCGCAGCCTTTACCAACCGCTTGATCCATTTCGATAATTTCTTTTGGAAGATACAACATCCTTAATGAACTTGGTATACTTAGGCATCTCAACCAAAACTTCCGACAATGGAAGATTAACTCGAGTATTTTTCAACAAATTAAGCACTTTTTCATACTTCTTATCTTCGCTCAATGGGATGTTGCTCTTTCTCGGTGGAAATGGAAGCTTTTTCAAATCATCCTCGAAAAAGACTTTCTTCAAGATGCACCGATAGCTTTGTCTTCCAAATCTTTCCACCGAACCGCCTTCTCATTCTTTTGATTAGTCGTGGATCACCACCGACTTTCACTTGATTTCTCATTCCTCGTGGATCACCACCGAGGATCCTTAATTTTTCACTTCTCGTGAACAAACCACCGAGGACTTCCTTGCGAGCAGGGGAACGTAGGTGCTGATTTCCCTCCCGCCTTATCACCGGCGGGAGGGGCTAGTGGTTTCCTGGTTGGGGACCACTCAGTTGAGTACCACTTCTTAAGTTCATTGCATCTGCCCTCTCCTCCACCGTATGGAGGTGAAGGAACCAAGTCGCTGCATTGGCCAAGATTCAAATCGAGATGAGCTACATGACCACCTTTGGGATTTCTCTCCGTGAAGTTGGGCATCCGCCTCGATGGTCTGAAGCTTGGCCGGTCACCCATTTGCTTCTCAAGGTGCTTGATCGAATTCATCAACAATTGGATATTATTATTTTGCTCCTCTGGAAGTTATTGTTCGCTCCTTCACTCTCCTTCCGATAGAGTCCAATCTAGCTTCCGGATCATCAACGTGAGATGGACCTTGAGAGTTTTGAACATTTTCAGGAGAAAGTGGCTTGATTGACTTTGAGATGAAGGATTTGAATAGTTAGGCCAGTTTTGATTGAACCTTTGATTAAGATTGGGAGCATTCAAGTTCGGGTTCTGATTGAAACTAGGGTTTCGATTGAAATTGAAATTTTGATTTTGACGGAAACCCTGGTTTTGAAAGTTGCCTTGGCCGTGAATTGATTTCCAAACCTCTTGATTTGGCTGGCCATTAAAGGCATTGATCTCTGCGTTCTGTCCGATCATAGGGCGTAAACGAGCAAGCATGTTCCCGCATCATCACATACCTGGCATGTGATCGGATTGTACTGCCCATGATTCTGGACAGCATTGACTTGATAAGAATTGGGGGACATGAATTGACACTGGCCAACCATATGGCCAGTCTGAGAACAATTCTCGCAGTACAGAACTTGAGAGTTCTGTAAAAATGAAGGAGTCTGATAACTCGGATTTGGAGACGTGGTAAGCGTAGCCAGCTGCTGCTTCAGCATGGCAATCTCGTTCTGCATTTTCACCTCCTCGATCCTAGGAGGAGGTGGTGGTGCCTGAACAGCTTGAAAGGAGGGGGCATAATTATATTTGGCAATGTCTTCGAACAATGCCCACCCCTCTTGAGGCGTTTTCCTCAAAACGCCCCACTGATGAACTATTGACCATGCCCTTAGTGAGCTCGGTCAATCCACTGAAAAAGGTATTGACTTGCCTCTGCAAGTCTAACCCATGGTGGGGGCATTTACGAAGAAGAGCCTTAAATCTCTTCCATGCCTCAAAGAAAGATTCTGCTTTCGCTTGATAAAATTGTATATTTCCTTAAAAACACTGGGTTGCCTTGGCAAAGGCGGCGGAAAGTATTGACTTAAAAATTCTTTCTCCAATGCAGCCCAGGTGGTAATGGATTCCGTAGGGAGAGAGCTATACCACTCTTTAGCTTCTCCCTTCAAAGAGAATGGAAACAGTGTAAGTTTAATCACATCCTCACTCACACCTTGAATGCGTGTCGTACCACATATCTCCAGGAATGTGTGTACGTGTGTGTGAGGATTTTCAGAAGGGAACCCGTGAAACATTGATGCATGCTGCATCATCTGAATGAGACTGGGTTTTAGTTCAAAGGTTTGTGCGGTAATGGATGGTAGGACGATAGCCGGGTTGACAGTGACTGCACCAGGCATGGCGTAGTCTGCCAACGTACGTCGATCTTCTGCCGCCATTATAACAATATCTTCGATCTCCTTTATTAGGTTTCGTTCGATATCCTGATCGGTTGAACTTCCTTCGTCCGAGGGATAGGTAAAACGAAGTCTTCTCCTATTGGGTCGGACTATGGTCCGCTCGAGGTCAGGTGAAAAGAGTAATGGCCCTTTCTGACTTCGAGTTTGCATAAACCGATACCCAACTCAAGATACTGAACCTAAAAACTAAAGAAAAAAATAAAAACCTAAACTAAGAAATTTAAAACCTAAATCTAAAATTAAAACCTAAAGAAAAGAAAAGAGGGGAAAAGAAAAAGATTGAGGAAGAAAGGGACGGACGGGCGTCCAAACAAATGGACGAGCGTCTGTCTTGAAATTGGACTGAACTGGTGTTCAAAAATTGAACGCTCGTCTGATCCTTCAGAGTCGCCTTGGACGGGCGTCCAAATTTATGGACGCTTCGCTCAAGGGTCGAATTCGATACAGATTGAAAAATTACGAAGAACGAAGCGCTCAAACGAATAAACGCTCGTCCAGATGCAAAGTTTCAGAGAAAGAACAGAAACGAATTCAGAAACAGAGGGGGATTTTGAGAAAACAGAGGAGAAAAACAGGGGACAGAAACTAATCACAAAAATAAAAACCTTAAACCCTAATAACCTGAACTAAAACCTAATGATCTAACTAAAAAAATCTACCTAAAGGGATACGTAATCAGAAACCTAAACCTACGAAAGATTTAAAACAGAAAAAACATAAAACACTAAAAAGAGGGAAAAACATGTGTTGAAATCTTCTAACCCCAAAATGGAAGGGAAAACAGTGGATTTTGACCTCGAAAACGGTGTAGGATCGGCCAAAGGCCCACCACGTCGTCGGCGCCGAACGAGCTTTCGAATTGGGGTCCTGCGCGCCAAACGGACACTCGAGCCGAAAGTTATGGCCAAAATACTAAAGAGTGCTAAAACGATCCCTTTTTATCCAAAAGTTTGATCATTAAAAACGTGGAGTTAGATGATTCAACCTTAGAAACCTATCTACGACAACTTACCTACTTAAAAACAGAAAACCTAATTGAAATAAAAATAAAAACTAATGGCAGACAGATGCAGGCGGGCGTCAGATGACTGACGCCGCTCGTCCAACTGAATGTATTCGAACATAGAGCGTAAAAAAAAAAAAAAAAAAAAAAAAAAAAAAAAAAAAAGCAGAGACTAAAACTCAAAACAAAAGTCTATACTACAACTAACAAGAACAAATATTAATTAATGTAAAAAACAAATAAGTAAAACAACTAAATCACCAACGAAAAACATAAATAAAAACAAAACCTAACCTAAATTACTAATGAAAAACAAAAACTAGACAACCGTCCGGTTCCCGGCAACGGCGCCAAAAAAACTTGTCCCGGATTTTATCAATACAAAACAACAAGTAATAAACCGTTAACCTCAAGTGCAAGGATCGTAGTATGGAGGCTAATGCCGGGTCGATCTTACGGGGAACTAGACTGTTGTGAACCCTAGCTTTTGTTTTTAACTAATTATTGTCACGAAAACTAACCTAAACAAATATTGCATAAAAGTAACTAGACAGAGGAGATTAATCCAATGCTAGGAAAGATTGAAAGCGATAAACTAACTAAACTAGAGTGCAGAAAAAGTAAACTAAAGCTAAACAATTCAAGTTTCAAGAGATTTGAATCAAGTTATAACAAACGAACGAACAGTTGATCCACCTATCCTATCAACATTCGATCCTATTCAGATTATTTCGTGATTCTAATCAAGTTGTGATTTGCCTTATCTAAGTAATCGACCTCTAATTTCTTAGATGGTTCTCCTATCAATCTTTATCTTTCGATTTAAAGATTAACGCTTTTCAAAACAAAGGTGGAAACTCTAACGCTTTCTAACCTAGAAATCTAACCTATTAACTTTCGCTTTATAGATTAAAGATCTACTCTTTTATCATGGTGTTCTAAAGTTAACATGATTTTCATCACATAAACAAACACAAAAGCAAACATCTTTCGATATAATTCGCAATAAACAATGTAAACATGATAAAAGAAACAACTTGTATTAAAGAACTCACAAAACAATCACGATTCGAATCTGAATAGTTGACGGATAGGCTTCACACCGCTTGCTCAAAAGAGGTCTAGCCTCTTATCATCTTCGTGAGACTTGAAATTGATGAATAAAAAGACATGAAAAGTAGCTAATCTAATCTATGAATCTAATTGCATAAACTGGAAGAAAATAGAATAAAACGCAGCCAAGCTGCTCCCTAGGGTTTAGGGTTCAAATTGTGTGTCTTAGGGTTGATTATGCGCTGCTATATATAGAGAAAATCAAGTCGGTTGCTACAAGATCGCCCCGGACGCTCGTTCATTATCATGGACGCCCGTCCAGGACCCAGCTCCAGTATTTTGCTCATAACTTCACTTCTAGGGCTCCGAATGAGGTGATTCAACATGCGTTGGAAAGCTATTTCAATCCTCTACAACTTTCATCAAGACAACTTTCCTGAAAGTGCCTACAAGTGTGGACAAAATTCCCATGAAGTGCCTGGTTCCGGTTTCTTCAATGATTCTTCACTTAAACATCTTTCAACTCTTCCATCTTCATGTGATCATCGTTTAAGCTCCTTACTCATCATGCAAACGTACCTAACAACATGATAGAAACATGCAAAATGTAACATCATACGGATAAACATAAAACACCGATAAAATCACGTAAATATCTCGATTTTGCATTTAAACACATTTAAAACTCGTTTACTCAATAATTCGATAAAACCAACACTTTTCTATAAAAAGTACTAAAATACCAAGGATATTGTTACGGGAATAACGTCATATAAATCATAAATTTCACCCTTAACATTTTTATAGTCATCCAAGCTATATATCATATGTTTGATAAGTTAATTGTTTCACCTGAGATCTATTTTTCACGAGCCATAGTGAACGATGAGTTAATTTATAAAGTTATACCCCTTTTTGGACGAGTGATTTTTGTTTTCTTATAAGTCATGTGCTTAGTGCTATGTATATATCTTGAGATCTATGATAGTTTGTATTTAGATCCGAAGTATGATATACTGTGAATATCTAAGGTTTGAATGTGATAAGTAACACGTAACTTATTGTCAAATGAAAATTTTGAAAAGTAAATAAAGTAATTGGGTGTGTCGAAAGCTAGTCGATGATTTGAGTGCGATAGGGTATACCACGTATGTCCTATACCACTATGATGACTAAAAGCTCACGACAGTCAGAAAAAGCTGCCTTATGATTGGAGTAAGGTAGGGTATATCTCGAATATCCTATTCTGCTATGACAGGGCAAGAGCTCATTCTGATGTGCGTTTGAAAGTAAAATAGTTAAATCAACTTGAATCGGAAGTGGTATGAAATGAATGAAAGACTGAGTTATCGTCTATCTTATCCCCAGTATAAACTGATAGATATGCTGTAGGGATTATCCTCTGAGTATTTCAAAAAGGCCCTAGATATATTCTATCATCCTTTTCGGGATATTTTACGTTTGTAGGGTACATCTTAAGAGTGTCATTTATTGCTAGTCTACGAGGGGGTATTAGCTAGTTTTTCTTTGAGTTTCTCAAGTTTGGATTTAGTGAAAGTTTTCTATGGCTTTGCACACACACAGTGGTGAACTTCTGATTTATTGGATCTATGCAATATTGTCTGAGATGTCTGTTTTCGTTTCGAGCCCTAATTTTCGTTTTGTTTTGCTCGGGACGAGCAAAAGCTATGTGTGGGGGAGTTGTTAAGGGTGAATTTATACGATTTATAATGCTATATTTTATGATAATTTCCCTCATATTTGGTATAATTTGCATAAGAAACGAGTGTTTAATGGAATTATTGAGTGAATGATATTTTTAATGAGTTATTCGCAAAATAGGTTAATTTTGGTGTTTTAATTGTGATTTTATGATTATTTGGATGATATTACATTTTGCGATGTTTTGATGTGTTGTAGGTACATGTTTGATGCTCGAATAATGATCAAAAAGAGATAAGAGTCGAATTACATTGATGATAGAAGGGATAATGATGATTTACATTGATGAAAAAGGATAGAGATGAAGAAATCAAGATTAAGTCGATTCTGGACTGGCGTCCAGAAGTTTGAACTGGCGTCCAGAATGGACGAGCGTTTGAAGATATGGACGAGCGTCCAGGAGGAAAAAGTTGATTCAGAGAGTTTGGACGCTGAGTGGACGGGTGTCTGAAGCAAGTCCAGAACTGAGCGAACGAGCGTCCGGAAGGAGTGAACGAGCGTCCAGCGGCCGACATGCTGAAACCGACTTTAAATTCTATATATAGCCGCATTGTTTTCCACATTGAGGATACCAATTACACAATACTCAAAACCTTAATCCTAGGGGCGGCTTAGGCTGCGTTTTTACTCTGTTTTTCTTCAGTTTATGCACTCTAAATTCTAGGCTAGTTTAGATAGTTTTTATGCACTTCTATTCATCAATTCCAAGTTTCAAGAGGATGCTTAGAGGCTAAAGCCTTTTGAACGAGCGTTGTGAAGCCGTCCGATTCAACAATTCAGTTCCGTTCTTGATTATTTTGTGAGTTTTTAATACAAGTTGTTTCCTTTATCATGTTTATTATTGTTTATGCAATTTCATATCGAAAGATCGTTGCCTTGTTGATTGTTTTGTTTGATGAGAATCATCTAAACATTAGATCACCATGATAAGGAATAGATCTTTGATCTAAGTATCGAAAGTTATTAGGTTAGATTTCTAGGTTAAGAACGTTTAAAGTTTACACCTTTGGATTAGAAAAGCGTAAATCTTTAGATCGAAAGATAGAGATTTATAGACGAACTACCTAAGAAATTAGGGTTCATACCGTAGATTAGGTGAATCACAACTTGGTTAGAAATCATGAAATAATCTAAATTGGAATTGAACGTTGATAGGATAGGTGGATCAATTGCTCGTTTGTCCGTTATAACTTGATCAAATCCCTTGAACTAGAATTGTTTAGCTTAGTTAATCTTTATTGCATATTAGGTTTAGATTTAGTTTAATTGGTTTGAAATTCATCTTTTCCTGGCTTTGGATCTTATCTTCTGTCCAGTTTTACTTATTGTTATCTTTCGTTTTAGTTATTACCTGTTTAGCTTATTTGTTGTTTAGTTTTAGTAATCGTGACATAGTTAGTTAAACAAAGACTAGGATTACCAATCGTTAGTTCCCCGTAAGATCGACCCGGTATTAGTCACTGTACTACGATCCCTGCACTTGGGGAATACCGGATTATAAATTTATTACTTGTTAATAAAATCCGTGACATGAAACAACCAGAGGGATTTGTTATGCCTGGTAATGAGCATAAGGTGTGTAAGCTTGTTAAATCATTGTACGGGCTTAAACAAGCGCCTAAACAATGGCATCATAAATTTGATGAAGTTGTCTTGTCTAATGGTTTTAAGCTTAACCAATCAGACAAGTGTATATATAGCAAATTTTACAATACCGGTAATGGTGTGATAATTTGCTTATATGTTGATGACATGTTAATCTTTGGAACTAACCAAGAACAAGTTGACCTTTGTAAGGCCTTCTTGTCATCAAGTTTCTCTATGAAAGACATGGGGGAGGCGGATGTGATTCTTGGAATCAAGATCAAACGGAGTGACAAAGGGATCTCTTTGACACAATCTCATTATATTGAGAAAGTGTTGAAGAAATTCAATTGTGAAAATTCTACTCCAGCCAATACTCTCATGGATCCTAATGAGAAACTCATTCCTAATACGGGAAATCCGATATTACAACTTGAGTATTCTCGGGTGATAAGATGTTTGATGTATGCTATGACTAGCACACGTCCGGATATTGCTTATGCGGTTGGAAAGCTATGCAGGTTCACGAGTAATCCGAGTAGTCATCATTGGCGTGCGGTAACTCGTGTACTAAGGTATCTTAAGTTAACCAAGGATTTTGGCTTGACTTATGTTGGTTATCCTTCAGTAATAGAAGGATATTCATATTCTAGTTGGATATCCAATGTAGAGGATCATTCTTCTACTAGTGGTTGGGTATTTTTACTTGGAGGAGGTGCCATTTCTTGGGCTTCCAAAAAGCAAACTTGCATTACTAGCTCGACTATGGAGTCGGAATTTGTTGCCTTAGCAGCAGCCGTAAAAGAGGCGGAATGGCTTAGGAATTTGATCTATGAAATTCCATTATGGCATAAACCAATATCACCCATTTCTATCCATTGTGATAGTGCATCTACCTTGTCTAAAGCATATAGTCAAGTGTATAATGGTAAGTCGTGACACCTGGGCGTTAGACATAACGCGGTACGTGAGTTGAT
This sequence comes from Gentiana macrophylla, assembly GCA_026214975.1. Classification (NCBI taxonomy): domain Eukaryota; kingdom Viridiplantae; phylum Streptophyta; class Magnoliopsida; order Gentianales; family Gentianaceae; genus Gentiana; species Gentiana macrophylla. The sequence goes on from CM047816.1 coordinate 91,789,966, forward strand.
TACTCATGGGGTGATTTCGGTTGTTTTGTGAGATCTCAACATAATTTAGCTTATCACTTAACCAAAGGATTGGCTAGAGACTTGGTACAAAAGTCGGTAATCGGGATGGGTTTACAACCCATATAAATCTTGGTGATAGGATACACAATTCCCCTCTAATACAATGTTAGAGGCAGAATTCAATGTGGAAGGCCTATTGTCTTAGATTTGAGCACATGATATTGTCCCGAGGGTATGTGCTATGACCTGCAAGATTAGGTTGAAGATGTTCTTCTTAATGAGTCTTTTGACAAAGTGCTATTGCAGGTGCACGAATAAAAGGCTCACCTATATGAGTATGAAGTTTGGCCGCTTCAAGGAAGTTCTAGGGTTGGCTTTCTATATGCTCAAGAATAGATATGGACACAAGGCCTGTTTAATTAGTGTCAAGAATAAACTTTTGGAGTTATCTTAACTCATGTGTATATTATCTTCATGTATTCAAAACGTGTAAAGGGGTTCAATGCTTAGACACACCCCGATACTCGAATATTTGAAATGTGTAATATTACTAGGTGGTAATTCAATTTTCGTGACATTATCATTGATGCATGAGTTGTTATGTTTTGACTGATCTTCAACTAAACCAAGGATTACACTTAAATGGGGGGGGGATTGTTGGTGATTTAAGTATAACCATGTCCATTTGTGTAATTAAGGGTTTGGTACAAAGATGGGTGAACTCAAACACTCTATCGTGGGTTTGGAGGTGCGGAGTGCACGCCATATAAGTATAAGTGTTTACGAGTTTACGGATGTAAATGATCAAGTAGAGTTCAAAAGCTACTTAAAAGACACGAAAATTCGTTCTTGGAAAAAGCGTGTCACGAGCCGACCACAGCGCCAATCAGAAGTTTTTCAAGAGGAATTTTGGACGTGTTCTATTTCGATTTACGGTGTTCACAGCCGACCACAGCGCCCGCTGTGACTCGATTTTGTGAATTGGTGTGTCTTTTCAGTGTTTTTCGACGCTTTTTCCATATAACACCTTTCCAAAAGGTGTGTCTATAGGTTAGAACGTTTTTAACCAACTAACTTGATCATTTTGAGAGCATAGAATGAAATCATTCAAGTTCTTCTTCATCTTTGAGAGTCAAACAACTTCAACAAAACTCCTTAAGTATTCTTCTCTTTTGGTGCCAAAAAGTGAAGGGAAACGTAGTCTTATCTCACAAAAGTATTTGTGTAGCCCGAGGCATCTTATAAGGGTCAAATAACTTTTGTAGGAAAGTGTTTATCACGATTTTACGTTATATCAAGCATACGTTTTCTGCGTTTTTCTGCGGTTTCCTGCGTTTTTGTTTTGACATTGTTGTTCCCTTGAAAGCCATATTTCTACAACAACACACACTTGGTATCACAATGAGAGTCAGATTAAAGTTTGCAAATATACTCAAATCAGTTTTACATTATCTATTTGGCTTATTGCATCTAGTATTTACCTTGCACAAGTCATCTCTATCGTTCTTCTTGATCAAAGACGATCAAAGGCTAACTGTAGAGTGATTGATGCATGTCAACTTATGATACATTTCATTATGTTTTACCCCTGTTACCTGTGATTTTTAAAGTAATTTTACATCAATTCAGGCCTCGGTTCGCTACATCTCTACTCAAATGTGATAAGTAGTAGAAGTATATATCATGAAAAACTCCAAAATGATCTAATTTACAATATTTTTAGATCATTAGAACCGAATTTAGTCTTTGGGTTTATGCGTGATATACTGTGGTTTTGTTTTGTAGTAACATAGGTGCACTGAATCACGGAGTTGGTGTTTCTTACTCTTCAAGTACTTAGATGATTTTGGCGGGAAAGTTCCATTTTCCAATTCAAAATATAAGCATCTGGAAACCTCCAAAACCTTTTGTTCTCGCTATATCGTTTTCCTGAGCAATAATTGTGACAGTTGTCTTTGCGTCATACATACTTGTTGGCGAACGCCATAATCTTTTGGCGTTTCTGTTTATTACCTCATGATCTCTTGTGGGCACCAGCCGCAGTGCTGAGGCGCTCGCCAAACCGTCCGGATTTTAAAATAAATGCATCTTTTCTCGGTTGTTGACACGTTTATCTAACTCAACTACTCGCTCTTGAAGGAAAAAAAACACAAACTCTTGTTTATTTTATATTGTTAGAGCAAACGCCAAAAATATGTACATCGGGTATTTACAAGGCAAAAACAAAACGCCTAGTGTAAGCACTACCAAAATTTAAAGAGTAAAAACACAAAAAACTAGTTATCCGAGGCTATCTTTAATTCCCACGTTTTACTAACTGCTTGGTTAATAAACACCACCTTCGGAGGGCGATGGGCTCCCACATGATGAACAATCTGATTACGCCAATACAAGGCTCCCTAGACGATCTTACAAAAGAGAAATATCCACATCACAATATCACCTTCTACCAAAAGATCTCCTTTAAGATAGTCATCCACCCACTCATAAGTGTTCATAGTTCCAAAGAATTGCCGTTGGCACCTCGGTGAGACAACACTATCCCAAATAGCCTGAATCCAATCACAATCCCGGAGGACAAACACTTGTTTTGACTAAAAGATATCTAGCATAAACACCACACTCTCTTAATTCCTTTTTTTTTTTTTGGTGCTTGAAAGATGTCTAGGCATCTTCAATTGAGGCATTGAGGGAGAAATCTTTTATTTCATAAGTAGTTTGACATTGACTCCCCCACTTAGGCTTTGTGTGGATATGGTCACCAAGATTGAGATATCTTCACAATTTGAGGGATTTTGTGTGTGGAGTGTACATATGGGCAGGTCGGAACCGAAAACCGGCCCGGCCCGGCGGGTTGGCAGCTTTTGACACGGCGCTTCACCGGCCCGGCGGGTCGGTGGGTCATACATCCAGTGGGTCCACGGGTTGCCTCGGGTTTTGATTTGGCCCGGTCCGGAACCGGCGGTTCAACCAACCCGGCCGGACCGACGGTTAACCCGGCCTGAACTGTAACCCGGCCCAACCCGACCTGCCTGATTTTTTTTTCTAGTTTTGCAATTTTTTTGAATAATATCTTATTTATTTATTTTATTTTAATTTTTAACTACTCATCACACTATAAATACACTCAATTTCATCACTTTTCCCTCACAATTCTCTTATAACTCTCAATTACCATTATATTATATATATATTTCGGATCGTGATTTGAAGTTGTTCTGAATGAATTCGTGTATCTCATCAAATTCGAAATATATTATTTTGCAATGACTGTGAAACGTTGTTTATTGTATTCTTTTGTTGTAATATTACTAATGTAATCGATGTGATCGTTATCATTTATATTAAACATTGTTTTTTATAGTATGTAAATTGTTATCGTTATCGTTTATATTAAACAAATTTAATTATGTCATAGTTAAATACAAATAACGTAAACGTGATAAGTGATAAAACAATAACATTAAATACTTGAACAATACAATCCAATATGTTTAATATTAATACACTTGTTACTCCAAAGCGTTACATCATTTTTGTAACAAACGTACTTCAGATATATAAAAAAACAAAACAAAAAAACTTACACAATATGTCAAACCTTGATTAAAAAGTAATATTTAAAAAATCGTTACATTTTATTATTTAATACACTAAAAATTTAAAATAATAAATATAGTAAAAGTCTAAGTACCACTTTAATATTTATTATAATTACATGTACGATCAACTATTACAACTACATTATTTTATTGCGATTCGAAAATATATTTCTTTTTCTAATTTAGTTGATGTTTGGGGAGAAAAAATATATAGAATGAACCGTCTTCTGAACCGTTTCGAACCGTATCTGACCCGTAATCTGTTTCATCCCGGTCCGGCCCGAAAACCCGTCCAACCTGCCATATTCTGGACACAACCCAACCCGTCCCTTTTTAGGCCAGGAACCGACGGTTCAAGGCTCGGAACCGCCAGTAACCCGAACCCGCCCATATGTAGTGGAGTGCAGTGACTTGGTTATTAGTCGTCTCTTCCCGGTAATTAACCCACAAAAAAAAACGATCATTTTAAAAGGTTTATCATTATGTATACATTTCAATATAAAGCTATCATCGATTATACATAAACCGGTAAAAGTTTATACAAAGACTCACTAAATTTCATTTTTTCCGAAAATTTTGTTATAAACCGGTTCATGTTAAGAACATTTTCTACCTCTCTCTCCCCCGGTAATTTGCAATAGTTTTCTTTTAATTGTTTAGCTTAAAACCTTGGTATCCGAGACTTATTGACTTGACTTATCCGAAGTTCAACCTGAATCATTATTATAGAATCGGACTCTTAGTCAAAGTTTGACTCTTCTAGTAAGCTTTTTTCTGATGGCAATCAACATTTCCAAAGATTTATAAATATTTTCTTCATGCAGATGCTTGTTATCCCATATAAGTAATTATGACTTATGACATCCATGATCATCAATATTAAACCATATACACTTGGACATAGACCCACAAGACCCAGGTTTAAGGCCTATGAAAATATTTAACATTTTAAGATCCTATCTTTTTCAATTGTGTATTAAAAAAAGACTCAATTCATCATTGACGAGTCCTCCATTCGTACCGCAATATAAGACATTTTGGTTTTTTTTACTTTTACATATTATAAGGTCTTCCCACTTCTCAATACAATATTAAATTCATTGTCACTTTCAAATTAAATAATGCAATATTATAAATCACTTCTAAAAAAATACAATATCTTGTCTTGAAATGTTAAAAAATAGTAACTCATTTATTAATTTTTTTAACTATGTAAAACATATAAACCTCTATATTACGGGACGGAGGTAGTACATCTTAGTCATTTCATTTGTTTAATTTTATTTGAGAAAATAACTAATACACAATTCACTTATTCTATTTCATTTGAAAAACGATCTTATAATTATATTCGAGTTTAATTCGTTAAAATAAACAAACGAACGATCACAACTACTAACGAGTCAAACGTAAATTTATTCACGAACGACTATATTCATTTAATAGTCATGTTCATGCATATAAAGATATCTTCCCCTTTGTGCCTATATTACCCTTGGTTTACCCTACCCACACCCCCTCCCACTCTTTGTTTTTAGGTCGGCAAGTGGAAGGTGCTTGAAAAAAAGAAAGGGACATAGTGATAACTTCCACAAAGAAAATGAAATGAAGTTTATCTACTCAATCATATAAACCATTTACTTTATCTTTTCTTGCAATTATCTTTTACTATTATCCTTCTTTTTTAAGTTTTCCGACAAGCCCATTAACCTATTGGGAGAAAGTACACTTTTCACCATCTTCTATTCTATCTTCTTAAAATAAGTTTTATGATACAACCGATGTATCATATATAATATTTTGAGTACCGGAAAAATAGTAAAGTATAAAATCTATGATGTAAAAAATATAAACAAGGAATTTTACGATTTTATTCATTAAAAAAAAACAATTACATCATGACCTAACTACTATGAAACTTAAATTATTAATAAGCTAATGGTAGGGCCGTAAAGGGATTGAGTGCTTTAAAAAAATAGTTGGACGTTAAGCTGAAGTGTGAATGTTCGATCCTCGTAAATGATGACTTCTTTCAGTTCTTTAGTATAATAGGAAACTCATGACTCTAAGTCACTAGGTTACATGATTAACATCTTCACTCATCTTCAATTCTTTTGTATAACAGCAAGCTCATTATTTGAGCCATATGTTACCTGAATAACATCTTCACTCATCTTCGGTTCTTTGGTATAATGGCAAGCTCATGACTCCGGAGCCACTAGGTTACCTTATTAACATCTCCACTCATCCTTTAGTTTTTTGGTATAATAACAAGCTAATGACTCTGAGTCACTAGGTTATCTGATTAACATCTCTACTCATCTCGTGTGACAGGATGAGTGGAGACCCTTATTGTTAGGGTTTGACCATTTATAAGCTAAAAGGCCAATTAAGGTATATGCCTACGCTTATTAAAGTCTCATGACTATTGAATAATTAAAACAGTAACTAAAAACGAGTCTAACTTAGATGTCCCTACATCATGAGCAAGTTCGTAAGAGTCCACATTGAGGCATCCTAAGAAATTTTATAGTATCCTTGATATAATAACAAACTCATGACTCTGAGCCATTAGGTTACCTGATTAATATATCCACTCATTCATTGGGATAGGGGGAGTAGGGACCCTTCCGTTTGGTTTCGGACTGGACTGGATCCATTTGGATCCAACTTAATATTTTATTCACCCACTATCTTATTTACTATTATTCACCAATCATTTCACCAATCATTTCACCATAAAATAATATTAATCAATTCATTTTATTCACCACCTACACTATTCAACCATTACTTTATCAATATAATATTTCTCTCACCAATCATTTCACCAATCATTTCTTCATCAACACAAACTTTAAGGTATATACTACCCTTATTAAAGTCACGTGACTATTCAAGTAAAAACAGGCTAACTTAGATGTCCCTATATCACGAGTGAGTTCATAAGAGTCCACGTTGAGGCACCTGAGAAATTTTATGGTATCTTGAGAAATTTCACGAGCAATCATTCATTATGTCGTCTCGTTTTTTACTTTTAAAAAAATACAGTCTTAGAGCATTCGCATCAGTGTCTTAACACAGATTCTTTATTTTACAGACTCAAACACTACTTTTCTTCCTTTTACAGAATCTTTATTAATGATCAACTGCATCAGAATCTCTATTAAACTATATACCACATTAAAATATAACTCTAAATCCATAATATATAGAGAGAGAGAATTTTACACTTAACAAATAATTAATCCATACAATATTAATATATTAATTTTTCAGTTTCTTTATTTATTTGACACAGAACTTATTAAAAAAATGAAATTTTGACTCAAAATTGATGAAGGATTGGTATATATCCACTTATAAAAAAAAAAAAGTTATATATCAAAACAAGAAGAGAGAGGAAAAAAAAAGGAGAAAACTAAGAAAAGTCAAAAAAAAAAACGAGCCACAAGATATGAATGAAGAGGAGTTTGGAAAGAAAATACCTTTTTCTCAACAAAACAAAAAGAAAAAACCCGTACAGATCTTCTGTATTTGCGGGAGAAATAGCGCTGTGTAGACAGAATCTGGCATGTTCAGATCCAAGTTACAGATTCTAATGTGATGATATTTTAGGTAAATCTGAAACAATTAATCTGAAAAATACAGATTTAACACCATTTACAGTATCTACTGCAAGTGCTCTTACCGTGTGGAAAAAAGAAAAAAAAGAATTTGAATAGTCATGATACATCCACTTGTGTGTGAAAGAAAATAAAATGATTGATAGTTAGAATTGGTTTTTGATACATTACACCTATTTTATTACAATTCAAGCATTTGTAGTGAAATTGTAAGACGCCCTAAAAAATCCTCGCACATGCACGAGTTTAGCATAAGAGCACTTGCATTAAATACCGTAAATGTATTTAAACGATTAGTGATTTCAATATCTGGGTTTACAAAATAAAAAGACTCTGCTGCATATACTCTATTTATTAGTGTAAAATACAGATTCTGTAAAATTTTCTTTGCGTCTAGTCATCTACGCATTCATTTAGATTCTACAAAATTTCTTTTATAGAAATAAATTTCTTTTATACCTACCCATTAATCTAGACTCTGTAAATTAAAGAATTTGATTCATTTCATCTTGGACAGATATTCTGTAAACTCGAAAATATAGTATTTAAAAACGGTAAAATAGATAATTCATTAAGAATATCTGATACAAGGGTCGTTCTATCTTGTGGAATTTCTTCAGTAGTAGGGAAGCTATACACTGCGTGGCGAGATCCTGGCCACACAATTTCCTGAGGTGGAATACACAATCTTGCTCGTGTGTGGAAATTGTGGCCCAGTCAGATCTTCATTCGCAGATAGCTTCCTCAAGAGGAAATTCTTAGATAAATTTTCCCTGATACAAGTCCTCTAACAAATCCTTGGTATAATCATCACATTTCAAATTTATAGTATTATCATTCATAGTTGACTTAACAAGCATAGAGCTATCAGCATATAGAACATTGCAATGGAAATTCTTATTGTTTCAACTAAAATCATACTTTTTGCCTCAATATACATTGTCTAAATTTTGTCTACATAATGATTCATCAATACATATGAATTCGAAATTTCGAAAAAAAGACTGCCCAGGTACCATTTTTTTGCAGGAGACAACAAACATTTTAAAGGAATGAATAAAGAAAAGAACTTGAGAACTCAAGACCGAAACAAATAAAAGCATGGGGGGGTACCCTGACAACAATGGAAGTACACACCTTATTTTTGGCCTTTTTTCAGCAAAACACCAATCTTTTTCAACATATTGCCATTCTTTTTCTTGGGTGATTCATCATCGAAATCCTCAGGATACGGGGCGTTTAACTTACCACCAAGTGTATGATAATCCATGGAGCCTGTTCTCTCTACGTATTTCCCGTTATTGTTATTAGTATTACCGCCGGTTGAAAGCATGGCAGTAGCAGCCTCTGCTGCCTTCCTCCATTGATCTGCATGGACTTTTAATCTCTTCAGTTCAGCTTCAATCTCGTAGCTTGCTGCTTGAGTAGCGTCTAGTTTTTCCGTGACTTGTATTGCCTTGAAACTGTTCTTGTTAGCTTCCTCGGTTAGATACCCGAGCTTAAGTAGAACCTCTTGTTCTGCATTCCTAGTTGCATCCGCTACAGCACGAGCTTCATCGTTCGATTTCTTTCGTTCTGTGTCTTGTAAGTTCATCATTTCGGATTTAAGCATCTCATTCTCCTCCATTAGACCTTGTAACTCTGTTTCCTTATCTAGTAAACTCGCCTTTAGATCTTCCAACAATGGCAAGTCGTTTTGGACTCCAGTTTCGAGTTGTTCTAGTTCTGTTGATGTACCTTTATGCGTTTCATTGAAACCCGAGTTGTATTCTTGATTGTTGTTGTTAAGCTTTGATTTTAGCTCTTCAAGCTCGATTCTTGCAGAGGTTAATGTAGCTTCAAGTTCAGCTTCTCTTTGGTAAGATTCTGATTTTGTTTGCTCGATTAGCTCGTAAGCAACTTTAATCTCTAAGGTACTCTGAATATACTCATCTTCAAACCTTTTTTCAGATGCTGCTAATGCATCCCTTAATTGAATTGCCTCGTTTTTCACTTCTTGAAGTTGTTTTACGGTTTCTTCATCTTTCACGTGATTTTCTTCACCAGTGGATGATGATTGCATGCTATTTTGGTGAAGATTTGCTTGAAGCTGGTTTACGGTTTCTTCCAATGAATGAACTTGAGATTTGGATTTCTCTAGCTTGAAAACCAAAGATTCGTATGCCTCTTTAACTCTTTGGCTTTCGGAAAGCATAGTCTCCTCTACTGTCTTTGCCACAGTCAACTGAACCTGAGCTCGGCTCGCTTCCTCGACTGCAACAGCTTCACATTCTCTGCTGTCACTTAGTTGAGATTTCAACCATTCAATCTCAGCAACAGTATCTTCAAGTTCCAATCTCAAGTTCCGGATTTCAACTTGTGCAGCAGATTCCTCTTCTTCCTTTGCTTTAGATTCAGCCACTCGGTTGTTGAGTTCGGTTTTAAGCTTCTGAATTTCCATCATGGCTGAAGCCAAAGCAGCAGAGTCTAAAGAATGATGCTTTTGAACAGCCTCAAGTTCGGATTTCCAAGCTCGATCTCTCTCCTGCGAGTTCTGAAGCAATTCTTGCAGACGGGATTCCTCCATATCCGAAAGTTCCTGCAACTGTTTCTTGGAATCTTCAAGCTTTATCAACATCATACCAACCTGTTTCTTGGCCTCTTCAGCATCTTGCTCGGCCCGTTTCTTTAATGATTCAGATGAGCTTAGTTGGTTTTTCGCCTTCTTCAATTCCTCTTGAAGCTGTGCAACCTGAGTTTCCAGTTCAACTGTTTTCGTAGGGCGCTTCCTCTTGAGAACACAAAAATTATCAGATACTACCAAAGATAGAATATTTACAATTGCCCGATTTTCCGAAAATTTAGGTTATTATTATACATCAACTTTGTAGAAACAACCAAGAAAATAATGTTTTGAGTACCTCAGTTGCTGGACTTCGTGGAGATCGACGATCAACAACTTTGGGACTTCTATCTTTCGGCATCTTACTTAATGATTTTGGAGATGGAGTTGTCTCTGAATCCAATGCTTGAGTTTTCAGTTTCCTAGCTGTCCGAGAGGCAGCAGGGGATGTTTCTTGAGTCACTTCCAAAGCACTAGGTCTGATAATGACAATGAAACAAAGTGAAAAAGAACCCGTAAAACACAACAATCTGAATGAAACAACTGATGTTTGCTCAACAATCTGATTTATAACATAGCAACGAAAATATTCTTGAAACCGCACACATTCTTAAGGATTAAAAGATAAACCACAAGGAATCATTGCATGATCATTTTAGACAGCAAGTTTACCTGCAAGGCATTCTATGCTGAGTTGCTAATTACTTGCCCGTAATAAACGGTCTAAAAGCGTTAAAACTAGGCAACTTTGCACAGTTTGATGAAGAAGAATAGTATCAAAACAGACCAATATTTCCTTGTGAGGACATTAAAAAGTAGCAAATAGCAACAGGGGTTCAAGTTTTGGGATTAAAACTTCAGTAACAAGTACAAAGGAATATTATATTACATGGGGTGATAGAAGCAATTCATATTAACCCATAAAAATTATGCAAAACAGGATTAGTTTTCAGGCAGATATGTTTAGGCTTTTGCATATAAAAGTGAAAGAATAGTAGAAAGTGCCTCAGACAATGAGAATTACCTAGCTTTAGTTGTCTGCATGTTTAGAACTTTCAGAATCAATCAAAAAAAATATAGGAAATAAAGCACTTCTTGAGTGTCCCACCTGTGACCCAAAACCTGGAAAAGACTAAAATCAAAACTTGTCTTAGATTTAACTCAAGATAAAGAAATGGTTCTTTAAGAATAAACCAACCTCTTAAGCCAATTCTATGGTGTATAAAGGCAAATAGTAAGACTGAACCTTCAAAGCAACTCCACAAAAAACAGCCTCCACTTCTACCAACCTAACCTCCAACAAAAGGGTAATATCACAAAAGAAAAAGAAGGGGGAACAAATGTAAGTATATAAAACAGAAACAAAAAAAAAAACAAAATCATTAATTCATAGCCTTTGCTTCCTTTTCACTTCAACTGTACTTCAATAGCACTACTCTCTACCAAGTACCAACAGATTAAGAAAATGACTCTTGCACCAACATGTTAGAATAGAAATCCCTGGATGTACCCCATTAACAGATTAACCAAAAACTTCCCAAATTCACTAATACTGTGTAGTTTATTAGCATTCAAGATTCAGGAAAAAACAATAAAACCCATGTCAAAAGAAAAGCAAAAACTGCTTCTTTTTAAAGAAAAGCTGGTGAAAACATACAGGGATTACAGAAAGAGAAGCCAAAATGTGAAGGAAAAAAAGAATGTAGTTTTCTGATAGAAGTAGATCTATAACATTGATGACCTTTCAATTAATTGTCTCACCTAAGAGAGAAGAAACAAAGCTTTTGGTTGATGTTTCACATGCACCATGCCTCCTGCATATTTTTAAGCTTCAAAAGACTTAATCTTTAAAAAAAACAAATAAAAATCAATTATTATCACATGGAAAAACCAACCCCACTCTTACACAAAAGAAGATGAAAGGAACACTGACAACATATAAAGAAAGGAACAGGTGACTGCAATGTCATAATCATAAATGAAATACAAAAACTAAAGGGTGTAGCCACGTGAGAACTCAACCCCCCAAAAAATCTTGGGAACCCATTTCCACGCAAAGGAGATAATGTGAAAATAACAAAAACCCAACTGAATTAAAACAGGGAGCTTGACAATGTAGGTAGTAGTACTAGTAGTATCTTTTATGGGATGATTCAACTTAATGTGAAGTTTAAGTGTGTGCTTTATGAAAATGAGAAGATTTATCAACTTTTAGAAGAAGTATCTCAGGTTTTTGAGGAAATACTCTCAAGGAACAAGACAGAAAATTGTATGAAGGAGATGTTACATACTATTTTGGTGAAAAGAAATCTTACGAGCACATCCAAAACGACACAATCAATTATATATTGATTGATGAAGGTCTTTGTTATGATTAATGGTGGTAGAGTAGTATCTGTCATTTGTTTTGTCAATTTGATTGTGATTGTAGCATTGCTTCTGCGTATATATGTTTACTAAATGTTCAAAATTTAAGCATATATAGAGATGATATATCCACAAAAATAACTATTTTTCGTGGATGGCACTAAGGAAATCCACGAAAATGGATTTCAAACGTTGATTTACTATGAAAATAACAAGGAACGTGTAAATGTGTAAGAAACGTCAATTATTCATAGATATATATTAAAGAAAAATGATAAATCCACGAGAAACATGGATAAAACTCACGAAAAAACTTGATTTCTTAATGTCAAAAAGAGTGTACCTCATTTTAAAGTCAAACCTCTGAAGCGTATGATTTTATATTCTCCCATTTTCATTTCCCTTTGCAAACTTTTTATGACAACAAGATGATCCATTGTGAAACTATCGTCTCTCAAGACGAAACGGAGGCTTCTGTTTAGTTGTTGGCTTATGTTCACTTAGATACTTAGCCAAAAGTACCCAAAAAAAACACAGTTCATGTGGAAGTCACCTCCTTCAGCTACGGGGAAATTCAACATTGATGCAACAACTAGAGATAACTATATGGTTGTAAGCAAGTTGCTTTGTAAAAACGCGAGTGGTGTTATCCATAGCTTCCTCATGAATCTGGATAGATGTTTTGAAGTGGCTGTAGGTGAAGCACGCGCTATCTATCATGCTATCGTTTTTACTATTACTTGGGGGAGCTTTGTCAATATATCACTCTTGACAAGCCCAATTTCAGGCATACCACTATCATTGTCGATATACCATTCTTATTTTCGCGTTTTAGGTGTTTTTAGAACCAAACTAAACCCTAATTGGGAAGGAGAACCCACTAGGGGATTTGAGGACCTTAAAATCGTGCACATTCATGAAAAAAAATGGGAGAAAATCGCGAACCAAAATCGTTTGTTTTTGCCTTGGATGGTATATTCACAAATATAATCGATACCATTTTCGAAGAGGATTCTTTTACTTCCGACATTGTTTCACTGTCTAGGTCTCGAGATCGACTCGACTAAAAAAACTTGGGCTCAAAACTTGGCTCGATATCGATCAAACCATAAATAAACAAGAACGGATTTAACTCTTTAAATACTTGATATATCTCGACTCGACTCGTGAATTTGTTTATTTTTCTTACAATTCATTGATTTTTTTTTTATATAAAATATGAAAAGATCGAGTTCGACTAATAATTGATGATTTGTATAAAATATTATTTAATAAAAATGCAATTCGAGCGCCATAGACAAAATAAGATATGAAAATTTTAAAAATGACAAGAAAAAAAAAATGGTTGTTGAGAGACAAAAACACGCCTCATTACTTACATGTGTACTTACACGCACAGTTGAATACGTAGTAATACACGTAGTAGCAATACGCGTGTGTTTTTCTTTTCAACCACTATCTTTTTTTTCGTCTTTTTTTCCTCATTTTAGATCAAAAACAGTCATTTACAACCTTTAACCTTAAAAAATGTTGAAAATAAATCAGTTAAATAACTATTTTTTTTTAGAGAAAAGTTAAATAACTATTTTTATAACTCAATTACCTCGCGATGGTTAAATATAACTTGACCATTTTTATAACTCAATAACTTGACCATTTTTATAACTTAACCATTACTCGAATCAGTTAAATAAATCAGTCATTTTAACCTTAAGTAAAAAACCTCTTTCGGAGGGAAATACTTGTGTGTGTCTCCACACGTATAGAGACACCACAACCACACAGTTTTATTCTGTATTTAAACTATGGTTAAAATTTCCACTCCACACAAGTATTCCCCCGTTGGAGGGGAGGTTATTGTGTGGTGTCTCCACACGATGCGGAGACACAAATGATATGACCCACACACACCACACACTCTTATTCTCAGATTTAATCGCATGCTGCTTACGATCAATTCATCTATCACTTTATCTCAAAACCCCTCACCACACAATAACTCTCCCCGGGAGGAGAAATTATCATGCGCGGTGAGAGACTGAGTGCGTGATAGGTGCGAAAACGATCGTAACCACACAATTTTAACGCAGAATGGCGAAGCAATATGGTGTGTGATATCACGACGCCTCTCGCAGCCGCAGAGACACCAAACAATAACCTCCCGTTGGAGGTGCTCTAATGATGTGACTAGCCTTCACGAGTTCAGATATACTCTACATCCAGTTGAATTACCGTTTTTTTAATATTAAAATCAGGAAATTTAAACCAATGAAAAATTGCCACGTATGAACCACATGTTATTTCGCACCAAAAACAATTGCTGAAAAAGTCTCCTCCTCTTCTTGTCACTTCACTGATCGTCTTCCTCCCCATTTTCTGGCTGTTTAGCGTGAATTTTGGATTCAGGTGCTGCCGGAGATGCTTTCCACCGGTAGGATTTTAGCTGCCGGTTCATATTCCACTACACCGTACTCGTATCGGAGTCAACGTGTTGATCAATTTCGTACCGGAAACCGAAAATTGAGAATCAGATGGAGGTGTTTGGCACCTGAAGCTGACGGATCTTCCTCATTCGCTGCTTCTGTTGATTCAGAATCTTCATCCGATAAGAACGCTACGGGGTAAACATCTTACTTTTGAGTGTTCATAAGCTCATAAATTCTTATTAGAATCTTCGTAGTAGCTAGGTGTAAGTTTTTGTATCGTATACTTGCAGATTTTGCATAATTGAAGGTCCGGAGACAGTTCAGGACTTCGCTAAAATGGAGTTGCTTGAAATTCAGGATAATATCCGGAGCCGCCGGAACAAAATATTTTTGCATATGGAAGAGGTCAGTATTGCTTAATTAACAATTCCGGCGACTTTGTTATACAGTTAATAATAGTTCTACTGTCATCTCTATATCTGAATTTGCATACGTATATCTACGTCTTTGCTGATTGTAGTCGAATGGCTTGGTGATTAAGGTGCAGTACTTGAAAATTTGTTTAAATTAGGCTTCCTCAAGTGTTGATAAATATTGAAGAACCTGTACTTTGATATTGTTGTCTCTGCTTGAGTTCTCATAGAATTAAAGCCTGTAACTCACGATTAGTTTGACATTTTTTCATTTTTTATGCCACTTTGTTTCTGTTTATGCCTATACCTTTGAAGTTGTGTAGGTTCGTAGGCTGAGGATACAACAAAGAATCAAAAACACTGAACTTGGAATTAAACAGGATGATCATGAAGATGAACTTCCTAATTTCCCATCCTTCATACCGTTTTTGCCGCCTTTGGTGAGTTATGCCTTCCATGTTGCATTTAATGTATTGATTGAAGTTAAAAAAGGACTTTCTCTTTTGCATCTGTTAAGCTTTAACTTCAGGCTTTTTCTGAAAGTTGAGTTTATATTGGTGTGGGTATTGCACGTGATACATGCAGACGTCAGCTAATCTGAAGCAGTATTATGCGAGTTGTTTCTCTCTTATTGCTGGGATCATGGTTTTTGGGGGACTTCTAGCACCGACTGTAAGTTCGTATGGTCAATTCTACCAACCTTTGTTTTCGAAGATGACGAAAGAATGTTTTTGTATCTTCTGAAACTCTCTTGTTGTTTAAGTCTGAAAATACGTCCCTGTCTTTTTAAATCAACTTCTTAGTCGCCTCATACTTGGACATGGCATGTACAAATCTTTCACCTTGAGATGTTCTGCCATTGTTGCTTTATTGGTTAACCTGTGAACTGGTTTATCAAATTTGTCCCCCTTTTTTTGGGTATGCTTTTGTAGTTCCCTTACTTTGTGTACATTGCCTTTTGCATCACAGTTAGAGCTGAAGTTGGGTGTGGGAGGCACATCATATGCCGATTTTATACAGAGCATGCATTTGCCTATGCAATTGAGGTTTGTCCATTTCAACTTTGATTCAGTTTTGCTGTTGTTTAATTTCCTGCACCATATGATGTATTATCCAGTTTTTGGCATTAACCTAAAAGGATGGACCTTTCCCGGCCCCTCATGAACGAGATACTTCCATGCACAAGCCTTTTTACTTATTTCATCTAGCACTTTCAATTTTCAATATCATATCAGATACCTTTGGAACTATTATGCTATTCTCTTCGGTGTACTCCTCATCCTTTAATTTAGTGTACCTTTTTTTATTATGTGGAACGGTTGTATAAAGTACAGTTGATGTGCATTAATGTATACCCAAAGTAAAAACAACGGCACGCACTCACATGTATATATGCATATATAACTGTCTTCATTTTATGATCATATGTATGTGGATTAAATGACAATCCAGGGTTGGTTGAACTTGTGTATTTAAGAGAAAGTTGAATATGCGTTTTACTTTTTTATGTGGTACCTACTAGGCTAACCCTTTGAAAAGTATTTGCGGTCTTTTGGATTTGTTAAAGGATTTTCTCGAGATTTCTTAGCTGTCTTGGTTGTTGCATTCTCGACATAGATTACACATTGTTTATTCTTTTGCTGTATTGAGGATATGATGAAATTCTGGATGTGTAGTCAGGTTGATCCAATTGTGGCATCGTTCTCGGGTGGGGCTGTTGGAGTAATTTCAGCATTGATGGTAGTTGAAATAAACAATGTGAAACAACAAGAGCAAAAAAGATGCAAGTACTGTCTCGGAACAGGTTAGATATTCTTTTACTTTTCACTTTTAGATTGAATTCATGTTTTTTTAAGAAGTCCGGGTAATATAGTTATGAAACTTTCTTACACTCAATCAGAATTACTTGCTATTTTTACCATCTCCACGAGTCACCGCAAATCATATCTAGCAGTATTCTTTGAGTTTGGTTTGATGGTTTGATATCCTCTATACCCAGGGGCGAACATATAGCTTAGGGACTAAGGGCATGTGCCTCTGATGGACTTTAACACACACACACACACACACACACACACACACACACACACACACACTCTTTGTGCTCTCGGTGCCTTTCTTCAATTTTGTTTTTTGCCCCCGGGTTTCTGGATCCGCCAATGGGTATGCATTGGTTTGATTGAATGCAGGATATCTTGCTTGTGCACGCTGCTCAAGCACAGGGGCTCTCATACTTGTAGAACCAGTTTCAACGGTTAATGGCGGGGATCAACCTCTATCATCCCCCAAAACTGAGAGATGCCCCAACTGTTCTGGGTCTGGAAAGGTTAGAATCTTCCCAGGATATAAACAATATTGGGTCCTTTATGTTTCATGATTTTTTTCAATACAAAAATGTACCAAATGTGTAGTTTAAAAAACCAAAGACAACATTAAGAAAAACATGAAACACAAACGACGATCTATAGTGTCTGTACCCTGTTTTTTTTTTCCCCCCTGCCTAAACGTTGGATGTAATTTTGCATTACATTGTATCTTCAACTTTGCAGGTGATGTGTCCGACATGTCTTTGTACAGGAATGGCTATGGCAAGTGAACATGACCCACGGATTGACCCGTTTGATTAATAATATAGATATTTGAAATTGTAACTCCTTGTGTAATAATGATTAAAAAAAACATCAATTATATCGCCCTAGTCGGCCACAACAATTGTTTTACATACCACACTTACTCTTCATATGAATTATGAGTTTTCGTTGAGTCCACCGAAAGCAATGAAGTAATTGGCTTATTGTTATCGAGTTTACACAAAATTGTGACTACATTCAAAGCCCCAATTATCATGCACTTGCTACTTTTTTTTTGTTTTTTTGTTTTTACGTCCGAGCAAATAATGAAATGTGGTATCAAACACACTACAAACAAACTCATAAATAAAATAAATCACCAAAGCTTGTAAAAAAAATAAAATGAAACCACATGTTTTGATTGGATGAAATATATAAAACATGCAGGATTTGTTTACAGATAGATGATGAATGAAACCATAAGATTCATCAATCGCATTGGATGTAGTAAACATGAAAGTAATGGATGTATCAACAAACCCTTATTTGGTTTGATCATTAGTGTTTGGTATTTCTACAATGCCTTGTATTGTTCTATCAGACGGGAAGCATGAAGTCGGGATGTTGGCGTCACCGTGCATCCTAAGCTTTGTAAATATGCAATCTGTGCGGAAATAATGAACACCCCAGGTGTCATTAAAAATCATTAGAATTGAAAAGAAAAGGAAAAAAAAAATGAACGGATCGCTAAAATTAGACTCGCCTGTTTAGGAGTTGGTGATGACGAACCCATTGCACTCTCTATTCTTTGTTTTTGAAAATGTTCCTAAAATATTGAAAACAGTAAGTAGAATTCACTACTGCTGCACCATGTCCACTCTAGTTTAACTATTTATGGTGCGTTAGGACTGATGGATCGGAATTTTTTTTTTTTTTTTTTGTTTTTTTTCCATTCCACTCGTCATTTTGATGTGTTTGCATGCAAATGAATGTAATGATTTTTCATCCCATGAAAAATCGTTGGAATGAATTCTAAAACTTAACTTAGTGATGAAAAATCCACCACCACCTCCCCTTGAAAAAAATCCTTTTTTTTTTGTTACAACTGTTGTAGGACTGGTGTACCAATTTGGATGGCATCTTATCTATCCATTTCTATCATCTTTCACATAGTAAGGGTGTGTATGACTGAAAGATTACAGAAACAGATGGGCATGATGTATTGATTTGATACAACATACCTACAACGGTTGTACTACAAAAAATTTCGCACGATACTACATAGGCAAACATGGATATCTAGGAATGTAATTGCTTAGGCAAACCTGTTTCTCTCTCACTATGTGAGCACGCTGGTCAGCAGGAATCTGCTCCCACTTCAGAACCTGTTAGCATTATTTTAGTACAAACAGACCTTTCATATAACCGAACTTCAGATATATTTTTCAGGCGTCTTTGGTGGCACCACACTGAATCTAACGTTATGGCACCACACGGGCAATCGACATTTTCATAGTCGATTCTAGGATTGAGAATCGACTTTTCGTCGATTGATTGTTTCGGTGTGGTGCAACCGTAAAAACACACATATTCTTCTTGAAGCAGCAACGTGATAAAAATGTGCTTACAGATATTGCATATTCATTCGCTTCATCACTGTGCAAGCAGGATCTTAAGGAACGCAAAACATCCTACAAAGTCATACGAGGTCGTTAAATAAGGCTCATCTCCAACTCAAAAAGTCACGGATAAATTGGAAGGAGAGTCTTTTCATATCTAAAAACTATTCTGGCCAAATATGAATATTTAGGTGTTCTTGGTATTTTTCACTTTTTATGCACGCATTTTCCTTAACAAAACGAAAAGCTTTATTATAAAATGTGAAGTACCTTGTGGTTGTTCTTCTTGGCTCTAAGACGCTCATCAATCACAAACATCACCTGCAATGAGATGAAAAACTCTTAACATAATTCAGATTTAACATTATAAAGCAAATGAACTTCAGCAAATTATGTTTACTCTTTTATGATTAGGCATTTATTTACTTTTTTTTTGGTCTGTTGTCGACGAATTGCAATTGCAATCAGGCTATCAAGCTCAATTGTTCTGTAATTATCAAAAGAGAAAATGGTGAGGAACAAGATTAATATTACCTTGTCAAGTAGCCTTTTAGGATCTTGAAATGCTGGCTTTTTAGCCCACTTGTGGAATAGCTGAGAAACTACGGATCGTTCATCTATACTAAATCTGTAAAACAGTAACAGCATCAAGTAAGTAAGTGTAGGGATAAAGAAGACACTTTTGGCCTCCTTTGTTTTGCGATTTTTGCATTTCTTTACCCAAAGTTCAATCACGACACTTTTACCCCTCATCTCCATTTTTTTTTTCACTTTTTCAGTCCATTCTTGCTATGTGTCAAGTTTTTATTAGTTGGAGTCTATTGTACATTTACCGCTGGATGTTGGACACATGGCACATTGGATTAATAATGTAAAAAATGTATAGACAAAGGGTTAAAGTGTCAAGATGAAACACTGGGATAGACGTGCAAAAATCTTAAAATATAAAGGACCGAAAGTGTATAATAAGTTTAAAGTGAATTTGTTTTGTTAAGTATTTGTAGTTATAAGTGCCTATGGCTATGGGGAAACAATGGTCAATATTACCTTCGTAAGAACTCAGTAGCATTATAAGCTCCAACTATTTCAGTGGGCTTTTTGGACATTTCATCACCTGAATGATTGACCAAATCATTAGGCAGTGTATCTTGTTCAATTGGTTCAGCCTTTCCTGGTGTTTTTACTGTATTTTGGCAGGTTTCTTGAGGAAGCTGCTGTTTATTTGATTGCAAACCTTGCTCTGACCTTGTTTCTTCCTGCAACATATACAATTAGAGTTGAATCATAAAAAAAACGTTTTTTTTTCCTTTTTGTTTCACGATTTTTGTTCTATCCCCAATCTTTCATCTTGACACGTGTAACCCTTAGCTATGCATTTTTTTCTTTTACATTTTCAGTCCAAAGTGCCATGTCTCCAACAACTGCATCGAAGCTACGAGATGTTCTAACCAATAACAACTTGACAGGTGGCAAAAATCGACTGAAACTGTCAAAATAATGCATAGATAAGGGGTAAAATGTCAAGATGAAACATTAGATATTTGAATGCAAAAATCGTTAAAAAAAATGGACCAAAAGTGTTTTAGTCCTGATGCTTTTACACACAGAGGAAAAACAAATCTAGAATTTGAAGTAAGCTCACTTGGATCTCTATAAGATGATGTGGGATTTCTCTTAAAAAACGAGAAGGTTGCAAAACCTGAAAGAGCAAATTAAACGATCACTTATTATAAATCATCAAATGAAAGACCAAGAACATCTAGATATAGATCAAACCTGCCAATTTGAATCCATGGTCAAGTACAGGATGAAAAGTCTCTTCTTAGCACGCGTCATCCCAACATAAAGCAAGCGTCTTTCCTCCTACAATGGTTAAGAACAAGTCCATCAGTTTATTTTAACAGGTTCTTTATTTTACATATTCAAACACAATTTTACGTGATTTTACAAAACCTATATTCAGTGTGAAATGCATCATAATCTCTATAACACATAATTGGAATAGAGAAACTATATTTTGCGCATTACATGCAATGTTAAATTTATAGATTCCAGCAGATTTTTTTAGTGGAACTGGATGAGTTGAATGTCCATTTCATAGATTTAACTTGTTTTACAGTATCTACGGTAACTGAGATAGCTAATCTGCGACTTAGAACAATCAGTTTAAATGCGTACATAATTCTTATTGGTACAAGTACTCGCACCTCAAGTAAGGCACCATTTCCATGTGTAACACCATCGGATTCATGCAGCAATGGAATCTCTGACTCATTAACCTGGACAACCAAAAAAAAACATTTAAGCAATAACTAACTGTTTGCTTCATCAATTTCCCGTGTAATCAAAGAGAATGCATATATTCCCCCGTCATACTTCTGGAAATGAATTGCCCCTAGTATCATTATATGACGATAGTGAGAGAATCCAATGAACAGGAAACGCAGTGAAAATCAAACATGAAGTCAATCATGTTAGGAGAGATATCAAAAGAAGAATGAAATGTTTGATCATACACTAGCTGGTGCATCTGCTTGATTAACTCATTTTCAATATAGAAAAATCGCAATGCATGTCAAAAGTCAAAGTTATGGTTCTGCAATATACATGAAGCTAGAGGCTTATTATGTGCCCTATAGGCACCAGATACAGAGTTGCTGTAGATATGCCTGATTCATGGTTAGGTACACAAATGGTGTATCTACAATTTCCAAAATTCGATCAATCCATCAGACGTGTATTCAGGACCGGATACACCAAAATCACAGAAATGTAGTTAGATTTACATTTATCCTTGTTAAATTTTCCGTGGCTTGTCTCAGATCGCAGATCAAACTACTATCTAGAGGCAGTGTCATAAATCTTAAACAACCTCACTTGTCATTTTCTAGTGATGAGGGCATGCCGATTCCACCCCCCCATCCCCCCCTCTCTCCAAATGAGTATTATTTGTATCCCTGTCTATGATTAATTTCCTGATGAGGATGCAAAAGTTTTTGGAAATAGTGATTATCTATCTTCTACAGGTTTTATGATTTGTTATTTGAATGATAAGATGGGAATAAAATTGAGATTTTTCTGCATATTTCCATTTATAAGACCAAACAAAAAAAGGAGCAATTAAAAGAAGATTCCACATAGTACCTTTACAATGAAAACAACGTCCCACTCTAAACCTTTTGACTGCATCCAAGAACAAAAAAATTATAATGGAGTCCGGCGAAATAAACAAAAGTTCGATGATTAGCAAGAAAACCTGATGTATTGTAGTAAGTGTTACTGAGTTTTTGTTATCATGTTTCCGAGATCGAAAATTTTCTCTTTCCCGATCAGATAAAATGTCAATGAAAGCTTTAAGTATGTCAGAACATCCTTTCCCTTCTACTTTGTCGCCTTCTTTTTCTGCATAGTTATGTTGGTTTGTCAAAAAATCCGAGACATCATCCAACAGAAATTCGAGAACCTGCAAGCAAAGAAACAAAATCTCAACAAACAAAAAATATATTAAAAGTGATAAAAAGAAACCGGCTAACAATGCTATTATTTATTAGATAAAGCATACAAAAGAATGACCCCAAAAAAGAAAAACACTCATGCTTACAGATCTAAGGTCATTGTCTTCATTCAGATATTTCCCAGCATCATTGTCAAGAACAGCCCGCTGCTCGAGAAGGTACTTCTACAATACAATTAGACATTGATGGATAAAAATTATAATCAGTTGTGCTTGATAAGGATACTTTCAGAATAGGACAACGATCCGCCGAAACTTCTTTAATTGGAATGCAGACAGAAAATTAAACAAAGAAACTAAAATGCAATGTTCTTTGGGTACTTTTCTGCAACCTATAATAAGCCAATGTTAGCAAACAAACTGATTTCCATGATGAATGTAATGCTATATGGACAGTTCACACTATTAACATATGAACGTAGACAAACCTGAGGTACCATATTTGCCACCGAGGAAATGACAGTTGAAATTGACTGTTCCTGTGAGCATTAGAGAAATGTGTTTGAAATATAATGTGTGGTTCTCAAACAATCTAATAATAAGTAAATACACATTATTCCAAATCATAGCTATCAAAGCGCTAGGCAACAAGCCATCGCCTAATGCCTGAGCACCTAGGCCACAAACGGCAGGCATTTGATGCCACATTATGTCACAACAGGTTGTAGCCTTGTGACATTTGCGCACATTCTTGACAATATGTCAAAATTATGGCTTATGACTACTTGTGGTTATTTGACATCAAAGATATAACCGAGCAAATTTACCAAATAAAATAATAAAACATATACCATATCAATATATCAAGGTTTGCATGAAAATGTGACAAAAATGGTCCTTGGGATGCTAGACCATCACCTTTCGCCTGGGCGTGCCTTAGACAACTATGTTCCAAATAATTAATTGCCATTTTTTATCCCTCTCTTACCAAGCCAAGGATGGTTTCTAAGATCAAGGTTATACCCAGACTCCAGCAGGTTTTTTTCCCTCACAGAAAGTTAACTACGGTCTAGATGATTAAAAAAGTACAAGAAAAATTAAAAAACAACTGAGAGTGCAGATAATAATCAAGAATTACCCTGTGAACAAGTTTCTTTATCATGTCAATAGTGACCAACACTTTTTTCCCCTGCGTAAGTTGAGCCCTACAATCAGTAATATAAAAATAAGTACATTGTGTTGATAAAATACATAACTAATTCAAACTGAAAGAATAAACAAGAAGAATAATTGACAGCAGAATAATTGACAGCATGTCTCTAGGCCACTTTCAATAAAAGGTGTGGTAAAAACAAAACACTGTGTAATCATTTTATAACATCACGAACCCCTGACCTTAGTCCTTTTCTATGGTTAGGGAAAAATTGTCCACAAGCAGACATCATTGCACACACAAAAAAACGGGAACGTCAAGATATGGAATCATAACCAGGCTTAATAAAAACTAGTTAGACGAACCTCTTAAAAGTTCCAGATATTTTCGCGCTAAATATGTCCATTGCAGCTGATATAAAGCTACATTTCCTCACTGTTGCAACTTTATCAATGTGTTCAATCATCTAAAAGTTGCAGCCAATAGGGAAAGGCCAGTAAACAATTGAAGAAGATTAATATGCAACCATAACCAGATATAACTACAAGGTCGGAGACAGTGCCAAAAGGTTATATACCTTCTTCTTTTCTTCTTTCTCCAATGGCAGTAACGCTTTATAAACTCTGCGGTAGTCACCATCGTCACAGGAAGGTAGTGCCGTTCTAAGCATAGAAATAATAGCCCTAACTACCTAATAAAAAAATAACACTTGCTTAATAACCATCTCAGTGCAGATTCTCAGGCTTAAATTCTTGTCTGGTGTCGATCACATAAGGGTAGGACAATCGAAATTCAAATTTCCACCAAAAGCCAGTAACCAGAAGAGATGTGGTTTTAAATTGGTCAGATAGTCAACAGACCCCAACTGAAAAGGATATTTTTAATGAAATGGAGGAGATTGAAAGAAATTAGTTTCAGCTGGATATCTGCCATCTGAGGAACTTATACAACAACAATTGCTGTTTCCCCACTTAAAAGTGATAATTTAGTTAAACATTAGGAAAACATCATATATATATATGAAGGCTTGGCAATGACAGAAAACCTAATGTCCATAACAACCTTTTTCCTATAGAAAGCCACACCATGATTGTTGAATGGAATTTTCCTGCTGCGAAAGGTGGCTTGGAAAATCCTCCCTGATACCTGCAAATATTCCTCAAACTGAAGCAAGATCATCTGACTTAGAAACTAATTGGTGAAAGGGAAATACCTCACCTGCCTCCTGTAGAGGACAGCAATATTATCGAAGGAGCATTTTACTGATGAATTTTCAGAAACAATTTCGCAAATTTTATCAACAACAAATGCACATTGTGAATTCTCATTGCTGCATTCTTTGACTGTCAACTGAACAATGAAAATCTGAATGAGTATTTGTCATAAGTAGAGTGAAAAGCCTGGCAACCCTGAATATACAAATGGCTACCTTGTAGCCGCAAGAATTTTCGGTGAGAACATCTTTTGACTGGCACCGTTTTAAATTATTCCGAATGAGTGAATTTGCAGCTTCAACTATATAACGGGTGGACCTGTAATTTCTGTTAAGTTTAACCTGGTAAAAGAATACAGTTGATAATGATAATGAACACTGTTTACAAATACGCTCTTCAAAGAATGTTCAAACTCTAGAAAAGATGATTACATAACTAAAACAAAGACAAGAAATATTGAGCAATACTTGGAATGACAAACTAAATGAAAAAGATTAACCTCTTTGTGCATCGGGAAATTATTTCGGAACGAATCAAATCCTGACACATCTGCTCCATTGAAACTGAAAATAGACTGACGCCATACACATGAAGGAAATGTATAAGTTCAGCAGAAGCATAATATATATATATATATAGAGAGAGAGAGAGAGATTAAATTAAACAAAAAGGAGCTCCATTTCTTAGAAAAAGACCTGATCTTCATCGCCAACAATTGTAATGCGTTTATGGGATGCAAGTTTATGCAAAAGACTATACTGCATGGAACTTGTGTCCTGGAACTCATCAATTACAATTGCTTTCCATGTTTCCTGGCTGTACGCGAACACTTAAAGTAGAATAATGAAGTTGTCAGTAAGCATCGATGTATTTTTCCACCCCACTTTTAAATCACACAAACCTTCTGGATAGTCATTGAGCAATCTCACAGAACAGCTGATCAAGTCATGGTAATCCAAAGCATTGCATGATTTCAGTATATCATTATAGTTCCGGAGAATCGCAGCCTAATCCAAGTGTCAACGCAAAGGCGGTGTAAGGCACATATGCATAGGGAAAAAACACTACAGAAAACTATCAGACAACTTCAGTAAGGCTTACTCCTATTTCGTTGCCCTTCTTGTCATAGTCTTCAGGAGTCATTCCAGAAGCTTTGGCCTGGAAAAAAGATATACATGGTTTGGTTTTATGCTAACCACAAATGAACCAGATATAGCATTCTTTTACGACCAGATTACATGTCAACAGATCAACAGTATGCATGAGAGAGTTCCACCATACGATCAAGCATGCACAGCATGGTCATCCCATTTTTCGGATACAGAAAAAGCAATCTTTATTATTACTACCTCTGTCCCAAAACGTAAGTCCGTTTAGCTTTTTGAATTTGTCCCATAATATAAGTCCATTTAGAATACCAATGGAGCATTTATTACATTTTTCTTTATTTTGACCCTTATTTATTGTACATTCACCTATTTTACAACTATTACATTAATGAGAGTCAAAGGGTATTCTAGACTTACTATTAAAATTAATGACACTTAACCACTTTCTTAATCCGTGTGAAAAACCTAAACGGACGTACATTTTGGGACGGAGGTAGTACTAAATAAAACAATAAATTCAGCAACACTCTTTTGATCAAGAAATGCATGAACTAAACCAGCAAGCAACACATGATCTTTCCTTACAATGTAACTTCACACGCTTTTGTTTGAAAAAGTAAGATTGAGAGAAAGAGAGACAAACAATGACACGTTACAGCAAATGGCCAACAACTTACTTGTGTCACAAATTTCAACCACTTCTTTGATTTATCCTTGAAATGATGTGGGGAAGTTACACCGACCCTTTCAATCTCCTCCGACTTTTGATTCAACTTTGTCTTCCCATCTTCAATTAAGCGAGCAGCCTCAATTACAGCTCTTCTCTGTTGTCCATGGCCGTATATAGAAAATTCAGTAGTGCGACCTAACCTATATCATAAGCCAATACTTCAGCAGTCTAACAAAAAAAAATGGAAGCACTTTAAATAAGACATGCACAAGTAGCACATCACAACCCACATATGTAAAATTCACTACTGGAAAAGGATCTTTATGAGCAAGTAAAACAACACTCAGCCAAATGGCCTGTACAGGAATCAGCGATTCTCTTCTTCCAATTTAGAGATAAGCGCATAATATCTACTATAAGATTTTGATTCTTGAAATTTTCTCTTCTAAATGTCACAGTAAGAAAAATAAAATATTGGAATTAGGCAAAAAAATCATAGCCCGGCATAGTCGTAAAAGGGGGAGGTTTGCTGCTGCTTTACAGAGATATGCATTTCAATAAAATCAAGTCAATCAGAAGATTATAACTAAAGCATCACAGAACTGAAGCTAAAAGCATGAACCAAATATGAAAACACACTAGTCTATTTCTAAATTAAGAATATACACACAAAATGATTGAATAATCTACTCCCATAGTCCCATGCTATAACCTATATAAGCATTACCCCAAAATACAGTATATATTACAAATGAGGTTATTCGAATGCGTAAATGTTTACGAGTCCAGATGATTCAGCTTTTAGTTTTAAGAAGTTAAACTTGCTGTTCACAGTTTAGTTTTATAAAACTCACCCTAAGCCATGAAAGGAAGCTAGAAATAACATAATAGATCTTAAGATATCATTTAGTTCAGAAGTCACTGATCAGAAGACTTCATTAAGCTTCACAACTTATCCAATATTTGGCTAGACAAAACCCAGCTTCTGCATTCTATCATTTGATGTTTGTAACAGAAATGAATGCACCTGACTTGACTTTGGCTAAACAGGTATAAAAATAAATAAATAAATAAAAACAAGTTCAAATGAATAGATAATTTATTAGAAGAGCTCTGGAAGTGGAACAACTGAAAATATGCCTACTTCTCAGCATGCAGTCGACAAAGTTGCAAAGAGAAGGAGTGAAAGGTGCTGATTGTTAGCTCTTTTGCTGATGCTTTGCCTGCAACTGATCCAATACGCTCTCTCATTTCAGCAGCAGCTGCAGTAGTAAACGTCATAGCCAGAATGTTGGAAGGACTTATGCCCTGAATATGCATAGAAGTGCCACGACACAGGGAAAGCATGTTTAGATAAGGCTCTTGCACAAAATAGAGCATATGAATTGAAGCAGTGGACAGTATGAGCTTAAGTACCTGACTCAGCAACATTAAAATACGGCCAACCATCGTAGACGTCTGAAACAAGGAAAAAATTATACATATAATCACAAACAAGCATGTAAAGATCAAAACTAGTGAAAAGTACTAACCTTTCCACTTCCAGGTCCAGCAACAATCATTAACGGGGTTGAAATGTCGCTACAAGCAGCATCCTGCTGCCTCTCATTAAGTGATTTCATATATTTTGAGTACTCCTCAGGCATGCGATCTGGAAGTACGGCCAATGAATTCCTTGACCCACCAACTTGATCGCCACTGGAATTATCCACAGTCCCTTCGGCCTTCTCAATTGCAACCATAAGACTAGCGATTCCATTACCCTCTTCAGTTTCCCAATCAATAGGCAGAGTTTCTACAAAAGTATTGTTTGGAACAGCTCTTTCAGATTGTGCTGCTGACTTCGCGCATAAAGCATCAATTTCCTCCAAAATAACGTCATCAAAACAATCATCTAACAAGGTGGCAGCAGATGATTCTAAGGAGTCACCAAATCCAACGTTGGAATGCTGTATTACTGGACTAGAGAAGGAATCGTTCCCATTGTCACAAACACCGGCTTCAGCTCCATCACATAAATTATGGCATTCTTCCAGTTCTATAGGAGTAACATGTGGCCTAAAAAATGATGCATCCTCATTCCCGATTATTCTGTTATTCTCAACTTCACAGATAGAATGAACCTCAGGAAGTAAATCCCCGTCTAAACTGATGCTAATCGAATTTGTAGGAATAAAAAACGACGCATCTTCATTCCCGATTATTCTGTCATGCTCGGGCTCACATATAGGATGAACCTCAGGAATTGAATCCTCGCCTAAACTAATGCTCGTCGATTCTATAGGAATAAAAAACGACGCATCCTCGTTCCGGATTACTCTGTTATTCTCAGGCTCACTGATAGAATGAACCTCAGGAATTGCATTCCCGCCTAAACTAATGCTTTTCGAATTTATAGGAATCAAAGCGGACGCACCCTCATTCCCAATGATTCTGTTAGTTTCAGGCTCGCGGATAGAATGAACCTCAGGAATTAAATCCTCGCCTAAACTAATATTTATAGGAATCTCAGCGAGGGGGATTCTTCGAAAACCATTAACACGAGCAGGAGATTCAGCATTCCTACCATCATCAGCTCTAAAATTCAAAATAAAAACAATTAACAGGACAGAAATAACCAAAACGATAACTTCAATCCTACTTTGAATCAAGAAAATATGCAGTACTGGTAAAGTAATATTTATAGAACTTGAGTTTAAAAAACTTACTCGCTTGGAAATGGACGAGAACCACTGAGAGAGAGGCGTGGTCGCTTACGGTCGAGAAGAGCTTTTGCTGATCGAAATTTTTGGGAAATCCGAGCTCTCTGCTCCGCCGACAACCCGCCGCCGTCGCCGGCCACCGCATTCTCCTTGTTGTTCATTCTTACAGACACGGCGGTTGGAACTTTTTTAGTGGTATAAATTCATATTAGAGAAACATGAACCAAGAAATGGAGTGGTGGGTTTTATGCGTTTTGAAATTAAATGAGGGCGGGAGTGGCGTAAATTTTCCCGATTATTCACGTAATTTTTATTTTTTTTTATGTAAATAAGAATTTCGTATAAAAAATCGAAATACAATGATGTAAGAAAATAATGACTTATACCATTTTAGATTAGTATGTTGCTATTAGACATGAGGCTTAATAAGCTTCGAAGTAAAGTTATGTACGAGCAAATACACAATTAATCGTGCATTAAAGCGTGTAGAGCATGTTTGTTGAAAGATCATTGCCAAATATTATATAGGCACTGAGTCGTTATGCAATTACAAACATGATGCAATCCATGTAAGGATGTAGGCAATATGGGAAAAGAAACGGTCATTGTGTGGATGGTGGAGTTTAGCTTAGTTACTCCCGTGGGAGTAAAGGGAATGTGTATGACCAAGTCATCGTTAGACTTAAGGCCTGCTTGAGGTCTTTAGTAAGGGATTTAGATAGTTCAGCATACTCGTCATGGGTTTCATAACATGCCTCATAACCTTCGAGAGATAATTTAAGATATCAATCGAATGCATTCCCAGACAAGGACGGCCCATGACCTTAGATAGTTGGCGCATGTGGTCTATGAGCCCCTTCAAAGATCATCTAAAGAAGCTGGTTTTGAGGCTTCAAATCCGTTAAATGTTGTCGTTGCGGTAACCTAAGAAATTTAGGATATATCAATACCCGAGTTTGATTATATTCACGTTTTACCTATCATATTTATTTTAAACTTGTGTTTTATCTATCATCTCTAACGTAGAAATTTTATATTTACACCTGAAAACACGTGTATGTATTACGGTGGTGGAGTGATGGGATAATCTACCAACTACCATTAAGATAAAAGCACTAGTGTGATACTATGTGCTTGGTATTAAAAACAGAAAATCGAGTTGTTGATATTCATCAACCATATTTAGCACGCATTTATCGAATTGGGATCGTCTGCCGTCTCCAGGGGCGGACGCAGGATCTCGGGTAAGGGGGGGCAATAAAAATTTTCAAGGCAAAAAAAAAAAAAATTAAGGGGGGACAAACTATATGTATCGCATAAATTTTAATGTATTTTTTTTCGATTAAGAAGCGATTCTTTCTATTAGATGTAGAGTCCACACTCGGCCAGCATCATGCGTCCTCTGCATGTGTTCGATCAGAGTATAAAAAGACGCGTCGTTTACCAAACAAATACAACGTCGTTACGAGGTGGTTTTTTTTAATATTTTTTTTAGCTCGAAATCAAACAGTGTCGTTTCAATCCGAAACGACTTCGTTGTACATCACTAACACCCCTGCTGTCTGTATTTCCCAGCAGAGGATCGGAGTCCCGCATTTATCTAAAGTCTAAACTATAATTCGAATGATATTTTTATAAAAATATTTATTTTACCGGAGGCATATGATGTTGTGTCTATAACATCTGCTTTCTCTGCCGGGAACAAACCGGCAGCTGTTTTTCTGCATTAAAGCATTAGCAGCAACATCGTCGCCGGTCAGTAGCATCGTCGCCGATTTTTCTTCCGGTCGTTGTTGGGATTGAAGCAGGCAAACAGCATAAAGTAACAGCGATTTGATTACTTCCTCATCTCCCCGCCACTAGTAAGCAGAAAATTAACGGCAATCAGAGCGGTTCAACGACGATTTTTCAGATAGAGTTGAAAGGAGGTCTTAAGCAAAAGCAATGGACGCTCTAATGGCTTCGTATGGTGATATTTCCTCAGACTCGGATGCCGAACCAGAAGACCGGTACATACAGTCACCAACACCCTTGCCGCCACCACCCCTTGAGCTTCTCAATTCACCCAATTCGCTTGGTAAATCTTCTCATTACCCAATTACGTATTCTACTTTCCTTTTACTGTCATAGGAGGGAAACTAGCCCATGGCTTCATGAGCATTCTTGAGCATTTTATTCGTTTCTTCATGGAACAATTTAGTTTGATATGGTTCAAGATCGAAGTAGACTTGACCAAATGCTGGATGAGTGAATGTTAAACGGTTTTATAAGCTCGTGAGCATATTCAAACTTTTAAAAAATTGCAACAATCTCAACCATTCTTGTGCTAATCTCATGTTCAACTCATAAGCTCGCAAACATGCTCGAACCTAATAAAAAATGCAAGAATCAAGTGTGACAAGGACGATGTTTTGATTATCTAAAATTTGCTTAAGAAAAAAAGTATTTCTTTTGTCATACTTTAAAAATGAAATATACGATGAAAAATTCATATGGTGATGGTCATTTAGAATAACAAAACATATTTTGTTTTAACTTGAAACAAACTCGGTTTCAGCTCGAGCTTGAATTCAATAGCATATAAAGTTTTGTGCTTGAACTTGAATTCGTGAGTTTGATGTTTATTCGACTTGGATTGTTTACACCCTATATTTTGATCTTCTTCACGAAAATCGTGAGTAGATCTTTTTTCTATCATTGGGGCTTTTATGGTTTGAGTATCTTTAGACAAATAGATTGTAGTTATCATTTTTGTGTACATTACTTGACAGTTAAAATGTGAATGTGAAGGTATTATTTTTTAAAGTGTTTCCTATCTTTTGGTGATTGTAATCTTGATCATCACTCTTTTATCATGAAGGTGCATTTGATTACTTGCAAACTGGACAGCCCAGTCGGGTTCGGAGCTTTCCTCACGTTGAAGGAAATTATGCTTTGCATGTATACATTCCTGGTAATTTTGAGCTATTTTTCAAGCTGTTCTTATCCTTATGTTTTCCAGCCTATCTGAATATGCTTTAAAATAAAAAAACGAAAATATCAATCTCATCGATGTTGTTTACAAAAAAACAAACACGCACGATATGGCATTTATATAGTAGCAAATTTTAAAAGAATTAAGAACTTTTAGATACATACTAGGACAACCCAATGGTGTATAAATTCTTTTGCAAAGACTTAATGTTGAAGAATCATTACTTGTTTCAGTTATATTACGACATATGTTCCCCCTTGTATTTAAAGGGAAGAGGATGTGTTTAGGCTTAAAAAAGCGAGACCATGTCGTAATGTTATTGCAACAAATGATAACTCTTCAATAGAGTCTTTGCAGCAGAATTTCCTGGTGTATACTGTATAGAAACATTCGTCTATCCATGTCCTGGAAATGATTTGCTCATTTAAACCAAGTTTATGCAGTCTATCATACACCTATCCCTAACATAGTTGTTAAGGCGATCGCCTAGGCACGTCTAGCTACGTCTGTACAGTTATTGTTTTCACTATATACACATACAAAACAATAAAACACAGTGAAATGAACAAATATGACTTCATGAAGATATCACACATGTCATTGACTATACACAGACATCTACATCATCAAATACCCCTCCCAATGCAATGTCGTGCTGGAAAACGTCGTTGCATGCTTTAAACCTCCAAATAGGCCTTAATTTCATCTGTTTTACAGAAAGAAGTATAAGCTTCAGATTAGCAGCCTATAAGAAAAGAAAAGGCTACATCCAGCCTCACAACAGAATCTGCACTTCGTAAGAGGGATCACTTAATCTGATTATCTAGTGTTCAAAGAGTTTAAGTCACTAAACATCCACAATTCTCACCAATTCACAGAAAAAAAAAAGTTGATTCATTACTGTATAGTAATCGGTATGTGAGCTGTTGACACGTAGCTACACAGTATCATCATGATTCAGAGATGTTAGAGAGGTATCTTTAGCATGGCCAAGCATTGCCTAGGCGAACAGACAATCCCTCTTTGTCTTGGCTTCGACTAGCGCTTCAACACTTATGATCCCAAAGTCTAATTTTTTTTGTGTACTAAGAAATTTTGCTTTTCATTATAGTTCGATTACCATTAGCATCCAAAAAAGAGCTCCTTCCATTCTTGAAAAGGGTTGCTGCTCTTCTACCCGGACTTCACGTTGTTGATGTTGATATACCATTAAATGATCTGCTAAAAGACGATCATAATTTCGAAAAAGTTGTCTTGGGAAGGGAGTTTCATATCAGTTTGGGAAGAACAGTTCCTATTAAGTTGCACCAGAGGGACACAATGGTGACAATGCTTCGCCAGAAGCTTCAGTCTCAGAAGAGGTAAACCGTAAACTGTAACTTCTCACTCAACTTTTACTTTTTATCAGATTTA
Source organism: Gentiana macrophylla (assembly GCA_026214975.1). Lineage (NCBI taxonomy): Eukaryota > Viridiplantae > Streptophyta > Magnoliopsida > Gentianales > Gentianaceae > Gentiana > Gentiana macrophylla. Next base: position 91,823,880 of record CM047816.1, read on the forward strand.
GTTGTTAGGGAGAAAAGAAAATTTTGATCCATTTTGTTTCGCTATTTTTGCATTTCTTGTTCTTTTATGTTTCATCTTGGTACTTTTATCCCACATCTACGCATTTTGTTTACCTTTCTTATTTTTGCCACATGTCAAGTTTTTATTGGCTGAAGGACGTTGTACCTTAAATGCTAGATGTCGGACACTTGATACTTTAGACTGAAGATGTATAAAAATTGCATATAGATGAAAGGTAAAAAATGCCAAGATGAAATATTAGAGATAGAAGTGCAAAAATCATGAAACAGAAAAGGGTCAAAAATGTCTTTCTCGTTTCTCCCTAGTTGTAATGTGTTTTTGAAGCTTTATTCCATTTAAAACATGTTGAAATGGATACAGCTATTGGATTGACTTCAATAAATGGGAGGTATTTGTCAATGATGAGCAAACACGGACTTTTCTGTCATTGGAAACTACTTCAAGAGGATTGGCTGAGGTAATTTTTCTTATTTTCTTGCCATCATCTTGTTCATGATTTGTGCACTTAAGCTCTAATGAAATCTAAAGTATAGTAATTTTAAAAATCACCAGCAGCAGAATCCCTATTCAGATTTGTAAAATGTAGAATCTTTAAATTTTGCGTTACATGAAGTTCATTAGATACATATTCTCTATCCAGTTTACGTGTTGTGGATATTCTAATGGAATTCAATCCGAATAGAGATTCTAAAAATACAGAAAAGTAGTGTTTGAGTCTATGAAATAGAGAATTTGTTAAAAAAAAAAACTTATTGCAAAATGTTTGTGATAATCATTCTTTGTAAAGCCGGTTATTGACCATATAATCGACTTTTATAAGGTCAAATGCCGATTATGATAATCAACCCTTGACAAGTCGATTATAAACAACAATATAATCGTTTTTTAAAAGATTGAATGTGTATGATGTCGTTGTAGTGTAGTGCAATCACAACTAGTTTAGTGGAGCTTGTTTAGCTGCCATTTGGTTCTGACAAATGCATTGTCTGCTTATTAATTTAGTAACAAGAATGAAAACAGTATTGTTATTCATTTCTTAATTATTTTTATCGACTTATTTCTATTTGTTTTGGCTTATTATAGATAACAAAGCAAATTCAAGTTGTTAATGGGGCTTATAGGCTTCACAATCTTCCAGAATTTTACAAGGTTTGGCTCTAATCCAATTTTCCAGAATTTAACAATCTTTAAAGTCGATTCTAAACCTTATAATCGGCTTTTAAGTAACCAATTGTTATATTTGACCGTTTCAAAAGTCGAACCAAAACCAGAAGACCGGGTTGAATAATGTAAGACCGTTTGAGCAATACTTATGGCCATTGTTAAATGCACCACACCAAACCTACAAACTGTTGTGGCATCATAGTGACAATGATTTATTTTTTTCAAAGTCGATTCTCTGCTCTATAATGACGACTAATCGCTGGTTGATTGTGAATGGCCGTGTGAAAGTCGATTATAGAGCTGATAATCGATTTTGCACCCAGTTGATTGTTTTTGTGTGGTGTCAGAAGTAAATTCAGTATTTGTTTTCTCACAGGATCCAAGGCCTCACATATCTCTAGCTTGGTCACTAGGGGAGAAGAGTGATTCAATGAAGAGAGTGATTGGAGAGGAAATGAAAAAGGCAAATATGGTTGGAGGTTCATCAAGGAAATTTATTTTTGCTTGTAAATTTAATGGTATAATGTGTAAAATAGGAAATAAAACTTATGATATTTGCAAAATTGTTGATGAATTATTGCTTGTAATTGATTTTTGAAACTTTTGTATAAAGGTATATTTATTCATTTGTCGAAATTCACTTGTGTTGAAATTCATTGCTTTAAATTCAAAATTCAGGAATTCATAAAAAATTCACCGTCATAAATTCACCGATTTTTGCAAATTCACCGATTGTTGATGAAAATAAATATTATAAAAATGATGGTGTAAAAAATTTGATTGTCATTAATTTTCTAAATATTATTGATGGTGTAAATTGTCATTATTCTACTAGACTAAAATTATCGTCTCTTTATCCATCAATTCTTGGCGTTTTCTTTTGCATGGACTATTTGTTTAAAAAGCAATGAAATACGGGATAATCATTGTGTCACAACCTTAATCTACACCCTTGATTGTGATGTGACTATTATCAATTGATCGTACATCATAATCAATCTGCACCTTTGATTATGATGTAATAATCAATGTGCAGATGAATTTCGTCATCGTGGCATAACGGTTGTGCCTGTAATCATTACTCATGAAACTCTACATGATAAAAGTAGAAGGTTTTATTGACACCACGTAATTACATCCCGCACAACATTTCTTGATTTTTTTTTTTACATGACACCGTAAAATTGCTTCAACACCACAAACTGTAGGAACATCGGTGTGGCTTGGTATAAAACGCAATCACACACCGCGCGTTCGCATGCATAAGAAGAAAAATGAGCGTCGGTCATGGGGTGACTTACTCACCATTGTCCCTCTCTTCCGTATCAAAAACGTCACTGCTGGTGACAGCAAACAAGCAATCAAATCAAATCAACCAACCAATTCATTTTATGATCCCCACACATCAACTAACAAAATCTACTTATAACATGGGAAAACATGTTCAAAGCACAGTTGTATTAATTGTTCATTCAGAATCCAAAACCCAATAAATAATTACTCAGGATTAATCAAATTAATCCTAGTTTATAATGAAAAATACAATCAAGCAGAACCTAATAGCCCTCCCACCAATCCAAACAATGGTAGCCTAATTCCTGGACACGACAGTACGCGGCTCTATATCGGAAAATTCTATTACAATCAGTCTTCATTTTATTACAAGACAAAAAAAAAAAAAAAAATTTACCGTATTCTCACACATCTAACGATGATAGTGCACTGACGACTCTCGGCAATAGAATTACCTGTCAGTTGATCTAACACACAAATATATATGCTCAAAGACCAGGTATTGATTCAAGATTGTATGTCTCTGAAGAAGCTGCAACTTCAGACTCTTTCGTATCCTGTGATTTCGGTTTAGTTACGGTGTTGGTGGTATCGAGACTTTGCAAATAGGAATAAGAAGCGGTACGGGTAGATGAAGGGCCAGGATTGCTTATTCTGCTGGCGAGAAACCGACGTATTAAGCCCCTAAGGAGTGGAGCCATGGTGTCTGGTTCATGTTCTAGGTAGTACATTATTCCACCCATACATGCACTAAATAGAAATACCTGTAGTAGACGCACAGTTCAATTAAGTTCTTGTGCTCAGAAATAAGCATTTTACAGAGATAGAAACTAAGCCGCGACTTTTAAAGCACGTAAAAAGCTTTTTTTTCAAGATTACATCGGGTTAGAGCACTTGCATCAGTTTCTTTTAATTTTAATGCAGATTCTATTAAAAATTTAAAAGGAACCGATGCAAGAGCTCTGAAAAGGCGATGCAAGATCAACAATGGAGAAGAGAATATGAAAATACAAGGGAAAAAACCAATCAAAAGAAGTAATAACAGTACCTCAGAATTTTTCACATCTGGCAGCAAACGGCGGTTAACTAAAATAGACCACAAGGACTCCCCGGCTCGAGGAAGAACATACAATGCAAGTTCAGCACGCCTAGCTTTCTTCTCTAGTAGAATTGATAGACCAGACATTAACCCAGCTACCCAGTACACAGATTTGTGGTCCTTGACTGCGACTTTTCTGTGCATACATATAACTGCCTTCAAAGTACAAATATGCCATTTAATACAGCACTCCAAACTTAAGATAATAAATATATATACAGCCCCGAGTGAAAAGATACCTGAAAGATTCCCACAAAAGCAGACAAAAAGGAGGTCGAGCGAACAGCTCCAGTTAACGCAAGCCAGCAGGTCCTTGTTGGAGCATCCATAAACTTAAGAAAGGTAGAAAAAGCAAATTATTAAATATGGCCATGACATATTAAAGTGAAAAGATTACATATTTTTTATTGTCCAAGGTAAAAGCTAAAGCCGGTACACATGCCATTATCTTCTCATGCATCCTTCTCTACCATGAAAAAACAGGCCAGGGACCAAAATGCTAAATGAGCAACAAGCTTATTTAGCAAATCAAATCCCTCAATATATCTATCAGTTTAGGTTCTCTAGCTTGATAAGTATGAAAAAAAATCAGTGGTGATGAATAAGGCGGAAACAATCCAAGGAGTCGAGTCAGGTGAATATGATATATATGGGTGGGATAATGACACTTTTGGTTCCTTAACTTTTTGGTGTCTCAAAACTAACCCTGTTTTTCATAACGACACTTTCACCCCTAACTATATATTTTTGTGACACTTTAGGACACTTAACAGATCACAACTGTTGATTAATGTCCAACCCATGTGTGGGATTTGTCAAGTGTTCTAATAATGAAAACAAAATAATGTAAAGCTAGAGGTGACCACGAACATATAAAAAAAGGGCTAGTTTAGAGACAGCAAGAAAAGATATAGGGGACCAGAATTGTCATTATCCATTTTTATTTTCATTACTTTGCAACCAGTAGTATACTAACATGTGGCACACACTATAACACGATTGACCATCAGATCAACCAAGTGTTCCCCTAAAAATGTGACAAAATGTTCAGTTAGGAGTGAAAAGGGTCATTATGAAAGATAGAGGCTAGTTTTGAGACAATAGAAAGAACAGGGTATCAAAAGCATCATTATCCCATATAAGGGTGGAAAGGCAAGTGCGCCTACACTTGATATCAATGCTCTTTGTTGACACAGATTAGAATTAGGATAATAATTTCATGCATCTCGAATTGAAATTTGAGGCTTCTTATTATGTTAACTAAACTATGACACCCATTATCCAAAACATTTAAGGTGATATCCAATAATGTACCTTTTGCAGCCGCAGAACAACAACTGGAACGAACGTCAGAGAAAAGTAGAGAGGAAATGTTTTCCTGAAAGTAGCTGCTAATGCATTTGCATTGTGCACTAAACATGATGCCGAATGCGGATGAACGATAGAGCAAGGTATGATGGATGGGAATTCTTCCAGCTTCACAACACCAGAGGCTTTCGTCTGAGAGAGATAAGAAGATAACGAGGCAACGTCTATTGGAGAACCCCTACAGCAATCCCTAACAGCTTTATATACAGGAGCTGCAACTGGCCCAGTCTTTTGAATAAAATCTTGATAGGATTTCGGCAAGCTCTCAGGACGCATAACAAAAGCATACATGACCTGCATGTAAGTACCAATTAACGAACAGTATCACGACACATACTATTTGAATCATAAAGCTAAAAAAAAAGTTTATCATATCTCAAATAGAAGAAAAAACCCAACAAATACAACATTCACGAAGCAAAAGTAGCATTTGCATGGACACAAACTTACACTGTTATGCTCCAACATTTTATCCATCAAATGCAATAGTTAAGGGAAAGATCAGTCTATAAATTACCTGAGCACAAGCTAATGCAAATAGCAAAGAATCTCCATGTCCCCAGTGGCTGCCCCATAAATGAAATTTGTTCTTTGATTTTGCAGAGTTATATGCACACTGAACAACGGAACAAACAAGTCAGGCAGGCAGGGGGGAAAAGTGCTATCATAACATTTCACGAAGGATTAATGGTGACTTTTACAGTTCTGTCGAGAAAATCAAACAAATAAAATAATATGGGTGGTGGGATCGGAGAGACTAGAAGAGTAAAAGATTCACCTGGGCAACCCTTGCCAAAAGATACAATGCAATCATGCGCCGCCTGCCAGGATCATCTAAAGCTAATATAGATAGACCCGCGACTGAACCTGCTATAATTCTGCTCCATCACCCACTTTTAACAAGTTATATACGACGAATAGAATAAAATATGCATCAATAATGACTTTTTTTTAACAATGCTAATGAGGAAATTGTATATGCAAAAATGCAGGCAAACTTACGCATTTAGTGGTGTCTCTTTTTTTCTCAGTTTTCTCAACAGACACCTAAGAGCATGATAGGAACCAGTGAATCCACCAAAAAACAAACCAATTCGACAAGCTTCTTCCCTTACAATAAGATCTTTCTCTGAAACAAGTTGCTGCAATCAGAATTGAATGGCAAATCACATATTCTGTACAATAACCTACAAAACATACTACCTTTCTCCCAAACTAAGAGTCACATTGGAGATTTTAGTTTACAAAGTCTAAAATACCCTTTGAATGTCATTAATGCAATGGTTTAAGCATTTGAAAAGTTGTTAGATTGATCATAAATTGAGGATAGGATGCGAAAAAAGCTAATTAATGCTTTCTTGATATTCCAAAGGGACTCTTATTTTGGGACAGAGGTAGTAGTTGTTAAAGCCTAGGCGATGCCAAGGCAAGGAGGGATCGCCTAGACAATGCCTGACCATGCAGGTTATACCTTTTTCAACATCTCTAAATAGTGAATATTGATGATACTTCGTAGAAATGTCAGAAAACGCAAAAATATATCCTCACACATTTGAACCAAGGGCCAATGGAAGTTGCATAATAGTAAAGCCTAATTGTAATTCTTTTAATATCAAACCTCTATTCGTAACCATACCACTCTCATAACAAATCAGACATTGTTTATGTTCACATGCACATGAAAGTGATAAACTTGTATGCGTATGCATTCAAAATGATAAAAAAGCTTATTTCCATGCATTCACCACCAGTAAATGAGGCTTCAACAGAAGCATCATATTTCCATCTTTTAGCCCTAGAACTAAACGTTTTCAAACCTTTATGTTCATGGGCCCAGCACCGCTAACGCGAGATCGAAAACACAATCAAAACCCGATGCAACACCACTTATTCAAATACCGGATGGACCAATCGATAATTCCACGGGAGCCTAGGTTCACCCTCAAAAGAACTATGCCACAAAGAAGTATGCCACAAAATGCATATATCCAACATATTCAAAGCTATCAAATACCTAAAATATGCAAATCTTTTTTGCGGAAGTGTCCTACATCATACCTATTCAAACTTCAAAGCTACAAAATACAGACTATAAAACGTTCTAAAATGCTCAGCTTGAGAAGGATCATTAACATTATTCTCTTAAATTCTGATTGAAAACAAAAAGAAAAACAGCATAAGAATGACTAACTACAGCAATTGAAGAGCTACAAAATGCATACTATAAAACGTTAATGCTCAGCTGAAGCAAGATCATTAGCTTTCTTCTCATAAAATGTGATTAAAACCAAAAGAAAAACAAATGAAAGCATACAAATGACTAATTAGATCAACTGAAGCAAGAGCATAAATTAAACACCTTAAGATCAAGCAGCGAAGAATAAGATCGCCGGCGAGCTAACTTGAATGCACGAAGGAGGATTCCAATACCAACACGAACACCATACGACAACAGGAAGCTCTGGCATAGATTACCGATAGCATTCGCGACACAAGACTCATCGGCATGGTCACAAGGCGGGTAAACACCACGAGCTGTCCGCTGACGTCGCTGGAGCTCCTCTATTGCCTCTCTTAAACGCTTCTCGGCATCATGAAGACGGCGCTCCGGTGACGCCTCCTCACCGTCGACGGCGTCGGAAAGTCTCGGCGGCGGAGGAGAAGGAGAGGAGAGAGATGACATTGCATCTATAACAGTAATTTCAGTTTCAAAGAAGATTTTGCAGACAAATGGAGAAAAAAAAAAAAAAAAAAAAAAGAAAACAACGAGTCGTGAAGTTTAATTAAATTGATTACGTTCCTAAAAAATAATTAAACTGATTACGTTAAAAAAAAAAGTTTAAGGAATTGATTGCGTTAAAAAAAGTTAAATTTTTAATTGATTACGTTGAAGAAAAGTTAAATTAATTGATTGACCAAAACAGTAAGGGAAATTTAACAAAATTAAATTAATAGATTGCCCAAAAAAAGATCTTTTTTTAGAAAAATAAATAAATAGGACACACATATTTTTTTAGTTGCAAAAAGGACAAACATTTTCAGAAGGACAAATATAACCCTCGCGCGCGTCCTCAGCTACATGATACATTAGTACATTGATCAGTTTGATCTGTTTTGTTTCTGTTTTCTTTTTTTTTTTTTTTTTTTTCAAACATCCAGAATTTTGATTCTATTTCCCGATCATCGAAATTTTTCACCAAAATTCATGTTTTTTTTCTCTTCAATTGGCTCTCAAATACAATACTCTTCCGACGTATATTTTGAAAGATTTAAAAATATTTTTATTAACCTAACGCTTTTTCTTATAAACGGCCGTAACTTTTGATTTAAAACACCGATCATCAAAATTGTTTCACCAAAGTTCATATTTTTTTTTTATCTTCATTTTGAGACCGCGTTTGATACCTTTTCGACGTAGAATTTGAAAGCCAAATTTAATCGCGGCGATTAGTATATGGAATCAATGTATGCTTCTTTTGCACATCTCCATTTCTTTCCATTTGTTCTTCCGTGCATCTTACCAATAATCCTCTCATTCTCGTGGGGACTTTAGCCACCAGCAAGTACCCAAGAGTCGTAAAAACCGTTACTTTGTGGAAGGACCTCATGTTTTTCATGTAATGTCCAAGAACCGGATTTGAAACCGTCTTGGATCTTAGTATAGAACATGCAAAGTCCAGGGACCCTTTGAACACCTGGATCATAACATTATTCTCGAGTCCGCTCTAAGTGTATCTTATTATCGTGGCCTCGTATTCGAGTTTTTCTCTGCCTTCCATGGACCAACCAAACAAATATAAACACCTTGATTATTTATTGCATTTAGTCCATATAATGCATAAGTAGTGGATTATTTATTGACTTGGGATGGACAAGTGTTTCAATTGGATTTCTTGTTTTGTTTACCCCAAATTTGTAACGAAACATCAAAAACAAATATAACACGTTAAACAGATATCAACACTATTGTGAAATATGTTATATTCTGACCAATTGTATGAAACATTGTATACGGGATTTAACAAACAACGACTTTTCGTCCTGAAAGACAATTACGCAATCCAGGCACATAGCAATTGAGGAATGAAAACAAAAATGAATAAATTCATAAGCACATCGGCTTAGATCTCCCCATTCAATTTCAGAAATACACATCAAGTCAAACAAATGAATTCTTGCCTCAATTTGCATTACTATCCCATTCGATTTGAGACAATACACATCAAGTCAAACAAATGAATTCTCTACAAAATGGTTAAGCCCATATGGTTTAATGTCCAAAACCCGTAATTTTAGGTGTCAAAGATGATTCTTTTTCCGGGATTTCACAAATTGCACCACTTGAATTCCTACCGATATGAAGCAATGATGATATTGATTCCATTGCACCTGCTATACCAAATTACCCTAAGTGAGTTACTGTTTTTTACTAGCAAGTTCGACACAATTTCATTGAATATTTCCTTATTTCTTCTTCTTCAAGATCTTTCCAATTCAACATTTCTCATAGCCTTTCCATAAATTCCAATCTTTTGCAATGTGTCATCAAAGGTTTTCGCAATTTGAGCACCTATAAGTGCTCATCGGTGAATTTGAGCCCAAAAGTTCCATTCCAAATTTTTATACCATCAAAAATACTTCCATTAACACATAATGAGTATGCATCATAGAAAAACCTTGTAATCGAAATAATCTCGAAGGCCCAAATTCACATTTCATGAGCGTCTTGTTCACCGATATACAATGAATTGTATATCTTCAATTATGGAACAATCCTCAAGACATTATAATCTGCTCTCTAAAGCCACCTCATTCCTTCAATGGCTTCCATGACAAAGATTTATAACATGTGGAGACGCCTAAGACCGATTTCAACAAATGATCTTTTCCGCAAACCATGTTCACGTGGTTTTATCTCAAAGGCCGTAAATCGAACCGAAATGGACGATGATCACGTGATTCGGGATTCTTTTCTCGATCTCTGGAGAAATCAAGTGCGAGAGAAGGAGCTTTGTGCTAAAGATGAAGAGAATAAGCGCCGGATTCTTCAATGTCTTCCGTCGCCGATGATATCTCAAGTGATTAAGCTAGAGAGAAAGAGCCAAAATTGGGGACGGCTATTCATTCTGGATTCATTAAGCTATTCAAGCACATCGATCGATTGGGGACTTTAATCATCGGAAAATTATTGTCCTTATTCAACAATAAATTGAACCAGTTTTTATTAAGGGTAAAATGTGTTTGTTAAGACATTTTTATCTTTTCCGATTGAGCATCTAATTCAAGAATTTTCTATCTCTTGCATCGATGCATATCATCTATTCATTCGTGCATATATTTTTCCTCTGTTATTGTTGAAACATTTACGGTATACATTGGAAATCTGAGTTTTATAAGTTTAATTTCAATTTTCTAATGAAATTGAACATAGATTTCAGCTTCTTAATTTTACTGCGTTCTTGATTCTGAATAATCTGTGTTTTTTATGAGGAATGATGCGATTCACTGCTGATTTTCTCTGATTCCTTTTTAGAGTATTAGTAAAATAGAATATGCGTTTTATAAGTTACATTTCAATCTTCCTAATTGAATTGAACATAAATCTGAGCTTGTTAACTTTAATTTGTTGTTGATGCTGAGTTTGATTTTTGTTTTACATATATTGTGTGTTTTATGAGAAATAATGTAATTCACTGCTGATTTTCTCTGATTCGTTTGTTGTGTAGGTTTTTGAAGATGGTATTCCTTATTTGTACTTACAATGGTGAGTCATGTGTTTTGAAAATCAAAGAATTTGATACTCTACGTAGTATTAAGCTACGTATATGTGAGAGATGGAGTTCATTGAGAGAAGATATGATCAGTTTGTATTATTCATTACCTGAACAAGCAAACTGTTTTCTCTTCAATAATGAAGATGTTGAAATCATGTTGTCCGTGTGTGCTTCGTTTAGTGCATCACGTGTACAGGCATATGTTGTTTGTAATGCTTCTATCATGCGCGGCTTCTACCGTGGCTTCCTACGTGGCTTCTACCGTGGTTTCTACTAGTATTGAATCGCTTGCATCATCATCTATTATCAATCCGATGATGAGGAGATCAATTTGCTTCCTACGTTTTGTCCTCGGAAGGAGAATATGCAACTATATATCAACTGGGATAAGTGTGTAGAATGTGTTGGTCAAAAATTTGTTGGTGGAGCAACAGAATTTAGGAAAGCATTGTGTAAAATGTCTGCTCACGCATGGGTTTGATTTCATATACATTAAGAATGATGATAAGAGGATTATGGCAGTGTGTGCAAAGAAGGATGAAACAGGCTGTGCTTGGATGGTTAGTGCGAAAAAGGAAATTATTAATGGATTTTTTTATGTTAAGAAGATGCATGAGTTACATACATGTGGTACGTCATCGCGTTCTTTCAAAGGGCATCGGATGAGTTCGACTTTGGTTTGTGATTTGGTCTCAGAATGAAGTTCGTGATGATCCTCAATAAAGCCTATTGATGTTAAGCGTCGGCTTTTTCAAATCATGGTTTGCCTGTTTCATATTACAATTCTTGACCGGTATCGGCGAAGAATGCTCTGTTTGGTGACATGAAAGAATCTTTTAATTTTTAAATTCATATGTGTCAAAGATTCGTGAAACGAACCCGGCTCTTATGTGGTATTGGAAGTTGATGAGGTTTCAAGTCGCTTTTAAGATGGTGTTTGTTGCGCTTCATGGTCGTGATTGAGGATTTAAGCATTGCCGGCCGATGTTTGTGTTTGGATGGAGCTCATTTGAAAACACAATTTAAAGCTCGACTTTTGTCGGCAATTCATGAAAGATGGTGATCAAGTCTCGTATTCATTCTATGGCTAGAGTTGTGTTTTTGGTTTATTCATTTTTTCTGCTTTTTTGTGTGTGTTACTTTCTTCTCTTTATTACTTGACTTGTTGATATGAATCATTATTTTTGTATCAGCTTGTACCTCTTTGTTTTATGCGTTGTTGACTCCGAAAATACCGAAACCGGCATTGGTTCTTTAAGAATTTGAAGAACATAGTTGATCCTACTAGGCGAATTACGTTTATTTCGGATAGAAATACTGGTTTAATAGATTCCAGGCCTATTGTTTTCCCAGATTCAGACCATGCTTTTTGCATTTTTCATATTAAGTTGAATTTGAAAGACAAATTTAGAGGTTCCAGATTCAACAAGGGTTTTAAGAAGCGTATGGTTTATCTTTTGCGACAGTGTGCTTATGCACCAACAATTGATCTATATGATAGTTTGATGAGTGTTATGTTACAAGAGGGTAAGACAATTGTAGGTGATTTCTTTACCGCCTTACCTGCTGAAAGATGGACGAATGCTCATTTTAAAGGCATGCGATATGGTGAAATGTCTTCAAGTGCAGCAGAATCATTTAATTCGTGGGTTGTAAAAGAGAGGCAATTACCCGTATGTAATATGATTGATGCTCTGCGCTTGAAGATTATGAATCAAATTTCTGGTATGTTTCTGTTTAATGGCTTTTTGTATTAAGTATTTTAAATGCTCTTGTATATTTTTACATAATGAGATCCACTGGTTTTATTTGTAGAACGTAGGTCCGCTTGTGCTTCATGGAATTCTGCAATATGCCCAAGTATAGACAAGATATTAGCATATTCATTTGCTGCATCTAAGAATTGGATTATCATCAATTCAAGTGGATATGTATTTGAAGTGCGTTCAACGCCATCTTGTATGGTTGATCTTGAGAATTTTACTTGTTCTTGTAAGTTTTGGCAATTGAATGGTTACCCCTGTGATCATGCGGTAGGCTGTATAATGAAAGCTGGTCTCCCCTTGCATGAATTTGTTGATGTTGGATTCCGTTCGAGTTCATATGTTGCTTGTTATGAATCTGCAATCCATCCGTTGCCGTTGGTTTATGAGCCGCAGATTCCAATGTTGCTTTGCTTTTACCTCCTATTTCAAAGAGGCAACCTGGAAGGCCAAAGAAGAGGCGAATTCCTTCTGTGAGGTGAATCCAAACGGAAATGATGTGCGGTCGGTGCCATAAGTTGGGGCATCATAATCGAGGACATGTGTTTCTTCATTTATGATGTAGATGACATTCATTAGTATAACTTTGCTATTCTAGACATTTTCATATTTTAGCTTGTGCTTATTATTTTGCGACTCTGCTCTTCTTAATTGAGTGACTTATCTATCGACTTTTATATTTTACATTGTGGTTCTCAGACATCTTGGAGGCCCAAGTGCCATACAAAGTCTATGAATTATATATTTGTGTTTTATGTATTTTATTTCAATGTTTTTCCTGTTGTGTTTGTAGCATTGTGTGCATTATTGTATTATATGTTATGTACAAAATAAATGCATGAAACAATCCAAATTGATGAAAAATTCACCAAACTTTTGTTGTAATGAACCTTGTTTTGTTTTGAGAGTTGGTTTTATATTGTTACAACATTTTTATGAGTTTCATCATCGAAATTCACTAGTGAATATTAAAAGTGAATTTTTGACTAACAGTGAATTTTAACAATGAATTTCAAACAAATGAATTTTTCACAGTAGCAGTGTAGTAACTGAACTTATGAATCAAAAATATACATTTACTAATCAACCAATAGACAAAAAGAAAAGAGAATACTTAATAATTGAAATATGTAAACATTGATTGAAATAGTTGTCTCCTTGTAATTCAAATCTTGTCCATAGTAATTCAAATCATGTCATTTTAGGACAGACATAATAAAATAAGCAATAGGTTTCACTTCATATATATTAATAGTGATGTTTGTGCTAATATGAAGATAAGTTGTGTAGATTCCTTGGCATCTACACATTAACAGTTATGTTTGCCAACATTGCAATGTTCATCTTATTAGATGTAATACTATTTACTAAGAAAGCTTTGAAATCTTGCACTCCATCAGTGTTCCATTTCTTGTCAATTGGTTGATTAAGTGCAATCTGGTAGATGTAGTACATGACATATATTGCGCAGTCATTCCTGCAAATTTTTGGCATTCACATTAAACTTGTCAGCCATAATTTCCATTACATGTATGAACCAAAAAGTCTAATGAATAATACTTACGTATCCGATCCCTGTTGTGGAAGCTTTGCAACCTTCTTGATTTTTTTGGCTTTTAGTTTACCGGATGGACAAAAGCATTTCCACAAGTATTTTTGCTGAAAATTAACACATGTTTAACACATTTGATTAGTATAGTAATTTTTACTGTAATATTAACAACACAAATACAAATAATACTTACAATGTCAAGTGCATTTTTCTCAAAGTTGTCAACAAAGACCTTTCCGGCTTGCCAATGAGTTGTACATGTGCCATTCTCCTTCTTCACCCGAAGCAAATGTGAGTAATATCCAATGATATGATTCATTCTTCACACCTGGACAACACAACGGAATGAGAATATTTTTGCCTTCTTCCAGATGTGGTTTCATACTATCTGCAAAATTATTTGAGTAGTTCCCAGTTGCTTCATATTTCTTGCAGTACGCCTGCAATCAATCACCATTTTTTGTTATGTATTATACACAAATGAAAAATGTATTCATACTGTTTTTTAGTAACTGTTTCAGTGTATATTGCAAGTGAATGGTGAATACTTATAACGACCATTCAAGAAATTTTGATCTCACCCAAGTTGCTGCTGGCAATATGTGAAATTCCTTTCGGACTTCTTCATTTCTGCTTAATATTGTTGCAAATGCATCGATAACCTGTAAATGTACATCTCATTTGTTAGTTGGTTTCTTGGAATGTTGTCGTAGAAAAAATAGTTAGATTGAATTGTTTACCTTGTCTGCAATGAATGATCCCTCTAGTAATTTCACCATGTCATGGACAGTGATTGTGGTACCACTCTCAATGTCTGACCATACTTCCCCCCTGAAAACATGGTTCACACAATTTTATTATCATATAAACCAAATGAAATGTACTCGTAAATATGTTAACTCATCATTACTTACAATCTTCCATGGTTGTTCGATGTTGTGTGTAACAACCGAAATGCTTCTTCGGTTATTTTCTCCCCACATGTGTAACCACTTTCTTTCTTTTTTAAACCGACTTTCACGCTTTTTCCATCCTTTGCACATCTTCTATTGCAACTTCATTGGTCAAGTCCGAATTTGATTCTTCTTTTCTTATTTTCTGGATATACAAAGTCATCATTCTTTCTTGCTGTTCGTTTCCTTTCTTTTATTGCTTTTACACGTGAACTTTGCTTCACAGATTTTTGTACTTGCTTAGCATCTGTGTTTCCATATTGTTGTGTCACTGCATGCACTGCTGCATTCTCAATTTATGTATGAAGAGCATCAATTTTTGTGTGTTGTTCCTCTATTTTGCTCTCATACGATTTTTTCATTTCTTCGAACACATCCAATCTATTATGTAGGTCAGTCACAGTTGAGTTCAATTCAGAAATAGTAGCTTCTTTTGTGCAGTTCTCATCCTCAAGATGCTTCACTTTTTCTCATCGACTTGTGTTCGATTGCTGATCTCTTTCAAAGGCCTTCATCACCACTCTTTCTCATCTGTTGTTCAAATTCCTCCAATCTTGATCTCATTTCATTTACATGTTTATGAAGATTGTGATCTTTTATTAAAGCATCAGTAAGTGAAGCTAAAAGTCCAAAGATTTTCTTTTTTCGACCATCAACTACACCTTTGTATACCTCCTCCAATTCATCAAAATCTTGGATTTCATCTCATTCTCCCTTTCCTCAAATTTTTTCGCTTTGACAAGCGACTCACTGCTCGCTTCTTGATTCTTCGATTTCTTCCTTTTGCTTGCTTATCTCATGCTCTTTTCGCTCCAAATTTTCTCAACTTTTTCTTCATCCTCTTAACTTTTGCTTTCAAACGTTCTGCCTTGTCATCCCTTTCCTGCATTCATGAAATGTTGTATGTTATAAATTATATCTAGTAAAACAATTGGCTGGAAAAAATGCATGCGTTTTGCAATTTTTCATGAGATTCACTAATGAAGACCATTGAGTGCTTATCAATAGTGGATCTCAACCTGTGAGTGAAATTTGATAGTGAATAAGAAGGTATCTGTTGACTAAATGAGATGAATATATGAAATGATTTAATTGATACGGGAATTATTACGGTGAATTCATGTTATTGTTAGGCAGTAAATTACCTTAAGTGTCTTCTCAATAGAATCTCTTTCTTTGTTTCGAACTCCAACATGCCTTGGACATTTTGTTCAAATGGATCCTCATGCATGAAATCGCATTTTCTTCGTAATGAAGGTGTCATTTTGTCGCGCTCTTCCAACTGTGTTATGTGTAGGAATCCTCTTCGGATGGTTCATCCATGAATTGTGCATTTTTGTCTTGCTCATGCATTGCCACCGGTTGGAGTTTGATTCTCGAGTTTGAGTTGTTGCATTGGAATGTCATCTTCAAAATCAATCGTGTCCAACTGATTCTTTGTCAAATCCGTATCGCTTGTAGCTCACCGTGGTGTAGGCTCCAATTCATCCATATGACCTATGTATATATTTTTAAAACAAAGAATTTTGTCGGTGAATGAATGTAAATGTATGGCATGAAATTTTCTTTGGCATAGAGATGCAGTTCTTACACTTTGTTTAGGCAAAGCCATGATTGTTGCCTTGTTCACAAATTTGTTCAAGGTGCTCAAGTCCCACTTTGTGCACCTTGGAATTCCTGAATATTGAATTGAAGTTGTGTCCTCTTGGTTTTGATGCTTTATTGGATCATCCTCTTTTCTTGGCTTCATTGTTTTATCATGCTCACACATCCAATACTACAATAGAATAAGAAATTGTTAATATGCAATCACATGTAATAAGAAATATTTGGAAAAAACCTAGAATTTCTTACCAATAGTGAACTAGTGCATCCAAGCACTGTACGAGGCTTTTTGCTCTTTTTTTCAAGGCTCTGAATTAGTGTGTCATAGATGGCAGAAGACCAATCGTAGTGTTTCAATGTGTCCAAGTCCTCCACATATTTCACATATGTCCATGCAATCGTCTGTCGAGTGTTTGTGAAGAAACATGCCTAAAACATCAAAAGGCATAGGACTCTCACAAAGGTCTACCACACACAGAGCTTGTGTCTTCATTGTCCACAAGTTTTACTAACTTTTCCTTCATCATTTTGGTTGTGATGTTTTGGGCATTTGGGAATACTCTATCCGCAAATTCAGATTTCACCTTCTTCCCGTGGTACTTGTCAACTTTTAAATTGCCATCCATAATTCCAAAATCACTTGATATCACCCTACGTGTCGACAAAGATTCTCTTCCAATTTTGATTCCTTTTTTTACGTACGTATGCGGTTATGATGTTGTCCAAAACTTGGTCTTTTCGCTTTGTTGGAACATATCCTCTTCTCGTCAATAGCTTTGAAGAAGAGCTTAAAAGAGTTTGTCGCATAATGTTCCCCTGTGACTTCGCCGCGCTTTTCTCAGATATCTTTATTATATGCATCCAATAGATATGAGATCTCAAGTTACGTATTGATCGTACTGAAAAAAATCAACGCAGATAACACATTTTTTTGTCGCTGAATTTGTAGTGAATATTCTTAGTCAATCAAACTTTCAGAACATATGTTATAAAATCACTAGCATGACAATGATAAGCAATCATGTTAAAGTTTTGAATTGGGCATGACAAGTAATGAATGAATTGAATTTAAAGAGCTTCAAAGATGAATGCATGCAAACAATGAATAAATGGTAAAGTGAACGAGTTAACATTCAATACTTGCCTCGTTGAATTTTCTTAGTGAATCATGGTTTTACGATGTAAAACACAAAAATTGAGAAACAGGGGTAGGACAATTAGCTACATTAATTTTTAACAAGTGTACCAATCTTCACATAATAAGTGTGATATGGGCAAATACAGTCTTTGCTGGCAAGGTGTTTAATGTGTATTACATGAATTATCATTGTAGTGAATATTCTTAGTACATCAAACTTTGAGGAACCTAAATGCTAGAAACCAGTTAAACATGATCATGATAAGCAATTATGTTAAAGCTAAAGTAGTTAGGGATGACAAGTAAGGAATTAGAGTTTTTGAATTTAATCAACATCAGCATGGATGTATGTAAACACTGAATAAAATGGTAAAGTGAATTTCCATTAATATTTCTTGACATAGTGAATCAGACTTTTTGTACATATATCTCTGACATACATAAAACAGTGAATGCATAACAACATCACCATGATTGCATGTAAAAAGTGAATGCATATTATATCAAAGTGAATTCATATTATAAACATTCATTCATTTTTATAAACATAATTCTTTTTGATTTCTCACTAAGAAAAACAATCAAGTGATAGATTTATCATCCAAGTAGATTCATGAAACATAGCAAATGAATGTGAGTACTAAAACTTGTTTGCAATAAAAATTCCTAACAATATCGGATGATTCCTAGTAAAAATTCAGAGTGTATATTATATTGAATTTCAAGAAAATGTTCACTAAAAAAACAATCAAATTGATGTAATCTCAACTAGTAAACGAAGTGAAACAGAGCAAGCGATGATTTCTTCGATTTAGTACTTACTTAGTAATTGTTCCATCACTTTTTTCCTTCCCAGCTGATTTTGAACTTGTTTGCTGCATAATGTACCTGTGACAAAAATTCAATGCATAGTATAGTGAATTTGAGTAAATGTGTTCCTTCAAAAACAATCAAAATGCCAGAAATCTCAAATCTCGACTAGTAAACGAAGTGAAACAGAGCAGTGAATTATTCGATTTAGTACTTACTTAGTAATTCTTCCATCAGTTTTTTCCTTCGCAGCTGACTTCGATCTTGTTTGCTGCATAATGTACCTGTGACAAAAATTCAATGCATATTATAGTGAATTCGAGTAAATGTTCACTACAAAAACAATCAAAATGCCAGAAATCTCAAATCTCGACTAGTAAACGAAGTGAAACAGAGCAGTGAATTATTCGATTTAGTACTTACTTAGTAATTTTTCCATCAGTTTTTTCCTCCGCAGCTGACCTCGATCTTGTTTTCGCCATTTAGAGAAATTTATTCACTCGTTTTGTTACCCCGCAATGTAAGAAAGGAAGATGCAAAGGTGAATTCGAACCCTAATTTTTGAAGAAATTGAAATTTGCAGATTCAAGCTTATCTCAGATTGTAGATCTTCGAAGTCTGTTCGATTGACTATAAATGGTTGCAAATTAGGTATAACGATTATGTAAACTCGAATTCGCGTCCAATTTTGTGATGATTTCCGCTCTGTTTTGGAAATCGCAGAGAGAAAGTGAGAGCTTCACTTCCCTAGCCCTAATTTTGCGGTAATGGAGTGAATGGCGTGAACAACAGGATTTGTTTATAATTAGGGTATATTGGTCTTTTTGACTACAATTTTGTCCTTTATGCAACATTTTTTAAAAGTTGTCCTATTCTTTAATTTTGTAAATACTTTTGTCCTTGTGCCTCATTACCCCAAAAAAAAATCATTATCATGTTTAGATGTGGGGTCATACCCCACGCTAAGATGTGGTGCCACACATTCTTGAAAGGTCGAACATCACGCTTAGATGTGGTGTCATAGCAGATGTATTGTGAAGTCGTTACATACTCCCTCGAAATTTTAACTAAAAGTTTTGAAAGTAGTCGTATTCAATGACCCAATGTTGGTAGAGGCTTAACTCATTCGATTGCATTATAGAATAGAGAGATATGATTTTAATCAATGAATACACTAACGGTGTTGATTGAATTAGATTATTTATTCTCCGGATATCGATTCCAGGTATTATGAGAATCGACTTTCGGACAGTCGGTTTTTGGTTTCAAAACCGACTTTCAATTCCAGCAGGTGTAGTGTCATAATCGACCCCTCAGACAGTCGGTTTTTGATTTCAGAACCGACTTGTAAAAGGTTAATTCTGCGGTGATAGGTGTGGTCGAATCCAAATGTTCATTTACATTACAAGGCAACAACTCACCATATTTCGCCCACAACGATTAACACCGCAGCCAAATAAACAACACATTCCCGTTTATGCTCCGTTTATAACAATGACAAAGACTCAAACCCAATCTGGAAATATTATAGCTTATGCTGCTTCGAGTCAGTTTCTCAACATACTCTCTTCAAAACGCTTAATGTGCGTAAGACCAGATTCATAAGAAAAAACTACATCTAAGAAAGTCATCCTTTGAATCATTTGCACCTCGAATCATAAATCACAATCGCGTTTGAACGTATATTAAGATTAGATGACTACAAAAGAAGCATATAGAGAACCCTCTTTTTCATAACAGAACTGCAGGTCCCCCCCACCCCCTAAACCCCAACTTTCCCTCAAGAAAAAACTCCCAGTTAGGAATGTTGAGGGGGGACGGGGGTATACGGGTTCTGCAAATATTACCACTTTCACCTGGAAGCTCCAGATTGAGACGCATTACCTCGAACAATAAATCATCACAGATCACGGAATGAATCACCCATCTTTCCTGTCAAAAGCATAAATTTACCAAATGAGAGAGAGAGAGAGAGAGATCTACAGAATTAAACTCAACAAAACTAGCTTGTATGAATAGTTTCTAAGGTTAAATACACTTATGGTCCCTTTGGTTTCATGATTTTTTTCCCTTCTTATCCCCAATGTTTCATCTTGACACTTTTACCCCTCATGTGTGTTTTTTCTTACATTCTCAATCCAAAGTGTCACATCTCAAACAACCATCATTCAATGTACAACCAATAAAAACTTCACATGTAACATAAATGGACTGAAAAGGTAATAAAAAAAAATGCATCGATGAGGGGTAAAAGTGTCAAGATGAAACATTGAGCATACAAGTGAAAAAAACCGTGAAACAGTTATCCCGATAGAGTTAAATGATTTGTCACTTCTATCCCTAATGTTTCATCTCGGCACTTTTACCCTTAATGTATGCTTTTTTGTTTTTACATTTTCAGTCCAACTCGTCACGTGTCAAACCATCAGCAATGTTTGGCATGCTTCAACTAATAAAAATTTGACATGTGGCAAAAATGGACTGAAAAGGTAAAAACTACATAGAACACTAAGGATAGAAGTGAAAAAATGGTGCAACAGCTATCCCAAAGAACCAATGAAAAAAAAAAGATACAGATAACTGAAAGAAACGTACTTTCTCTTCCGTCTCGGATCATTCTTGATCGGAGCAGATCCAGAGGACATAGCATATGGCATCGGAGAGTGTGCAGAAGCAGAAGCCGTAGAAGCAGGGGGTACTGGAGGAAGCCCTGGAGACGGACCAGCTAGGGTCGGTGTGGGTACCGGGGGTGGTAAAGCAAGAGGAGCTGCAGATGGTGGTGGTGCAGCTACAGGCTCAGGAAGGGGTCTAGGTAAAATATGTTTTAACCGATTGTTTCGGTAGTTCTTCCAAAAATAGAACTGCTGCCTGTGAGCCAATTCCTACAAAACACCAGGATTCACAAAGAACCGGAAATATATACATATACAGATCAGTATTGCATAAAAGACCTAATACCACATGTATCAGCCCGAGAAAAGCATATGTCAAGAACCTACGGTGTATGGATACTTTTGTCTGGTGGCATGTCCTGCATCTGACAGACCGACACAGACACACTCCAGATAGGATACACATCTGGGGTGAATTTGTAACATTTAACAAGTTGGATATGCTTTTTTATAACTCAGATATGTGAAATAACAAACCATGCTGAAAATAGAGTAAAAACTTCCAGACAACGAATGAAAAGCTGTCCAAAATGATGAAAACTACAAAACTTCCGCAAAAAATCAAACCATTCAAAATTTCAGTACACAAAATAGCAAATTTTATTAACATGTAAAAAAGAAGTGCAGACTAAGTTTGAAAGCAATGGCATAAGAGAAAGAATGGATAATGCAGAATTGATAAGCAATGGATAAAGAATAACACTATAAGAGCCAAAAATTAAGGCATAGACTATGCAATTCGGGTGTTACTAGAGCATTGACATCCAACGGGAATACAAAAGGGTAACCAACGGAAAAAAAAAATAATCAAAGAAGAGTAAATCTACCTTGTTAGCAGGATGTGCCATTGCATTCCGGAAGTTAGCATTCTGGAGAAGCTCAAGAAAGAAAAGACAGTGTGGGTACCTAGATATATACACGACTATATGAGCATGCACATATACCTTAAGCAAAATATATATACGTCATGAAAATTACACCAAACATCCCAACTTCATGAAAATGATACATGCATACCTCTACAGACACAACTTTTACACAACCATTGTCACTTAAACACGCTAATTGAGCAACACCAGTACATAATAATTGTATAAAAGTTGTGTCTGTAGAGGTTTGAACGTATCATTTTCGCCACAATAACCTTATGACTTGAAGCCAGAAAAAAAAAACAAAGGAAAGGGGCTCACATGATGAACTTTATGTACTCAGGACGTTGCCAATACTGAAGATACTTCAAATACCCGATAAAGGCCTCATCCTCAAAATACCGATTTTGAGCCAAATCTACAAAATTTAAAGCCAAACAAAACATTATCTACCTGAAAACCGAATGAAAGCATAACCAATTAACTTAAAAGGCCACTAAGCAAATGGCAGACAACATGTTTGGAATTTGGACAAGATAATTCATTGGTTCAACTTGAATCGAACGCAACAGTTTTATTTCAACTTTTCTACTCATATACTTTAAATTTCCACACAATACCCGTTACAAACCAAACAACATTTCAACCAAACTTTATTCTCTTAATACAAATCAAATCAAAGTATTTCATGTCCAAACATACCGAAGAATACTGTTGAAGCTGCTAAACAGAAATACCAGATAGCCTAATATATATTCAAAGAAACATGCTTGATAAAGTACATTACAATGGATGTAGGTTGGATTAGCAAAGCATTGAACGAATTCCAGCTCAAGCAAGAAACGTTGGCGCCCATCATCTGGATCTTTGTATGGATTCTCTGAACTGTAAAACAGTAAAATTTGACCATTCAAAAAATAAAAAATAAAAAATTATGATGCAGCTGAATTTGATGCATTCGAAGAAGAGAGCTGTTTTAGCTAAAGGGGAAGAATTAAATTTATTATAAAAATAAAATAAAAATTGACGAATTTTAAGAGCAAAAGCGAAATTAAGCTCACGAGGTAGGTGGAGAGCTAGATTCATTGGCCTCTTGAATCGAAGCCATGGAAATACCAAAAACCCTTGCAACAGTGAAATTAAAGGAGAAACCAAAAATTAAAAATAAAAAATAAAAAAATCGTTGGTTTAAAGGCTTTGAACTCCGACCAAGTCGAACCAAATTATAAACCGAGTTGATCAAAACCAAAAACCAGCTATTATTTGGGTTCAGAAATGAACCGGGTCTATATCAGTTTGGGTTGGTCTCTTATCTTAAATAGGAGTACCTATTAAAAGCAAATCCTTGGACGACAATTTTGTCGTCTTGCGTCTTTTTTTTTCTTTTTCTTTTTCTCTTTCGGTTCTTTGCTTTGATGTGCCGGAGGATGAAGAAAACGACGCCGTCCGTTCCCCACTTCCGGTTTTGATCTCCACCACCGTTCTTCCTGTCCAATAATCGTTGTTCATATCCACTGAAGGATTCCAGCGGGAGGTTGAAGAAGGTGGGGGCTCGTATGGATCTCAATTGTCATTCATTTTCCCGGCTATCTGTGCGAGAGTTGCATTAACTGCATCTTTACCCTATTGATCCTAACTCTCAGATAATATGGATAAGTATTATGGATCATTCTACTTTCTAAGTGGCTGACATTTTTTTTTTTGACACACCTCAATCACATACAATGGATCTTTTTATTACATTGTGAACGGCCTTCTTGTCATAAATTACGTTGGCAATTTTTTTTCCAAGTCTACAATGGCTCAAATTATGACAATGGGATGGGATCAGCTTTCGGTTCACATTCTGCCTCACACCCTCTCCCTCTCTTCTGTAGTCTCTTTCGTTTGACACGAGGTAGTGTGTTGGCCTCCCAGCATCATCTTGTTTTTTCAATATATTTAATTTCATTTATTTCCTGCATCACTTTCATTGTTTGCTTTTGAGCAATAGCAATGGACTATAATTCCACAATGTGAAGTTTACTTTTTGACAGGGGAGCCGATGGGAACATGTTTGAATATTTACAATGGTGTAAATATTTGCTTACGTGGAATTATGGTGTGAATGGGAAAAGCTTTCTCTTCACCTTCACCTCCACATTGTCACTATCCTCTTTATTTAGAAAACCATTGTAGAATGTATATGGGTGGGAATATAATTTTTTTGCCATATAGACATTTGCACTTCTTTCTAGATAAAGACACAATAGATAAAGACACAATGTTCAAGACAATGATCATTGCATGTAACCATTGTTTGTCATATTGGGATGTGAATATTATTTTATTAACACGTAGGATACTTCTACTGTTTTTAAGACAAAATCACAATGTAAAGATAGGAAGTCATTGTATGTGACTGTTTTAACATATTACATTTTGGAAGCACCATAGCTCATCCTTTCAAAAACACATAGGAGAGAGAATAAATTGTTGTAAATAAAATAATAAACACGGGAGGGGTTGTGGCCTGTGGGAGTGGAGGGTAACGGAACCACCCCCATTTTTACGGTACATTTTTCAAGATGTGATTACTTGAGCTGTAGTGTCATTCATGTACACATTATTTTAAGTCATGTGTTTGGTTTTGAGTCTATTCCACAACATATTGATTATGTGTTGATAGCAATCTTCGATGATACGTCCAGAGTTAAACTCTGAAGCCGCCATGGGTGATAGATGCTGATGAGTAGGAGGTATCTCCGCCCGCGTTCTCTTAAGAGGCTCCACGCTCGATGGTGCGGTTCGATGAGTGAGAAATGGCACGCACATTCTCCACACCATTGTCAGGCACCTGGCAAGAAGTCCCATCAAGGATTTGAGGCGCTGACGATGAGACCTCATTTTCTCCATAGGTCGCAGGCAAGTGGTGATCCTGAAGCACTAAAGTGAAAGCATCAGGACCATTGGTTGAAGGCTCACTTCGTTGCGGAAGGTCAGCTACGTAAAGAGGTTCATTCTCCAAAAAAAAAAAAAAAAAAAAAAGAATGAATGAGCAATAAATATGGTAAACGAAAAAAAAAAAAAAACCTTACAATCCTCAGGAAGTTGATGTCAAAATCACCCAAAGATGGGACTCCATTAAGGAAATTTGACCAGTTAATGTTGATATCTTCTAAAGAGTAAGAGATTACATGTGTTTCAGGTCCCTTCTTTAGGTGAAATTTTAAAATACAACCGTTGTAGGAAGGTTTTACCAAGTGGCATACATTAGAGCCTCTCATTTTTACTCTCTCTCACATATTACAACCACTCATTTCTAACCTCTCACACACGATAAAAGTGTATTATGTGAGAGAGAGTAAAAATGAGAAGCTCTAATGTATGCCACTTGGTATAACATTGCTACAACCGTTGCACCATAAAATCTCTCATTCTTTAGACGCTTCCAATTCACGTCGCCGTGAGAAGAGCTGCCACTGGCAGCCACTGCCTTGTCAAGATGTCTCTTCTCCCTCGAATCTGGACGAACTTCCTTAGACTTTCCAACCCTTTTCGGATCATGGTGAGGATCATGAATTGCTTCCTTATGCGGTTGTGGAAGTTCAATATTTTTTATCTTGACCACGGGGGTATTTTGTTTTGCTTTGATAGTGCCTCTATTAACAATGGCAACCAGAGAAGATCTCCCATCAAACAAGTACGTGCCATGCACTTCCAACCACCACGCGCCAAAGTTGGAAGAAATATGTCGATGATATTCTTTAAGACTCGCAGGAAACACTATCTTGAGGCGACTCTTGGGGGTAAAGTATCTTTCCCACAATTGTTTTCCAGTCGCAGCTGTTATACGACGGTCATCATCAGGAAGCTCCTTAGGGACGACTTGGAAGAACCCGAACTGCCGTGCAAACCGGTATGGGCTATACGGTTCAGAAAAGCATCTTCCATCTTGGTGAAATACCAAAAAGCTTGATCGCACTGATCGAATGAAGACCTGCTCTCGAGTGGACAATTCACCGTCATCAACCTTAAACTCCGTCTTTTCTCTTCTTGGAACAGACGCCAACCAAAAGACATCACGAGCTCGGTGGATAAGGTCTCTTCCATCATGGTCATTAATGTTTATGGCTCCTCCTACACCTGAGTATGAAACCATC
The DNA here is from genome assembly GCA_026214975.1 of Gentiana macrophylla. Lineage (NCBI taxonomy): Eukaryota > Viridiplantae > Streptophyta > Magnoliopsida > Gentianales > Gentianaceae > Gentiana > Gentiana macrophylla. The sequence goes on from CM047816.1 coordinate 91,850,103, forward strand.
ATAGGACCAGGCAAAGATGAGGGCGCTCTGTGGTGAGTACCAAAATAGCGTGCAATCCACCCTATGACATAGTGCCATGGAAGACAAGCATCCCCTCGCTCTGGGGCAGACGAACGTGCAGTTATGTTTAGCCCCCTATATATGTTGGCCAACACTGGGACGGCGAGACAATGGGTTCTCCCCTGAGCAATCAGACTTGCCATTTTGAAAGTTTACGGCCTGATCGTGGCATCATTAGACGGGAGGGCGAACAAACACAACCAACAAGCAATAAAAGCCGTAAGAAATGACTCCTCCCTTGAGTTTTCTTCGACATAAAGGCGAGCAAACATCTCTTCGTCTTTTTGGGACTATTGCCGAGGATTTTCTGCTATGTCGCCACTAGGATTTTGAGTATCCTTAGGACGAGACGCTCCTCTTCTCGCATTAGCAGGCTTTTTGTACACCATCGACTTTTTACACCAATAATCAATCCAGCGGGAAAGGGGTACCTTCGGGTCCTCATGGTCATAGACGCCAACCAAGCAGTGAAGATAGGCCTCAAAAAGATGCTGACGGCTCATGGGAAGGGACTTTGCCCTTTGGTGAGCGCCCAAACAGATCAACTCGTCAAAGCTAGGGATGACCTCCTCGTACAAATCTCTAGTGACAGGAAGTCCACCAATGTGCCATAAATCCGCCAAGGAGATGGACATCTCTCCAGCATCAGTGTGAAGTGTGTTCGTCTCCGGGCACCACGCCTCACAAAAAGCACGGATAATGCTTGGGCATTTGGAGTAGCTGAAGAGTGATGCACTCAGGGCATCATATAAACCAGTCCTTTTTAAAGTGCTTCTGCTGCGGGAAAGTACGTCCTCAAGCCACTCCCAGTATCGTTCCCTTTTTTGGGGTATCCATCCAATCACCGAGGTTATAATGTTTCCACTAATAAAATTATCACGTGTCGGCACGTAAAATTTGATGAGACAAAATTTCCATTTCAAAACCTCCATACCCCTACCCCTCACACTTATGAGTTTCTCGATCATGGACTCCCTGCTTATGTTGTCCACAATCTACTACAAAATGGTGCCTCCCAAACTCCAGCCCAAAATCCTCTATCCCCTTCTTCGGCCCAATGTGATTCCTCAACTTCGGCCCAACCTGCCCCATCCAATATAGAACAGACCCACCCTACTCCAAGTAACACGCCACAGGCCCAGCCACTCCCTTAATTCAGCCAGTTCAGCCCACTAACATTCCTAAGAAACCGGTCACCCGCAGTCAACGAGGAATTTATAAGCCCAATCCGAAGTACACTTCCGAACAAGCCCTTTCCCATACGGTTTCCAAATCTCCTCTTCCCCGTACTCCGTTGGCCGCCCTACGTGACCCGAATTGGAAAATGGCTATGACTGACGAATTTAATGCCCTTATTAAAAATAAAATGTGGGATTTAGTGCCCCGGCCTCCTGATGTTAATATTATACGTTCTATGTGGATTTTTACTCACAAAGAAAATTCTGACGGGTCTTTTGAGCGGCATAAAGCCCGACTTGTTGGTGATGGTAAAACTCAACAGGTTGGAATTGATTGTGGCGAGACTTTTAGCCCGGTTGTCAAACCCGCTACGATACGGACTGTCCTTAGTCTCTCTCTGTCACAAAATTGGCCGATCCATCAGTTAGACGTCAAGAATGCTTTCTTGCATGGTGAGCTTAACGAGGTTGTGTAAATGCATCAACCAATGGGTTTTCGTGATTCTCAGCATCCTGATTATGTCTGTTTATTGCGAAAATCTCTATATAGCCTAAAGCAGGCCCCGCGGGCATGGTACAAAAGGTTTGCGGATTATGTGACACATCTTGGTTTTACTAATAGTAAGTCTGACACATCTCTGTTCATTTATCGACATGGCACTAACATGGCTTACTTGTTATTATACGTTGATGATATCATCCTGACGCCTCCTCTGACGCCCTCCGCACTAATATCATGTCTCGACTTAACTCCGAATTTGCTATGAAGGATTTGGGTCCTTTAAATTATTTTTTGGGTATTCGAGTCACTCGACATTCCGGAGGATTATTTTTGTCACAGCGCAAGTATGCTACTGAGATCATTGAACGTGCGGGTATGACTTCATGCAAACCGTCCCTTACTCCGGTTGATACTAAACCTAAACTTAGTGCATCGCTTGGTGTTCCTTATGAAGACCCCACTCATTATCGCAGTCTTGCCGGCGCTTTGCAATATCTCACTTTTACTCGTCCGGATATATCTTATGCAGTTCAACAAGTGAGTCTCCACATGCACGATCCCCGAGTCGAACATATGCAGGCACTCAAACGCATCATTCGTTATATACAGGGTACTCTTCGTCTCGGGTTGCATCTTTATCCATCGTCCTTCACGGATCTTATTTCCTACACTGATGCGGATTGGGGTGGTTGTCCAGATACGCGTCGCTCCACATCCGGTTACTGTGTATTTTTGGGCGACAATCTCATTTCATGGTCCTCTAAACGCCAACCTACTCTATCTCGGTCCAGTGCCGAGGCCGAATACAAGGGTGTTGCCAATGTCGTGTCCGAATCATGTTGGCTTCGAAATATACTTTTAGAACTACATTGTCCGGTTCGTAAAGCTACGCTCGTCTATTGTGACAATGTCAGTGTTGTTTATCTTTCCGGTAATCCCGTTCAACACCAACGAACCAAGCACATTGAGATGGATATTCACTTTGTTCGGGAAAAGGTTGCCCGGGGAGAAGTTCGCGTTCATCATGTCCCATCCCGGTATCAAATCGCCGATATCTTCACCAAAGGTCTCCCACTTGTTCTATTTGAAGACTTCCGGAACAGTCTCAGCGTCTGTGCTCCTCCCGTTTCGACTGCGGGGGTGTAATAGTGTATATATATATATATAATTAAGTTGTTGTAATTATTTAGATATATACAGTCAAGGTCTTCCTTATTTGTAGTCTAAATTCATTGTAGTCTTCCTCATTTATAGCCTTAAGACTAGCTAGAATTTATACTGAATATTGTGTATATTTGTAACCATTTTGGTGAAAGAGAATGATCAAGGAAATTGACATCTTCAGCTACATACATCATTGCACTTCCACTTGACACCTATCGTAATGATAAACGGCTCGTCTCGCCGTGACCTTCTCTTGAATTCTCAAAACTTCTGTCGCTCCATCCCCGCAGGGGCAGAGAACCCGATAAAGCATTCAATGTAAAGTTTTTGTGTAGATCTACATCAAATGTTAAACTTAAAACATCATATTTTTCTTCTAAAGTTTCTTTATACAAATGGTAAAAGAGTGATGAAATGATGCTACAAAAACATTATATAAACATTTGATGTAAACCTAATACGGCTATAACTTCAAAAAAAAAACATCATTGGCTGAGGATGGGGATCAGTATGAAGCACTCATTAGGCAATGACCGGTTTAGAAGGGGGAGGGGGTAATCAAACTAGGTGAGTCAGATCTAAGAAAAGACCGGGTCTCGTCTACATAGGGCATCTTTAACATCACCACATCAAACCAACCTTCCTGATACCATAGTGAGGTCCGACCTCTGAAAAGTCGAACCTTACACTCAATGTTGAAAGACATTAGACATGGGTGGTGCCATTTAAGGTGCACTTAAACATACCATACACTGACTAACCTTATGTCTTTATGAGGGATAGCTTCCACGGCTTGTAGTGTGGTACAATGCTAGATGTGGGCGGTGCCACTAAAGGTGTCCTTAAACACACTATACACGGACTTACCTTATGTCTTTCTAAGAGAGCTTCCACACCTTGTAGTGTGAAACCACGCTAGATACGTGGGGTGATGCCATTAAAGGTGTCCTTAAACATACTATACAAAGACTTGTCTTATGTCTTTATAAGAGATAGCTTCCACAGGCCACGGCTTTTAGTGTGGACACACTAGATGTATGGTGATGCCACTAAAAGTGCCCTAAAACATACTATACACAGACTTACCTAATGTCTTTATAAGAGACAGCTTCCACGGCTTGTATCCATGACCTCTGGCCACACGATACCGCTATGGCAAAGCTTCCCTTCACAATTCAACAATCATAAATTAACTAAATAAACCCTAGGAATCAAACTTTCCAAACCAACAATTATAATAGAACATGATAAAAAGAAACTCAATGATACTATAACTGATAACTAGTTGTTTTCTATGGCTTCAACTCAATAAAGGTAAAAATTAAGTCTACATAATTGAGCATCCAAATGATTATAAAAAGTTTCAAAAGCACATAACTGAATAACAAAACATGTAATGACTATTTTAAGCTATAAAAAAAAAAAGAGGCGCCATCTTTCAATCTAAGTGCCCAAAAAAGAGTTGAAGCATGATCATCATCCATTAGAGAAGCTCCTTAGTATGGACTGTAGCGCGACGCAGGCCAGTACCTTTGATGCCTTCTGCACATAAAAGAAGGTGCATTTGAGAATCAATCTCTCTCTCTCTCTATATATATATATTTATACACACACTCACACACACAAGATAAATAAAGATTCGAATCGTTCAGATCTATACAAGAAAACAATTTGTAGCCGAATATCTACTCGTATCTTAAGTCATGTCTTAGAAATAATACCGAAAAGGAAGAAGAAACCATACATGGAATCTATCTTAAAAGGTCACAAAAACAAATGCAAGTGAGTCTATAATAGCTAAACAAGTAAGCTATTTATTCATCCTATATGTCAATCGAAATTAAATACACATTTACTTAAGAAAGAAATAAAACCTAGATAGTCGGTACTGAAAATTGGACAAACATCATAGACACAAGCCTAAACTGTAAAGATTTCCAGCAGGCTTCTTGTAATAAACCCTTAACAAACTACAACAGCTAAAATCGTCGCGTGATTTGTGTGACACCGTGGTACCATTAAAAACGCCCCCCAAACATAAGCAAAAAAACAGAAACAATGAATGGTCAGAAAAACAAGATTTTATGCTTACCCATAGCCATAAGAAGGATAGTAGGGTGGGTCTGGAAGAAAGGCACCCCTTGGAAAACGTCTACCTCAAGCGGCTGTCTCATGCCAGGAACGTTGGTTCTTTTAGCCGACACCTGCACACAAAATCAACCATCACAGCTTAAAGGTTTAGAGTGTCCCACTCTGAATAATGTAATCATCAACAGATGTTAGTTCAATACCTTCAGCTGGCGCCCATGCAACTCTGAATCATTCAAATCCAAGGCATTCTGGACAGCTTCGCCACCAGCAAACTCAACATAGGCATACCCTTTCGGGTTGCCGAATGAATCAGTGAGGATTGTGATTCTGTTGATAATCCCACAAGACTCAAAGTGTTGTTGCACTTCCTCAACAGTGCATTCATAGTCCACCTAACATTATGATAAGAAGAAAGCCATTATTGTCCATTTACAAGTGGATTATGAAGCAAGCACAAGAATTAACAGATTTTTCCACAGTTGATTCTGCAGCTGAGAATCGACTGGATGAAAGTGACAATCGACTTTTTCACAGTTGATTCTATAGTTGAGAATCGGCTTTTCTGCCAATCGACCGAATGGAAGTCAATTCTGGAGCTAAGAATCGACTTTCCTCCGGTTGATTGTTTTTGGAATAGTTATGCAGTAAAAACACCATGGTATCACTAAAGACACCCATTAACAAAGCCTGGCTAGGGCAAGGGGCACATAAGACACAATCTTGTAATGGTCTTAATATTGTACAGAAACCTTTCATTACGAATCTGAGGAAGTTAAATTAAGCCAAAAGCTAACGGTCTTGATTGTTTGGTCTAAAATCTTTTTCTTCTCAGCATAAACTACACTAAATTCTACGCATATAACATTGACATTACCTAATTACATAAAAGTCAAAAAAAACTTTCATGAAAAAATAAGAGAGGGATCATAAGACTCACATTTCCAACATAGATCGACCGTGAGTCGATTTCTTGCTTGTCAGCAAGAGAAAGCGGAGGAGCTGATTCTTCTTGCACTAGAAAATATACAGTGATCAGTCCATAATTAACCCTTAAAAGGCTAGCAAAGCCAATCTTATCAATAACCACAAGTATAGAAAGTTCACATAAAGACCGACAATTATTTCTATATGAAGTTCAAGAAAGAAAAATTCGAAGACAAACTAAGCATTCAAACCGTAGAAAACTGAAGACGGTGGACTTCCCATGGATTAAATGTAACTATAACCTATCTTAATCAGATTCGAATCATGTGATAAATAGGATTTATGTTCTTCAATTACCTTTCTTAAACCCCTCCATTAATTCTAGAGTTGTTTGTGGCACAAATAACACACTTCCATCCAGAGATATATATAGAATTTATTAGGATCATACAGCAGAGAACAAGGTTTTGAAACAAAAGCCTCAAATTGAACAGTAAAAGTAGCTGGGTGATAAGTTAATGGTTCAACCATTTTCAAACAGTCATTAGAACATTACTGAACATTGACATTACATACATACACGACATAAACACACACATATATACAACTACATACATGACATATATGTATATATACATAAATGTATCTATATATGTATGTGTTTCTATACATATATGCATCTATATATGTGTGTGTGTGTGTACAAACACTTACGAAAACACATCAAAATTGCGAAGGCTACATTTCAGCTTGAATATCCATCGAAGATTTTAAGATTGAAATGCTTAAATCACTTAAAGACTAAAGAGAGTATTCAAGAGACAAAGGTTGGGACTATTTTTGTAAGAAGTAATCAAAGAACTACAGAAATAGAGCAGAATCGGTATCATACATTACACATACTAGCATCTAGTCAACATTGCTAATTGATGGCTTAAAGTTATGAATTTATAAAGGTGTCAATGAATTAGAAGGGTCTCAAACCATTAATAGGTCACATCGAATCAGTATAGTCCTTACGGATCGGGTTGAGTTTCAACACCAAAATACTGAATTAATCCATGAAAATTGTTTGTATGAAGAAAATCACAAAAAATCAGCACTCATTTTTAATGCAGGTGGAAGCAGGACAACATTTGGATGAATGAAGCAATTTTAGGCCATAAATAACTGTAGCAAATCAAATTAAATCATGTTTTTCACCTTGCATGCCGGTTTCCCTCTCAAATTGAGCTCGCATGAGCTCTGTCTCTTGTTCCACCTCCTTCAATTTCTTCTTCAGCAATTCCATTTCCTGTAACCAAAGAAGAAAAAATTAATTATCGCGCCCCCCGCCCGTTCAACACAGCAGACTCAGAAAACGCCAGAACTAACAAAAAATAAAAAATAAATAAATTATCGTGAGAAAGCCAAACCAACACCGATTGCAGTTAAGATTAAGCAGTTCTTCAATTGAAATGTAAATGTCCGGAACAAAAATCACAAAAAAAAAAAAAAAAAGGAAGATTAAATTAATGCCGGTTAGAACACAGCAGACTAAGAAAACGCTTAAACTAAACAAAAATTAAATTCAACGTGAGAAAACCAAAGCAAAATCGATTGCAGTTAAGATTAAGAACTTCTTCAATTAAAATGCAAATGTACGGAAACGCAAAAAAAAAAACTGCAAAAAAAAAAAATGAAGAAAAACCTCCTGCGCTGTGGAACGAGTGCCAGAGGCGGCGGAGTTTCCCGCGTTGCTTTGAGTCTCGACTTGCATGTTAGCTTCAAATGCTCCTCTGTTCACCGGCGTCAAGTGGTGGTTCTCCATTGCTTCCTCCTTACTAGAAAATTCTTCTTCAACTGCCTAAAAATCAACTATCGAAAGGATTGTATTGCTATGCTGTGACTGTGAATGAATTTTTTTGTGAGATTTGGAGAGCTTTATATAGTACTTTCCATGAGGAGAGTGAATTTGAGTGAAAAAATTGGTCACGATTTACAGTCTTCCTCAGAATTAATTACTTAACAAACTTGAAGATATATTTCTGAAGGAAAAAACAAAAAACAAAAAACAAACATAAACTGAAGATGAAAAAAAGACAAGAGAAATTTCGTGAGTGTTTTGACTAAAAGGACAACAAATTTTGTTGTGGGGAGGGAGATTGTTGTTACAAACAACAAACCTTAGACTAATATTGTTAACGAATCGAAATCGAGTCAAATCAGATCTCATTGTTTAAGTTTGATTTGTTTAAGTCACGAGTTTGTTTGTGATTGTAAGTTTATTAAACGAACAAAAGAATATGTCGAGCTCTTTGTTAAGGTCATGAAACGTGTGTTTAATAAACGGGTATAAAATCATGTTTAAACTCAAATCATTTATAAAGAAAATTTGTTCGAGTTTGAATTGCTACGCGTATTTTTCCTCAGCCTAAATTTGGCTCGTTGAGGTATAAGAAATTAAGTCTAAAAAATATTAATAGGGTTGTCCATATTCATAAAATTCAGTATAAGACCAACATTTGATTTATCACGAAATGTGATGTCACGGTAGATTTATTATGACACAAATAACGCTGCCTCAAACTTTAATATAAAATGGTTGTTTTACTCCAAACGTTTGTAGTAATACTTTACGCGAAACAAACTATTCATGAATAGCTCGATATTGATTGGAGTTAGAATTTGACTCAATTCGACTTAAATCAACTCATACTTTGACTCGATCCAGAAGTATACATATTTATATTAAGGTTGTACGTGTGTCAAACTACTCGTAAGTGGTTGAGATCGATTCGAGGAAAAACTAGACTCGCTTTGTTTTAAATCAGCCTGAACTCGACTCGACTCGACTCCAAAAGTCGACTCGGTTAAATCAACTTGAACTCGGCTAAAGTCAAATATTAAACGAAATGCGTACAAAGAGCAATACAATATTCGGTTCGATTATTCACGAACAAGCTCGATTACATAATTATATATATCAAAAGCATACACGTGTATGCATACGGTAACACAAGTCAAATTTAGCGTGAGTGGTTTAAAATCGACTCAAGTTAGAATTTGACTTGACTCGGTTTGAATCAGCCTGAACTCAACTCGACTTCAAAAGCCTACATGCCTACAACAGGTCCATACGCAATTAAGTCAAACTACTCGCGAGTAACTCGATGTTGTTTCTAGCCAGAACTTGACTCGAGTTGGTTTAAATCAGCCCAAACTCGACCCGACTCCAAAAGTGTACATGTCTACACTAGGGTTGTATGTCGACTCGATTTAAATCAGCTCAAACTCAGCTTGACTCGAATATTAAACGAGCGATACATGAGCAATGCAACACTCCGTTCGATTACTTACGTATGCAAGCTCAATTACATATTTATCGAATCTCAACTCGAGCTCGAATTTTAAATATTTGTGCTCGTACTTGAGAAGAAATTAAGTTGTTAAACTCGTTTAGATTATTATTCATTTGACTCTGCTCGTTTACCCTGGTCTACAACAACATCGATGGTTATATATATACTAGTGGCGCAAACGTGCTTTGCACGTTTTGGCCCTCGGTTTCCCCGAGGATACGTGTACTACAGTAGAAACACAAAACGTCGTTTAATTGTGTAATACATGCATTGGACATAGTAATATAAACTGGTACAAACTACGAGTGTACTAAAGGTATTTTCCTTTGGTACGCCTGGTTGTTCCAATTGTGTATTTTCCAAAGCGCCTTCGCCAGTGATCAGATCTCTGAGTGCTTCAATAAAAGCTCGAAGGTAAAATTAACAAGTTCATTACCATCATATTGCAACAAATATGAAAATAATGTAGCAGAAAAGACAAAGCATACATCATCTTCGCCAACAGATTGAACCCTCTGGTGAGAAGCGGCATCATTCAAGTATCTAGGAAGTGTATTCTTAGAGGAAACAAGAATGAGTTTCGTTAGCCTCTGTATTCTGCTCATTAAAGCAACCTTTGCTTCTTCGCCTTCCTCCAAACGAGATTGCATTTTCTCATGTGGTGAAACTTTCATCACCTGATGGTAGGAACATTATTTCTCATAGTAGGTGAAATGCCGGATGGTGAATTATTACGAGCGTAGGAAGAATGTTTATAGTTGTCATATTGGACCTCCCAAACATCACTTTCAAAGAGTGAATGCATTGGAACATCGGTATCTTTAGTTCCCGAAAGAATTATAGTCGCCTTTCCCAACGATTTATCCCATACAAACACTGTGATGGAAGAACCACCGCCTTTTGGACAAGAGAAAGATGACATAACTAACCAACCAACCACTTCCACTAAAAAGGACAAATTCTAATTCTCGAGAGTATATAAGCGTAATATGTCTACAAGACATTTCCACTAAAAAGAACCCTTATTGATAAAAAAAAAAGTCAAGATTTGCAGTCCACTAAAACAAGAAATGAAAACCAAGCCATTTTTTACTTTGTTAATTCTTTTAGTAATCACCTAGATATATGGCAACAGAGGGAGTGAAGCAAGAAGCTGATAATATCTCACATCTTAAAGTCAGGTCAAGGATAGATCATCATAGGCAGACGACAGTTAACAAAAGCAGGAATTTGTTTCTCGAACACCTAAGGACGACATACGGTCCTTAAATGTGCTATTAAACGACGCACTGGGACCACCTAAACTGTACTAGAAACAAGTGACATAAAGCTGTCTCACAAAGCGCTTTTGCTCATCCACCACATTGACACCCCGCCATGAGGAGTTAACGTAGTGAAAGTTGAGAAATGCAATTTGAAAACGTGCACCATTAAGCCAAGTAATCCCGATATAAGAAACATTCCTCCAAGGAGTAGGCGAAACAAGCTTGAGAAAGGAAGTGAGGGAGAAAAAGAACACAAAGAGCAATCTGCAATCCAGATTTAGGCTTGTAAAATGCGCTTGGACTGTTGGAGAGAAATGTTTTGTATATCTTGTTTAAATGAAGGAGTTGAACATCTCCTTTTATACAACAAAAGTTTATTACCGTTGGTTGGCAACAACACTAACCAAATAACCTCCTAACAACCTCCTCTATCCTCCAACAACTTTTATCTACATCGGACTCTATTCAAAATATAGATCCCAACCAAATAGACTCTAATTAAATATATAGAGCCAATTACAACAAAAGAATCATACATACAAGATTTAAAAATTGTAATCCTTGTACACTTGTGATGATATTATTAAAGTTACAAGTCCCGCCAGTAGGTTACGCGTTGTAAATGTGGAAGTATGAGGTCTCAAATGCTTAAACTAAACCATTAACCCAAAAATATCTGAACACGAGTGATTTAAAAGAGAAATGTAAGAAATTCTACTTACAAGACACATGTGCTTTTGGGCTTGATGGATATCAACAGAGTGTATAATCCCGTAAGTATTTCTGCTTGTCCCAGTAAAATTTCACAACAAAAGATTTCTCAAATCAAGTTTCAACGATTGGGGTCATAGGTAAATTTTCGAGAATGAGTAAGTAATCAGGTCAAAACACGTGCCTCAGAATAGGTTTGCCGAGATGCAATAATACGAGGAACTAAAAGATATAAACAGAGCAAACATGCTTCAAAACGTATGTTATGAACTACAAATCATCCACAGATGTACTTGATATAGTGTTGTTGTATCATGTATGTCTAACATGGAGAGTCCAAACTAAGGTAAGAGATATGTATTATTCTATGATGCAGACAATAAAATTTAGGAATTAACTGAACAAACTATACTTCAATAATGTGTCCCTAACCGGCTTCTGAAAGACACTCATATATCTTCCCAGAGGTTCCTTATGAATACATCCAGATGAAAGGAGAAAATGGCACCAATTGGGAACCTATTCTCTCTACAATCTTGCATCATTCGATTCAGGTGATGATCTTTGTGTATTTTGTAATGTATTGGAATTGATAATTAAGTGGCAAACACGTACAACATCAGTAGTAATGCCTAAGCAAAACGCCAGGATCAACCGGCTCAGCATAAACGCCATAAACGTCTTTCCTGGGAAAATAAAGAACCAAAAACATGCATTAATTACCATATTTAAGCACACACAAAAAATACAATCAAATCACCAAAACATTACTGAGGAAAAGCACCTACTTCTGAAGCTTGTCAAGCACTAACTCTAACACCTTCTTTTCTGGAATCCGCACCCTCGATACCAGATCCATCGGTGTACCTGATCAGACAATGAACACATTGATACCAAAGATATGAATACCCAATAAACTTGACTTGTACCTTATGATCAATTCAACCACGAAAACCAACCTGGCTCAAAATCCATCCTTTTGTTGTCGCCTTTTCCAACATTATGAAACTCCCACAAAATCAAGATAAATATCACCCCACGAAATGGAAAACAAAGAGACCTGCGAGTCCGTAGAAAGACATTACGACCCTTTGCGAAAAAAAAATGATTGGATGAGAAGGAAAAAGGATATCAAATGCCACTGAGATCATTCCACATGAAATTTCTCTGAGAATAAATACACGTAAGAAAAAGCAATAATGGAAGAAAATCCCACTACACACATACATAATGTGAACTCTAGATAAAATATAGTAATCTGATCCGACTTTAGTAAAAGTAGAGCTCATAGTAAACAAATTCAACAACATTGTTATCAAAACCAAGTTTTCAAAGGAAAATAACGAAATTAAAAGTGAACTGCTGCTTATTAATTACGAAATTTTTGCCAACAATGCAATGCCAAGTAGGTCCGTGCTTTTATCAAACTCTTTCTTTATGAACTCAAATACATCTTTCTCCACAAAGATTCTTCTCAAACGCCTATACATAACACAAACTCGAAAAATTTCACATCTATCTTCAAATTTTCAGCAGGATTTATAAACCGAACAAAGAACGCAAAACGAAAAGATTGAACAACGAAATTGCGGACACAAAATCACCGAAACCAGAGAGCACAAAACGCACAAAGCAAAATCGAAGAGTACAGAATCACCGATGAAAGAAACAATAATTTGGATCCCAAAAACCCAAGAACACAAAAAAAAAAAAACTAACGGCCCAACAATCAACTCATATGACCACCATTTTTAATTCCTCACTTGCAAAAATAAATAAACACACAAATTAAATGCCACGAATCCAAAAACTGATTCCAAAACCAAAAAAAAAAATAAATTACAATTTCAATCAAATGATGTCCAAGGAATCACCACTCAAGAAGAAGGCGGTGGAAACGAAAATCACCATGGTCACAGAGAGAAATAACACGAACCCCGAATGTTAGTGGATCTAGGTCTACCAAACCAATATACGAATCTGAACATCTCAATTGAATTCGATTATCATCGTCGTCATAGCCTTGTAGAAAGCGGGAGCGTAAACACGAATTACCACACCGAAACTTCTTCTTCCTTAACCATACGCAAAGACCGACTAACCGTTCCACAAAGACAACAAAGACCGACAAAGCATAGATAGTCGAGAACGAAAATGACAGGCAAGCATATGAAATGGGCGGTGGGAAGGTGTATATGGTTTTGGCGAGTGGAAGTGGGTAGTGGTGATACACGTGTTTGTATCTTTGAAAAGACGCGCGTGTGAGGAATGGAAAGAAAGCGTCAGAAAAAGGAAAATACCTATAGCGACGACCAAAACGCCATAAAGGCGGACGACCAAAAAGGTCGCAAAAAGCCGTATGCAAATTTATTTGGGGTCTTCATTTAAAAGGACTTGGTCAACCCTCTCTTCATTTAAAAGTGGTCTCTTCATCTAAAAACCTTCATTTTACACACAAAATCAAACCTTTTAACCGTAACCACTCCAAATCAAAGCTCTTTAACTAATCATCATCACTGCTTAAGCTTTTTAAATAAATTTCCCAATTTATATAGCATACTACTATGTATGATTATGTGTGTGTGTGTGTGTGTTTTTTTTCTTGGTCAATGCCTTGAAACAAACTTTTACTCTTAGTTACTTGTTGGCTAAATGCCAAAGAGACTAGTAATCCCTACAGTATTGTATATGTATTTTTTATGAGACAAACTTTTACTCATAGTAAAATGTATTTGTATTTTCTCATAAAAAATTCTTTTGGCATAGGAATTTATTTATATTTTTATTTTAGTTTATGAAGCGCCTCTATGCACTTCATTCATTTTTTTCTATTATCTTTTGAGCCCTTATGCACTTCATTCATGAATCATTAATTAATTGTAGAGAATTAAGTTTATTATGTTCATTCTAATGTAGTAATGTGTATCTATCGTTACCAAAATCATTTGAGTGACATTGAATACCCAAAAAATTATGAATTTAATAAGTTTCACATTTATCATTTAAACTTATCACTTCTTCATATAGCAAAACTCAATATCAAAATTAAGTGTACGGACAATGAATTTAACTTGAAAACATTGATTTGTAGGTGTGTATGGTTAAGTATAATGGAACAAGTTAGATGAAATAAAATTAAACAAAATATATTTCGTTCCTGCATTCAACACACAATAAATAAAAAATGTTAGGTGGCTGGTGACATGAATGATGACAGATGAGTGAAGTTGGATAGTGGGTGGGTGACGTTGGGTAGTGGGTGGGTGACGGGTGGTGGGCGATGCATGATAGCGGTGAATTTTGTCTCGTTTAGGTGAGTTCAGGCTGATTTCAAAATTTAATAATCACCTGTTTGTTTGAAATAATTTGCATCCAACCCAAATCAAATTAAATAATATTAAAGCGAGTAGTTTGGTTTATATAAGTTTCGGTTTGGTTTGGATAGGTCTGGTTCCATTCCAGGAATACCATACCCTTTGGTTATGCAATACAAATAGTAAGGTTTCACACCAAACCAAATCGTTTGGTTTCAACTGGTTTGGAATAAGTTGGTTTTCGATTTGGTTTGTGTTACCCATTTTTTCGTTCACCCCTAGTGGGGGGTGGATGGTATGGCGATGATCACGGTGGTGAGCGGGTTGGGTATGTTTTAGCGATGAGAAATATATTCTACTGTGAAGAGTCTCCAGTGGAGAGTTCCACTTACATACTATAAAAATACGACACGTGTCATGATTTTAATGTTTTTGTGATATTCTACATTATTTATGATTTATTTTTTTATGTATTTTATGTCGCATGTCGTGTGGTATATGTACTCGATCGTGCATTTCATAATGAATGGAGATTTTTCTTAATGTAAAAAAAAAATCTAAACCGTATATTTTTACAATTTTAACAATCTAAAATCCAAAAACGAAAAAACACGAATTATTTTTTGTGTAACAATATTGTGATTAAATCATTTTTGTGTTTGGAGTGTTTTTGACAATGACAGAGCACATTGTTTTAGGGATGAAGATGAGAGAAGATACATACATGAAACTATAACTACTATTTTTTTTTTTATTCCTTCTTAAAACCCAGATCCTAACTCACCTGGCCTGACTAATCTGAAGTTCATCTGATCGTCGCCAGATATAGTCACTTCTTTTCAGGCGTAAGAAGAAAAAAAACTATAACTACTTATTTGGATTTTAGTTTTATTCGTTCAATGCTTGAAACAAATTTTGACCATCAATTAGTTGTTGGTTATTTGCTAAACATAATATTAATACCTACTAATACCGCTTATTGTCCTCGTTTTGTAATATATGTTAGTAGATGTTTTATTTTTATGCATTTAACTAACAAAAAATCATACCCATAAAAATCTTGTGCTTTGAAAAAAATTGTCCCAGATTTTTCAAAATAAAAAATATATTCGAAGCTCTTTTTTTTTTTTTTTTTTTTTTTTTTTTTGAGGATAATCTATAACGTTTTGCACTTTCTTTTTTCAGTACGATTGTTATGAAATTGTGAAGGTCGTAAGGTATTCCCATGAGAATCCCTATCCCTATCCTCACATATACTATTAAAAAATACATATCCCTACTTTACAGCAACTAAATTCACAATACTCTACATCAGCATCCCTATCTCTATCCTTACAACATTAAAATATTCATTTTTTAACTATAAATAATTTTGTCAAAGGTAACTTTTCAAATTCAAATTTTACTCCAACGGCTATATTTCAACGGCTATATTCGAACACACACATTTTTCCAAAATTATTTTTAAAATTCAAAATTTTACTCCAACGGCTATATTTGAACACACACATTTTTCAAAACTTACTTTTTAAATTCCAATTTTACTCCAATGGCTATATTTCAACAGATGGAAGAAAAAAAAAACGTTTCATAAAAATAAAATTAAAAAAAATGTAAGGATAGCTACAGTGTCACCCCAGATTTGGGGTGACACTGTTCATCCACCCCAATGTAGGGTGGGGATAAAGTATCTGATGCAGGAGAGTTTTTGCTTCTTCCCTATTTTTTTCCCTACATGTAGGGATAAAGGTGGAGATAAAGACTCTGATGCTAATACCCAAGGTCGTATAAATTAAAATAGATGTACCAAGCATATCCCTTTCTACTTTCCTTCACAAGTAGTGATGTAGAGAATAAAATTGAATTAACACAATGCATTCACTTGTTAAAACATTTTGTAAACATTTCTACAAACGTTTAATCATATTTTAAGTTCAGATTCAAAAATAAAAATAAAAAAACCATATTTTAAGTTCATCAAATATGACAACTAGAGACCGGTTAAATTGGAACTTACGGTACCAAGGTACATATACTAGCGGTCGCCACTAAGGTTTACCCAGGCTCCCGAGTGGGGAGACCCGGATTCGATCCCCACCCCGTAGTTATTAGGTCTTTAGTTTCCCGGCAAAAAAAAAAGTAGAAAAAATAAAATGGAACGTACGAAGAAAATACTTTGCACGAGAAGCAACAATCATGTATGAAAGTGTTATTAAATTTAGGTTTCAAATTTCATTCACTCGTTGTTGAAAGCGATACTATGTGC
Source organism: Gentiana macrophylla (assembly GCA_026214975.1). Lineage (NCBI taxonomy): Eukaryota > Viridiplantae > Streptophyta > Magnoliopsida > Gentianales > Gentianaceae > Gentiana > Gentiana macrophylla. The sequence goes on from CM047816.1 coordinate 91,866,919, forward strand.
AATATCCGGTGCTTGAGGTCAACATCGAAAGATCTTTTAGCCCTCGGTTGTGTATATGTAACGCCCGCCCGACAACCCGAGAATTTTATCATAACTCGGGTCTAACAACATCATTTACTATTTCTCAATAATCCAGCTATTACATCATTAATTGATGTTGCAAAAAAATTAGTACTTTAAAATTTGATAGAAAGTGTAGAAACTCCAAGGCACGCAAAGCGTTGTCTTTTAAGAGATGTTTCGTCCCACGCAGATGTCACTTAGGGATCAAACGAAAATCTCTCTCACGATACAATAGAGGTGTTTGATTCAAACAGTGATTTGTTTGAATCAAACCCGAGGACACTCTAGAAAAATCTGATGATGCCGTGTATTATGTGTATGAAATCATGTGCATATGTTGTGCCTTTTATAGGCTGAAAGTACCCCATAAACAAATTGAGGTACTCCTTGCATGAAATGTTAGGATTGTCACTATTCACCGGATACATGCACTCTTGTAAAGGTGCATCAGTTAGGAAACAACGCATGAATCTGGAAAAAAAATACATGAATCCGAAAAAACATGTATCCAAAAATGCATAAAACCCTTCATGAACTGATGCATGTATCAGTTTAGGTCGAACCCCGTTTCGTTGCGATAACATTAATTCGTAAGGCAACTCGTATGCAAACGATTAAAAAATATTTACTTTATGAAAAAAATAACACCAAATTACTAATTGTCTTTACAAGATTCTAATCACAAGTACTTTACTACAACACACAATCTCATATCTTAATCTCAAGTGAAATACCTCAATAAATACTCGCAATAAACTAATCTTTGTCACCAATGCTTAGCTAGACATTCAGTATCATCATCATCTGCCAGACCATGTACTTTATCTGAAAAACATAAGGATGTGAAAGGGTGAGCTAATGCCCCGTAAAGAGAGTCGTATCAAAAAAGGAACTAAGGCGAGTCATCAAGCGACTAACCAAAGTTCGCTTTTGGTTTAAAAACAAATAGGATGTAAGACATAAAATGATAAATGTAAATAAAATATATAAAATATAAAGGCTGCTTCTATCGGCACCACGAAAATACTCACGACATCACGATTACTCTTGGCACCCTATAAATCATTCTTGGCACCACATTGAATATTTTTATTATTTATGTATTCCAAGCACCACCAAAAAAAATCAAAAACTTACTTCTCATACAACAAATCTTATAAAATACAATTTAGCCTTTGATAATTAAAATGAAACATTATAATCCCCCAACTTATTTTTCACTCAAATTCATCTTCATCTTCATCATAAAAAAATCATCTTCATCATCATCATCAAAATTTTCTTCAACCATCTCCATGTTCATCTTCAAAAAACCATCTTCATCATCATCAACAAAAAAATTCTTCAACCATCTTCATCCTCTTCAACCGTCTTCATCTTCTTCAACAACCTTTTCCATTATATCAAACTCATCACCCAAAAAATTGATAATCTTGAGCATTTAATAAGATAACACTTAAACGACATTCTTAATTGCTTGAAACCCCATGAATTATAGAGAAAATGAAGATTTTAGAGTTTTTCGACGCCTATTGGATTCTCCGGCCGGCATCCTGTAAAACGTCAATACGGCCGACGCTCGTGTGCAAGTTGAACGTCAACTGTGCTGACGTTTAGACTCTAGAACTTAAAATGTCATTGTTTTCAGAACGCCAACAACTTTGACGTTTCTTCAGCAAATCAGCGTCATGTCCGGTGATGTTGTTGACAATAACGTCAGTTTCATTGGCGTTTCCATTAGAATCAAACGTCGACCTAAACGACGTTTCTTAGAACGTCAGCAGCACCGACGTCTGATGACATTGTTAACGACAGTCACACTGACGAACAACTAGGTTACCCTAGTGATCTTTTATGATCAACACGTCATCTCACCTGACGTTGTATATGCACCCACACGTCACTGTAAGCGACGTTTCAAGCACCTAGTCGTCTTCCACATTCCTCCGATCGGGAAACGGCCGGTTCATCGAAAAATACCCAAAAAAACCTCCGAATTCAACCCTCTATCTTCCAGATTTCAACTGAAAACGAAACACACTACAATGAAACAAATCGAAATGCAAATCTTCGATGATTACTCCATATACATCGAAATAAATTACACCATTAAAACCTTCGATTTCTACCAATTTGCAACCGAAATACAAACAAAACAAGATACTTACATGAGGAGTTAAAAGTGATGTTGTTAAAACGAATTTCCGGCCACAAATCCGGCGGTATTCTTAGGGTTGTAGAAGAAGTAACGAAGAAGGGTTGTAGAAAAAATAGGGACTAAAGTGTTTATTTTTTAAAATATGATGGACTAAAGTGTATAGTTTTTAAAAGTTTTTAAATGTATTATTTTTAGGTGGTGCCTTGAGTGATTAGGTGGTGTGGAAAAGTAAATGAAAATAATAAATTAAAGGGTGCCGATAGTATTTTCGTGGTGCCGATAGAAGCCGTCAAGATAAAATGTCTACTAATAATGGAATGCTAAATAATAAAATGCTCAAAAAGTAATCTTCTCATTCTTATTTTTCTCTAACATGCAATAGCCTACTAAGAGTGGTGCATAACTAAACTGGCATGTAACGGTTCATGAGTATTACGTCTCATTATGAGAACGGAAACTAAAATATGTAGCAGACTAGATGTTCACTATTATTGCCCATGAACAGGGAAATTGACCGGCTCCGGCCTTTTCTCACTATTATAGGCCGTGAGCAGGGAAACTAGTTCTGGAGACCCTTGAGGATTCACTGCTCTGCTTAATATTATGTTTGACCATGAACCATCACTTTGTCTTATTTTATTCGTAGCTTGTTAATGTAAATAAATTGTAAACGGCTAAACATAATGATAATGTCGAAATTATCACGGTGTAAACAGCGGTGGTGTAAGGTGAATATCTGGCTAGAAATGTGTATAAATACCGGCTGTGCACGGCGGTGGAAAAGAATCTTCGGTGGTTGCAATATGAAAATAGATAGAGTATGCAATTTGACAGAGTATGCCCGAGTTTGATATTAATTGTGTCTGTGTAAAATGGTTACATTGAGCCCTATTTATAGGCAGTCTGCATATTAAGGTTTAACGAATGACAATAATACGTATTTAAATACAAGGCAGTGCAGACTAAACTAATAGCTATCCGGCGGACCGACATGGGGTGTGTTAGGAAATCACTAGTTTAACGCAGCGGAATTTAAAATTTTGATTTCCTTTTCTAGATCGTTCTTCGTTTAATGCAATAAACATGTTAAGTAGTTTGACGGTTATACCTTAGATGATCTACAAGATCGTCGCTTTGACCGCCAACGGCGAGTAGTTCAATGCGCAAAGCCGTCCCACGCGTCCGGCCTCTATCGCTAATCCACACGAACCCTCGCCGAATCCTCCTTGATTGCTATCGGAAAAACTCCGGTCGCTAGATCGACCTTTTCTTCCCTCACAAACTCACTATGGAGAGCTCTCTATTTTACACAAGAATTATGAACTCTTGCAATTGTGTTGTACAAAAGAGCTTGACACCCACTTCCTTTTATAGAGCAAGTGGCGCCCATATGTATGTAGTGTGGAGGAGAAGAAAACCTTTTCCAATAAAATAAGGAAAATCAATTAGATTGATTTATCTCTTTAATTATAATATTTTGTCAATATCATATATTGATTATAATTATCTTATTACCATAAATCTATTTTTCCAAAATCAATTAATATCCTATATTAATATTATGGCAATATTTATTAATTAAAGTGCACAATCCAAGTGTATCTCATACACTCAAAAGTGGCGCCCCTTTAGTCAATAAATTGACTTCCGGAATATTCTTTAATTAATATAATTTATATATAATTAATATCTTGTATTTTATTTATTCATAATAAATAAATACCACCATATTAATTTACCACTATAACCTTTATAGTCTGAGATAAACTTTCCTTATTTGGTTATCAACTATAACCGCATTTTAATCCGACTCGATGTTCATATGTGTGTGACCCGATAGGCTTCGAATATGTTGGCCGTAGACACAAAGTGCAATTTACCAAAATGCCCTTTATACTCTAACGATCACGGGATAGCGTCTAGCAACACACCGTGACCCCAATTATCGGAAGAGTCAAAAGCAATGACTACTACCTTTCATGTGAAGCAGTTACCGTGTAACTTACAATCCTATCGCTATAATAATATCCATACGATCGTATCTCGAGTGTCAATACATTGACGATCGTATCTTATAATCTGGATATCATGCTCTCTCGGAATAACACATTTACTCCCACTTTGCAAAGATTCTCGAGCTAGACATTCCTTATAAGAAGGCCATTTCGGATATTCAATCCCAATCATAGGATACGCGATTCCCGGACGACCAATCATGTATACTCCGCGATGCTTCAATATCATACCCAATCACTACCGCATGATCGCCCGTGGTTGGGAGAAATCTCAATAGTGTCAAAGCATGACAATCCACACCGTGATGCCATGAAGACTCGGTCAAAAGGATAATTACACAACCGCCACATAGTGTGACACTTAATGTAAGTGGGTCGATCCTAACGTCGCATTCTCTAATACACGTCCACGCATCCCAAGTGTCCCTACACTTCGATAGACGAGATCTATCCTACCTTCTAAAAGATAGAAGACATCCAATACGTCTTTAGTCCGATTATATCATCAATGTCCCATTTGATAATATGTAAGACTAGAGACATTTAAGTACCAACCTTGTTATAGTGATTAGAGATCTCATCAACCATAATCACTATCATGGTTTCTCTATCACAGATCGATACTAGGGACGTTACTATATATATACAACAAATAATATGAAGACAAACAATATATAATAACATAAGTGCTTTTATTAATCATAATAAAGTTATTACATGAACTAAATAGATCAGAATGACCCGACCCGGTCGGATCCGGTCCGACCCGATTGGGTTTAGGACACCTTTCCAACAATCTCCCACTTGGCCTAAAGCCAATCACCCATATGCCTAAGCCCCTGCAAGTGAACATGTTTCTCATGCTTAGCTTGAGACAATGCCTTGGTTAACGGATCAGCTATGTTATCATCCGTGTGGACTTTCTCTATCTTTACATCTCCTCTATCTACTATCTCTAAATCAAGTGATAGCGCCAGTAGCACATGTTTGGACTTCGATGAGACCTTGGTTCCTTTGATCGAGATATCGCTCCATTATTATCACAATGCAGGCACTGGACCTTCAATGAGAGGAACCACACCAAGTTCGATGAATGAACTTCTTCATCCAAATCGCTTCTTTTGCCGCCTCCGAGGTCTGCTATGTATTCGGCTTCCGTTGTAGAGTCCGCAGAGTCTCGCGCTTGGAACTCTTCCACTCATCGCTCCGCCGTTAAGCGTGAAAACAAATCCAGACTTAAAACTTAAAATCGTCCTTGTCAGTTTGGAAACTGGCATCTGTGTAACCTCGTAATACTAAATCATCGTTCCCGAAAACCAGGAACATATCCCTAGTACGTCTCAAGTACTTAAGGATATTCTTGACAGCAATCCAATGACCATCACCTGGATTGGACTGGTACCTACTAGTCATACTAAGAGGGTACGGGACGTCCGGTCTTGTGCATAACATGGCATACATGATGGACCCGATTGCCGAAGCATAAGGGACTTTACTCATTTGTGCCCTTTCTCCTCTGTCTTAGGACTCATTCCTTTGACAGTAGACCCCATGTGACATGGGCAAAGCAATCCTTTCTTGATCGCTCCATGCTGAATCTCTTCAAAGATCTTGTCTATGTAGGTGGATTGTGACAGACCAAGCAACCTTTTAGATCTATCTCTATAGATCTTTATTCCCGCAATATAGGTCGCCTCACCCAAGTCCTTCATTGAGAAGTTCTTGGATAACCAAGCTTTGACTGATTGTAACATAGGCACATCATTCCCTATGCAAGCGATGTCATCCACATAAAGCACTAAGAACACAATGGCACTCCCACTAACCTTCTTGTAAACACAGGGCTCATCTTCGTTCTTGATGAAATCAAACTGCTTTGATTATCTCATCAAAGCGAAGATTCCAACTCCGAAAGCTTGCTTTAATCCATAAATGGATCTTTGCGGTTTACACACCATCCTCGGCGTCATTGGTTGTGAAACCCTCAGCCGTGTCATATACACTTTCTCGCACAGTTTCCGTTAAGGAAAGTTTGTTTTCACATCCATCTGCCGATTTACGTAATCATGGTATCTTCGCAATAGCAAGCAAAATTCTAATGGATTTTAACATGGCAACAAAGTAGAAGGTTTCATCATAGTCAACTCCTTGTCTTTGCTTATAACCTTTTGCCACCAACCTAGCCTTGTAGGTGGTCACATTACCGTCCATGTCGGTCTTTCTCTTAAAGACCCATTTACACCCTATGGGAACTATTCCTTCAAGCGGATCAACTAAGTTCCAAACTTGGTTGTCTTTCATGGATTCCATTTCGTAATTCATGGCTTCTAGCCATTTCTCTTTGTCATGCCTTAATAGCACTTCCTCATAAGTTCTAGGGTCCTCATCTTCCATGAGATACACGCCAAGCAGTACCTTTCGGGTTCACGGCGTTCCTCTCGGTGGATCTTCGAGGTGCTAGTGTGTCCACGGTGAGGTGGTGTCACATCCGTGTGTGTGCAAGTCCTCTACTTCCATCAACCCGACTATTATCCGTAAGTGGTTCTCGAATTTCTTCAAGATCAATTTTACTCCCACCGACCCTATCCGTAATAAACTCTTTCTCCGTAGTGGCGATCCTGGCAACAAACACCTTTTGTTCCTCGGGATGGTAAAATTGGTACCCTTTTGGTTTCCTAGGACATCCCACAAATAGACATTTGTCGACTGGCTCTAATTTGTCGTGCATCATCCGCTTCACGTAAGTCGGACAACCCCAAGGTTTTAGATGACCTAGGCTCGGTTTTCTCTTAGTCCATACCTCGTATGGCGTAGAGTCAACCGTCTTTGATGGAACTCGGTTCGAGTGTATAGGATGCGGTTTCTAGAGCATACCCCAAAATGATTTTGGAAGAATCTGCGTAGCTCATCATGGATCGCACCATGTCCAACAAGGTGCGGTTCCTCCTCTCGAACACGCCCATTCATCTGTGGCGTTCCGGGAGAGAGTCCATTCAGTAGAATCCCATTCTCCTTCAAATAATCTTGAAACTCTCCATCTAGGTATTCTCCGCCTCGATCGGATCGAAGTGTTTTGATTTCTTTACCTAGTTGTTTCTCCACCTCACTACGAATTCCTTGAACTTTTGAAGGCTTGATTTAAACTTCATTAAGTATATATAACCATAGCGAGAATGGTCATCGGTGAAGGTGATAAAATAAGAGTATCCTCCTTTGGCTTGAATTGACATTGGGCCACACACATCAGTATGTATGAGCTCAAGCAATTCGTTGGATCTTATCCCTTTGCCACTGAAAGGTGACTTTGTCATCTTGCCAAGTAAACAAGCTTCGCATGTATCAAACGATTCGTAATCGAATTGATCCAACATTCCATCTTTATGGAGTTTGGAAATGCGATTCTTATTTATATGGCCAAGTCTACAATGCCATAAGTAGGATTCATTCAAGTCATTTGTTTTGGCTTTCTTGTTATTTATATTAAGAACGTCAACATTCATATCTAATATATAGAGACCATTGCTAAGTATGCCAGTACCATAAAAGATTCCATCACGTGAAAAAGAACAACATTTATTCTCAAACGTAAAGAAAATCCATCAACATCTAATGCGAGAATAGAAATAATGCTCTTCGTAAGAGCGGGAACAAAATAACGATTATTAAGTTCTAGTACTAGCCCACTTGGGCAATGAAAGAAAATAAACTCCTACGGCGGTAGCAAAGAACACTTGCTCCATTTCCAACGCGTAGGTCCACCTCTCCTTTCCTCGGATCTCTAGTTCTTCTTAGTGCCTCGTGATATTCAGATAAATATGAGAACCACAACCAGATGCTCTAATACCCAAAGGTTAGACTTAGAAGAAGTAATGTTGATCTCAATCATAAATATACACGAAGTCGAAGCATCGAATGCTTCTTCTTGGTACTCAAGAAGCCCTTGCGCTTCTCTCTCCAATGTCCGGTCTCACCGCAATGGAAGCAAGCATCCTTGGATTTGTCTTTTGCTATCTTAGGCGTTGGCTTAGGTGCACCTTCGCCTTCTTGGACTTTTTCGGGCTTTTGACTTGCCCTTGCTTGAAGTGACCAAAGAACACTTGCTTTCCTTCCCTACAAAGGTGCCTTGGCGAGAGCTTTCAACATGTTCAATAACTCCGCTAGGAGCAATCTATCTTGTTCATGTGATAGTTCATCACAAATCGCGAGAATGAGTCGGTAGAGATTGCAGAATCAAGTCAATACTCAACTCGCTCCAACTTGTGGCCCACTTCCCAAGCCTCTCTATGTACCCGATCATTTTAAGCACGTGTGACCCCACAAAGCAGTCCCGGATGCCATCTTACAACTAAACAGGGCCTTCGAGACCTCGTGACCTCTCAAGATCTGAGACCGAGAAGCATAAAGCTCCTTCAGGTGGACCATGATAGAGTAGCGTCCATGGACTCATGCTTTGCTTCTGCGAGCTCAGTGTCATAGATACAAGCATGATACATGTAGCATCGATCTTGTCGAATGATGCTTGTTGTACTTCTCGACAACATCTGCGGCCATTAACCCTCGGGGGCTTTTCTGTAGGGCCTCGTCCAAGACATAGCCAATCTTCTCGTGCCTCAAAACGATTTTGAGGTGTCTTTCCCAATCGAGAAAATTAGTTTCGTCAAGCTTGTTATCGATGATAAAACGAAGGTTCAATTTGTTTGACATTTTCTACAACAATAAATAAAAGATAGAATAAGTAAAAGCTCATGTATAAAAACCCTAAATTTGCACTTAATGAATCTATAAGGTTTTACTCCCACTAGCCAACTATTCCCTATTGGCTTTCAAGAAAATAATTCCTTTAGTGGGCAAGATCCCATCGAACTACCCCGACCCCCAACTTTGGTGATGGGCGAAAATAATTAAACAGTGGACAACGATTTGTCGATCGTATCTTATACGATTCTTGTTGTTTGACCAGTCAACTCTTTGACAATATTTCATCTTATGAAATTAGCCAAACCCTGCCTCTAAAATCCAAACGACCCCCGCTTTGGTGGTGGCGAGAGAATTCTTAGTCGAGTCTTAACCCCAATATTCATGAGATCTCTTTCGATCATATCTCAATAACGACGATATACCGAGGTAGGTCAACCCCGCTTTGGGTGGTGAGTTGGGTCCGAACAAGGGCTCTTCACCGTCGTTATAATATGGGAGGCAATTCCGACTTGATTTTTGATGTGGGAATAATTTTAAATTAATTCACTTAATTAATTTGGATTAATTATGGTCTCATCTACTATGTGCATATTACTACGATATCATATAAAGTAAAACATACACAACATTCCGCGCATAAAATAACCGGTATGATCATGGACTTTTCTGAGTGCGGTTTCGAATACAAACCGATTTAAACCGCTGGTCACAAACTAAGGGTATCTGCAACCGCCAATAGGATCTTTATTCTTTGTCAGACGCCAATGGGTTCTTTATCTCTCCTTGGTCTTGAACTTCTTGCTCCATTCTTGTTACATAATAAATAATTACACCCGCCGCTTTGCACGAGGGGGGACTCGAGAATGGGATAAATGCAAAAGTAAACTAGGTCACGTTCTTCATAACGGCCTAGGACAATTTTTCAAAACCAACATAAAGAAAACATTCCCATCTATCCTATTTGTTGAAATCCACGATCAATCGGGTCCATATATAATCACATTATATCTACACATCTAATCCATACAATTTTATCTTATGAAAAGATTAAATTCTAATTTTAACTACTACTACTCATGCGTCTTTATTTTATCACATCAAGTAATTAAATAACTTTTAATTAATTATATGATTTAACCAAAATTAAAATTAACATTTAATTTTAAATCGATTTCAATTTTAATTAAATTTGAACTATTCAAAATAAAATTAAAATTATAAAGTCTCCTATTTGTTTCATTTCCAAAACTAAATTTAGCTTAGGCACCACTTTCCAAAATCAAAATTTTGGAAGTGGCTTAAGCTGAAGCTATTCCAAATCAAATATTTGGAAAGGGCACAGCCTACTCTCAAATCAAATATTTGGAAAGGCCAAATTATTTTAGTCTAGGCACAGCCACTTTCCAAAATCAAAATTTTGGAAGTGGCTTGTGCTAAACCTATTCCAAATCAAATATTTGGAAAGGGCTAGCTTTATTCCAAATCAAATATTTGGAAAGGCCAAATTATTTTAGTCTAGGCCTGGCCACTTTCCAAAATCAAAATTTTGGAAGTGGCCTAGGCCTAGGCCTATTCCAAATCAAATATTTGGAAAGGGCTGAGCCTATTCCAAATCAAAATTTGGAAGGCTAATGTCCCATATGGTTTCCCATGGTCCAAACTATTTGAACCATTGGTTGGCCATATGACACAACTAAACAAACGAGATATCTATGCACAATAAAATATCACAAAACGAAAAGGGTTGATCTCCCCAAAGGAAGAGGAGAGCCGACGGACGACGACCGAAGGCCACCTCCGCCGCCCGCCGCCGCCGCCGAGGATGGGGCGCCGCCAATCGGCCGACCCCATGAACCCTATATATTTTTTTTTTTTAACGTTTCGCGATTTAAATCTTGCATCTATCGATTAAATACTACGCATTTAAATTATGCTTATTGCTTAAGCTCAAGTCTGTCTCGATACCACCGTTAGAAATCACTAGTTTAACGCAATGAATTTAAAATTTTGATTTCCTTTTAGATCGTTCTTCGTTTAATGCAATAAACATGTTAAGTAGTTTGACGGTTATACCTTAGACGATCTACAAGATCGCCGCTTTGACCGCCAACGGAGAGTAGTTCAATGCGCAAGCCGCCCACGCGTCCGGCCTCTATCGCTAATCCACACGAACCCCTCGCCGAATCCTCCTTGGATTGCTATCGGAAAAACTCCGGTCGCTAGATCGGACCTTTTCTTCCCTCACAAACTCACTATGGAGAGCTCTCTATTTTACACAAGAATTATGAACTCTTGCAATTGTGTTGTACAAAAGAGCTTGACACCCACTTCCTTTTATAGAGCAGCAAGTGGCGCCCATATGTAGTGTGGAGGAGAAGAAAACCTTTTTCCAATAAAATAAGGAAAATCAATTAGATTGATTTATCTCTTTAATTATAATATTTTGTCAATATCATATATTGATTATAATTATCTTATTACCATAAATCTATTTTTCCAAAATCAATTAATATCCTATATTAATATTATGGCAATATTTATTAATTAAAGTGCACAATCCAAGTGTATCTCATACACTCAAAAGTGGCGCCTTTAGTCAATAAATTGACTTCCGAATATTCTTTAATTAATATAATTTATATATAATTAATATCTTGTATTTTATTTATTCATAATAAATAAATACCACCATATTAATTTACCACTATAACCTTTATAGTCTGAGATAAACTTTCCTTATTTGGTTATCAACTATAACCGCATTTTAATCCGACTCGATGTTCATATGTGTGTGACCCGATAGGCTTCCGAATATGTTGGCCGTAGACACAAAGTGCAATTTACCAAAATGCCCTTTATACCTAACGATCACGGGATAGCGTCAGCAACACACCGTGACCCCCAATTATCGGAAGAGTCAAAAGAAATGACTACTACCTTTCATGTGAAGCGATTACCGTGTAACTTACAATCCTATCGCTATAATAATATCCATACGATCGTATCTCGAGTGTCAATACATTGACGATCGTATCTTATAATCTGGATATCATGCTCTCTCGAATAACACATTTACTCCCACTTTGCAAAGATTCTCGAGAGCTAGACATTCCTTTATAAGAAGGCCATTTCGGATATTCAATCCCAATCATAGGATACGCGATTCCCGGACGACCAATCATGTATACTCCGCGATGCTTCAATATCATACCCAATCACTACCGCATGATCGCCCGTGGTTAGGAGAAATCTCAATAGTGTCAAAGCATGACAATCCACACCGTGATGCCATGAAGACTCGGTCAAAAGGATAATTACACAACCGCCACATAGTGTGACACTTAATGTAAGTGGGTCGATCTAACGTCGCATTCTCTAATACACGTCCACGTCATGGTCCAAGTGTCCCTACACTTCGATAGACGAGATCTATCCCTACCTTCTAAAAGATAGAAGACATCCAATACGTGCTAGTCCGATTATATCATCAATGTCCCATTTGATAATATGTAAGACTAGAGACATTTAAGTACCAACCTTGTTATAGTGATTAGAGATCTCATCAACCATAATCACTATCATGGTTTCTCTATCACAGATCGATACTAGGGGACGTTACTATATATATACAACAAATAATATGAAGACAAACAATATATAATAACATAAGTGCTTTTATTAATCATAATAAAGTTATTACATGAACTAAATAGATCAGAAATGACCCGACCCGGTCGGATCCGGTCCGACCCGATTGGGTTTAGGACACCTTTCAACAATCTCCCACTTGGCCTAAAGCCAATCACCCATATGCCTAAGCCCTCGCAAGTGAACATGTTTCTCATGCTTAGCTTGAGACAATGCCTTGCTAACGGATCGGCTATGTTATCATCCGTGTGGACTTTCTCTATCTTTACATCTCCTCTATCTACTATCTCTAATCAAGTGATAGCGCCGTAGTAGCACATGTTTGGACTTCATGAGACCTTGGTTCCTTTGATCGAGATATCGCTCCATTATTATCACAAATGCGCAGGCACTGGACCTTCAATGGAGGAACCACACCAAGTTCGATGAATGAACTTCTTCATCCAAATCGCTTCTTTTGCCGCCTCCGAGGTCGCTATGTATTCGGCTTCCGTTGTAGAGTCCGCAGTAGTCTCCTCGCTTGGAACTCTTCCACTCATCGCTCCGCCGTTAAGCGTGAAAACAAATCCAGATTGCGACTTAAAATCGCCCTTGTCGGTTTGGAACGGCATCCGTGTAACCTCGTAATACTAAATCATCGTTCCGAAAACCAGGAACATATCCCTAGTACGCCTCAAGTACTTAAGGATATTCTTGACAAAGAATCCAATGACCATCACCTGGATTGACCGGTACCTACTAGTCATACTAAGAGGGTACGAGACGTCCGGTCTTGTGCATAACATGGCATACATGATGGACCCGATTGCCGAAGCATAAGGGACTTTACTCATTTGTGCCTCTTTCCTCCTCTGTCTTAGGACTCATTCCTTTGACAGTAGACCCCATGTGACATGGGCAAAGAATCCTTTCTTGATCGCTCCATGCTGAATCTCTTCAAAGATCTTGTCTATGTAGGTGGATTGTGACATGACCAAGCAACCTTTTAGATCTATCTCTATAGATCTTTATTCCCGAAATATAGGTTTGCCTCACCCAAGTCCTTCATTGAGAAGTTCTTGGATAACCAAGCTTTGACTGATTGTAACATAGGCACATCATTCCCTATGAAGCGATATGTCATCCACATAAAGCACTAAGAACACAATGGCACTCCCACTAACCTTCTTGTAAACACAGGGGCTCATCTTCGTTCTTGATGAAATCAAACTGCTTTGATTATCTCATCAAAGCGAAGATTCCAACTCCGAAGCTTGCTTTAATCCATAAATGGATCTTTGCGCTTACACACCATCCTGGCGTCATTGGTTGTGAAACCCTCAGGCTGTGTCATATACACTTTCTCAGACAGGTTCCCGTTAAGGAAAGCTGTTTTCACATCCATCTGCCAGATTTCGTAATCATGGTATGCTGCAATAGCAAGCAAAATTCTAATGGATTTTAACATGGCAACAGGCGAGAAGGTTTCATCATAGTCAACTCCTTGTCTTTGCTTATAACCTTTTGCCACCAACCTAGCCTTGTAGGTGGTCACATTACCGTCCATGTCGGTCTTTCTCTTAAAGACCCATTTACACCCTATGGGAACTATTCCTTCAGGCGGATCAACTAAGTTCCAAACTTGGTTGTCTTTCATGGATTCCATTTCAGAATTCATGGCTTCTAGCCATTTCTCTTTGTCATGCCTTAATAGCACTTCCTCATAAGTTCTAGGGTCCTCATCTTCCATGAGATACACGCCAGTGTACCTTTCGGGTTCACGGCGTTCCCTGGTGGATCTTCGAGGTGCTAGTGTGTCCACGGTAGAGGCTGGTGTCACATCTGTGTGTGGCAAGTCCTCTACTTCCATCAACTGACTATTATCCGTAAGTGGTTCTCGAATTTCTTCAAGATCAATTTTACTCCCACTGACCCTATCCAGAATAAACTCTTTCTCCAGAAAGTGGCCAGTCCTGGCAACAAACACCTTTTGTTCCTCAGGATGGTAAAATTGGTACCCTTTGGTTTCCCTAGGATATCCCACAAATAGACATTTGTCAGACCTGGGCTCTAATTTGTCAGGCATCATCCGCTTCACGTAAGTCGGACAACCCCAAGGTTTTAGATGACCTAGGCTCGGTTTTCTCTTAGTCCATACCTCGTATGGCGTAGAGTCAACCGTCTTTGATGGAACTCGGTTCGATGTATAGGATGCGGTTTCTGTGAGCATACCCCAAAATGATTTTGGAAGAATGCGTAGCTCATCATGGATCGCACCATGTCCAACAAGTGTGCGGTTCCTCCTCTCGACACGCCATTCATCTCGTGGCGTTCGGGAGGAGTCCATTCAGGTAGAATCCCATTCTCCTTCAAATAATCTTGAAACTCTCCATCTAGGTATTCTCCGCCTCGATCGGATCGAAGTGTTTTGATTTCTTTACCTAGTTGTTTCTCCACCTCACTTCTGAATTCCTTGAACTTTTCGAAGGCTTCAGATTTAAACTTCATTAAGTATATATAACCATAGCGAGAATGGTCATCAGTGAAGGTGATAAAATAAGAGTATCCTCCTTTGGCTTGAATTGACATTGGGCCACACACATCAGTATGTATGAGCTCAAGCAATTCGTTGGATCTTATCCCTTTGCCACTGAAAGGTGACTTTGTCATCTTGCCAAGTAAACAAGCTTCGCATGTATCAAACGATTCGTAATCGAATTGATCCAACATTCCATCTTTATGGAGTTTGGAAATGCGATTCTTATTTATATGGCCAAGTCTACAATGCCATAAGTAGGATTCATTCAAGTCATTTGTTTTGGCTTTCTTGTTATTTATATTAAGAACGTCAACATTCATATCTAATATATAGAGACCATTGCTAAGTATGCCAGTACCATAAAAGATTCCATCACGTGAAAAGAACAACATTTATTCTCAAACGTAAAAGAAAATCCATCAACATCTAATGCGAGAATAGAAATAATGCTCTTCGTAGAAGCGGGAACAAAATAACAGATTATTAAGTTCTAGTACTAGCCCACTGGGCAATGAAAGAAAATAAACTCCTACGGCGGTAGCGAACACTTGCTCCATTTCCAACGCTGTAGGTCCACCTCTCCTTTCCTCAGATCTCTAGTTCTTCTTAGTGCCTCGCATATTCAGACAAATATGAGAACCACAACCAGATCTAATACCCAAAGTGGTTAGACTTAGAAGAAGTAATGTTGATCTCAATCATAAATATACCTGTCGAAGCATCGTAATGCTTCTTCTTGGTACTCAAGAAGCCCTTGCGCTTTCTCCTCCAATGTCCGGTCTCACCGCAATGGAAGCAAGCATCCTTGGATTTGTCTTTTGCTATCTTAGGCGTTGGCTTAGGTGCAACCTTCACCTTCTTGGACTTTTTCTCGGGCTTTTGACTTGCCCTTGCTTGAAGTGACCAAAGCAACACTTGCTTTCCTTCCTACAAAGCCCTTGCTGATTTCAACATGTTCAATAACTCCGCTAGTGAGCAATCTATCTTGTTCATGTGATAGTTCATCACAAACCTGCGAGAATGAGTCGGTAGAGATTGCGAATCAAGTCAATACTCAACTCGTTCCAACTTGTGGCCCACTTCCCAAGCCTCTCTATGTACCCGATCATTTTAAGCACGTGTGACCCCACAAAGATCCCGGATGCCATCTTACAACTAAACAGGGCCTCGAGACCTCGTACCTCTCAAGATGAGGCCGAGAAGCATAAAGCTCCTTCAGGTGGACCATGATAGAGTAGGCGTCCATGGACTCATGCTTTGTTCTGCAGATTCAGTGTCATAGAAGCAAGCATGATACATGTAGCATCGATCTTTGTCGAGCGAAAGGCTTGTTGTACTTCGACAACATCTGCAAATTAACCCTCGGCCGGGCTTTTCCGGTAGGGCCTCGTCCAAGACATAGCCAATCTTCTCGTGCCTCAAAACGATTTTGAGGTGTCTTTCCCAATCGAGAAAATTAGTTTCGTCAAGCTTGTTATCGATGATAAAACGAAGGTTCAATTTGTTTGACATTTTCTACAACAATAAATAAAAGATAGAATAAGTAAAAGCTCATGTATAAAAACCCTAAATTTGCACTTAATGAATCTATAAGGTTTTACTCCCACTAGCCAACTATTCCCTATTGGCTTTCAAGAAAATAATTCCTTTAGTGGGCAAGATCCCATCGAACTACCCCGACCCCAACTTTGGGTGATGGGCGAAAATAATTAAACAGTGGACAACGATTTGTCGATCGTATCTTATACGATTCTTGTTGTTTGACCAGTCAACTCTTTGACAATATTTCATCTTATGAAATTAGCCAAACCCTTGCCTCTAAAATCCAAACGACCCGCTTTGGTGGTGGCGAGAGAATTCTTAGTCGAGTCTTAACCCCAATATTCATGAGATCTCTTTCGATCATATCTCAATAACGACGATATACCCGAGGTAGGTCAACCCCGCTTTGGGTGGTGAGTTGGGTCCAACAAGGGCTCTTCACCGTCGTTATAATATGGGGAGGCAATTCCGACTTGATTTTTGATGTGGGAATAATTTTAAATTAATTCACTTAATTAATTTGGATTAATTATGGTCTCATCTACTATGTGCATATTACTACGATATCATATAAAGTAAAACATACACAACATTCCGCGCATAAAATAACCGGTATGATCATGGACTTTTCCTAAAGTGCGGTTTCGAATACAAACCGATTTAAACCGCTGGTCACAAACTAAGGGTATCTCGCAACCGCCAATAGGATCTTTATTCTTTGTCACGCCAATGGGTTCTTTATCTCTCCTTGGTCTTGAACTTCTTGCTCCATTCTTGTTACATAATAAATAATTACACCCGCCGCGCACTGCAGGGGACTCAGGAATGGGATAAATGCAAAAAGTAAACTAGGTCACGTTCTTCATAACGGCTCTAGGACAATTTTTCAAAACCAACATAAAGAAAACATTCCCATCTATCCTATTTGGTGAGTCCATGATCAATCGGGGTCCATATAATCACATTATATCTACACATCTAATCCATACAATTTTATCTTATGAAAAGATTAAATTCTAATTTTAACTACTACTACTCATGCGTCTTTATTTTATCACATCAAGTAATTAAATAACTTTTAATTAATTATATGATTTAACCAAAATTAAAATTAACATTTAATTTTAAATCGATTTCAATTTTAATTAAATTTGAACTATTCAAAATAAAATTAAAATTATAAAGTCTCCTATTTGTTTCATTTCCAAAACTAAATTTAGCTTAGGTCACTTCACTTTCCAAAATCAAAATTTTGGAAGTGGCTGAGCTTTTCAGCTTATTCCAAATCAAATATTTGGAAAGGCGCTGAGCTCTTTCCAAATCAAATATTTGGAAAGGCCAAATTATTTTAGTCTGAGGCACAGCCACTTTCCAAAATCAAAATTTTGGAAGTGGCTTAAACTAAGCTATTCCAAATCAAATATTTGGAAGGGCCTGAGCTTATTCCAAATCAAATATTTGGAAAGGCCAAATAATTTTGGTTTAGGCACAGCCACTTTCCAAAATCAAAATTTTGGAAGTGGCTAGCGCTGAGCTGTTCCAAATCAAATATTTGGAAGGGCTGGCTCATTCCAAATCAAAATTTGGAAAGGCCAATGTCCCATATGGTTTCCCAATGGTCCAAACTATTTGAACCATTGGTTGGCCATATGACAAACTAAACAAACGAGATATCTATGCACAATAAAATATCACAAAACGAAAGGTTGATCTCCCCAAAGGAAGAGGAGAGCCGACGACGACGCAGACCGAAGGCCACCTCCGCCGCCGCCGCCGCCGCCCGCCGGGATGGGGGCGCCGCCAGTCGGCCGACCCCCATGAACCCTATATATTTTTTTTTGTTTTAACGTTTCATGATTTAAATCTTGCATCTATCGATTAAATACTACGCATTTAAATTATGCTTATTGCTTAAGCTCGAAGTCTGTCTCTGATACCACTGTTAGGAAATCACTAGTTTAACGCAGCGGAATTTAAAATTTTGATTTCCTTTTCTAGATCGTTCTTCGTTTAATGCAATAAACATGTTAAGTAGTTTGACGGTTATACCTTAGACGATCTACAAGATCGTCGCTTTGACCGCCAACGGAGAGTAGTTCAATGCGCAAGCCGTCCACGCGTCCGGCCTCTATCGCTAATCCACACGAACCCCTCGCCGAATCCTCCTTGATTGCTATCGGAAAAACTCCGGCCGCTAGATCGACCTTTTCTTCCTCACAAACTCACTATGGAGAGCTCTCTATTTTACACAAGAATTATGAACTCTTGCAATTGTGTTGTACAAAAAGAGCTTGACACCCACTTCCTTTTATAGAGCAAGTGGCGCCCCATATGTAGTGTGGAGGAGAGAAAACCTTTTTCCAATAAAATAAGGAAAATCAATTAGATTGATTTATCTCTTTAATTATAATATTTTGTCAATATCATATATTGATTATAATTATCTTATTACCATAAATCTATTTTTCCAAAATCAATTAATATCCTATATTAATATTATGGCAATATTTATTAATTAAAGTGCACAATCCAAGTGTATCTCATACACTCAAAAGTGGCGCCTTTTTAGTCAATAAATTGACTTCCGGAATATTCTTTAATTAATATAATTTATATATAATTAATATCTTGTATTTTATTTATTCATAATAAATAAATACCACCATATTAATTTACCACTATAACCTTTATAGTCTGAGATAAACTTTCCTTATTTGGTTATCAACTATAACCGCATTTTAATCCGACTCGATGTTCATATGTGTGTGACCCGATAGGCTTCCGAATATGTTGGCCGTAGACACAAAGTGCAATTTACCAAAATGCCCTTTATACCTAACGATCACGGGATAGCGTCTAGCAACACACCGTGACCCCCAATTATCGGAAGAGTCAAAAGAAATGACTACTACCTTTCATGTGAAGCGCGATTTACGTGTAACTTACAATCCTATCGCTATAATAATATCCATACGATCGTATCTCGAGTGTCAATACATTGACGATCGTATCTTATAATCTGGATATCATGCTCTCTCGAATAACACATTTACTCCCACTTTGCAAAGATTCTCGAGAGCTAGACATTCCTTATAAGAAGGCCATTTCGGATATTCAATCCCAATCATAGGATACGCGATTCCCGGACGACCAATCATGTATACTCCGCATGCTTCAATATCATACCCAATCACTACCGCATGATCGCCCCGTGGTTAGGAGAAATCTCAATAGTGTCAAAGCATGACAATCCACACCGTGATGCCATGAAGACTCCGGTCAAAAGGATAATTACACAACCGCCACATAGTGTGACACTTAATGTAAGTGGGTCGATCCTAACGTCGCATTCTCTAATACACGTCCACGTACAGTCCAAGTGTCCCTACACTTCGATAGACGAGATCTATCCCTACCTTCTAAAAGATAGAAGACATCCAATACGTGCTAGTCCGATTATATCATCAATGTCCCATTTGATAATATGTAAGACTAGAGACATTTAAGTACCAACCTTGTTATAGTGATTAGAGATCTCATCAACCATAATCACTATCATGGTTTCTCTATCACAGATCGATACTAGGGATGTTACTATATATATACAACAAATAATATGAAGACAAACAATATATAATAACATAAGTGCTTTTATTAATCATAATAAAGTTATTACATGAACTAAATAGATCAGAAATGACCCGACCCGGTCGGATCCGGTCCGACCCGATTGGGTTTAGGACACCTTTCCAACAATCTCCCACTTGGCCTAAAGCCAATCACCCATATGCCTAAGCCCCTGCAAGTGAACATGTTTCTCATGCTTAGCTTGAGACAATGCCTTGGTTAACGGATCAGCTATGTTATCATCCGTGTGGACTTTCTCTATCTTTACATCTCCTCTATCTACTATCTCTCTAATCAAGTGATAGCGCCGTAGCACATGTTTGGACTTCTGATGAGACCTTGGTTCCTTTGACTGAGATATCGCTCCATTATTATCACAGTACAGAGGCACTGGACCTTCAATGGAGGGAACCACACCAAGTTCAGTAATGAACTTCTTCATCCAAACTGCTTCTTTTGCCGCCTCCGAGGCTGCTATGTATTCGGCTTCCGTTGTAGAGTCCGCAGTAGTCTCCTGCTTGGAACTCTTCCAGCTCACTGCTCCGCCGTTAAGCGTGAAAACAAATCCAGATTGCGACTTAAAATCGTCCTTGTCAGTTTGGAAACTGGCATCTGTGTAACCTCGTAATACTAAATCATCGTTCCCGAAAACCAGGAACATATCCTAGTACGTCTCAAGTACTTAAGGATATTCTTGACAACAATCCAATGACCATCACCTGGATTGGTGGGTACCTACTAGTCATACTAAGAGGGTGCGGGGCGTCCGGTCTTGTGCATAACATGGCATACATGATGGACCCGATTGCCGAAGCATAAGGGACTTTACTCATTTGTGCCCTTTCCTCCTCTGTCTTAGGACTCATTCCTTTGATGTAGACCCCGTGTGACATGGGCAAAGATCCTTTCTTGGGCTCGCTCCATGCTGAATCTCTTGACATCTTGTCTATGTAGGTGGATTGTGATGGACCAAGCAACCTTTTAGATCTATCTCTATAGATCTTTATTCCCGAATATAGTTGCCTCACCCAAGTCCTTCATTGAGAAGTTCTTGGATAACCAAGCTTTGACCGATTGTAACATAGGCACATCATTCCCTATGAAGCGATATGTCATCCACATAAAGCACTAAGAACACAATGGCACTCCCACTAACTTTCTTGTAAACACAGGGCTCATCTTCGTTCTTGATGAAATCAAACTGCTTGATTATCTCATCAAAGCGAAGATTCCAACTCCGAGAAGCTTGCTTTAATCCATAAATGGATCTTTGCGGTTTACACACCATCCTGGCGTCATTGGTTGTGAAACCTCAGTCATGTCATATACACTTCCTCGAGGCGTGTTCCCGTTAAGGAAAGCCGTTTTCACATCCATCCGCCAGATTTCGTAATCATGGTATCTTTGCAATAGCAAGCAAAATTCTAATGGATTTTAACATGGCAACAAAGTGAAGGTTTCATCATAGTCAACTCCTTGTCTTTGCTTATAACCTTTTGCCACCAACCTAGCCTTGTAGGTGGTCACATTACCATCCATGTCGGTCTTTCTCTTAAAGACCCATTTACACCCTATGGGAACTATTCCTTCGGCGGATCAACTAAGTTCCAAACTTGGTTGTCTTTCATGGATTCCATTTCGTAATTCATGGCTTCTAGCCATTTCTCTTTGTCATGCCTTAATAGCACTTCCTCATAAGTTCTAGGGTCCTCATCTTCCATGAGATACACGCCAGTGTACCTTCGGAGTTCACGGCGTTCCTCGTGGATCTTCGAGGTGCTAGTGTGTCCACGGTAGAGGCCGGTGTCACATCCGTGTGTGGCAAGTCCTCTACTTCCATCAACCGACTATTATCCGTAAGTGGTTCTCGAATTTCTTCAAGATCAATTTTACTCCCACCGACCCTATCCGAATAAACTCTTTCTCCGTAAAGTGGCCGATCCTGGCAACAAACACCTTTTGTTCCTCGGGATGGTAAAATTGGTACCACTTTGGTTTCCTAGGATATCCCACAAATAGACATTTGTCGGACACAGGCTCTAATTTGTCGTGCATCATCCGCTTCACGTAAGTCGGACAACCCCAAGGTTTTAGATGACCTAGGCTCGGTTTTCTCTTAGTCCATACCTCGTATGGCGTAGAGTCAACCGTCTTTGATGGAACTCGGTTCAGGTGTATAGGATGCGGTTTCTAGAGCATACCCCAAAATGATTTTGGAAGAATCTGCGTAGCTCATCATGGATCGCACCATGTCCAACAAGGTGCGGTTCCTCCTCTCGATTACACGCCATTCATCTGTGGCGTTCGGGAGGAGTCCATTCAGTAGAATCCCATTCTCCTTCAAATAATCTTGAAACTCTCCATCTAGGTATTCTCCGCCTCGATCGGATCGAAGTGTTTTGATTTCTTTACCTAGTTGTTTCTCCACCTCACTTCGAATTCCTTGAACTTTTCAAGGCTTGATTTAAACTTCATTAAGTATATATAACCATAGCGAGAATGGTCATCGGTGAAGGTGATAAAATAAGAGTATCCTCCTTTGGCTTGAATTGACATTGGGCCACACACATCGGTATGTATGAGCTCAAGCAATTCGTTGGATCTTATCCCTTTGCCCTTTGAAAGGTGACTTTGTCATCTTGCCAAGTAAACAAGCTTCGCATGTATCAAACGATTAAATAATCGAATTGATCCAACATTCCATCTTTATGGAGTTTGGAAATGCGATTCTTATTTATATGGCCAAGTCTACAATGCCATAAGTAGGATTCATTCAAGTCATTTGTTTTGGCTTTCTTGTTATTTATATTAAGAACGTCAACATTCATATCTAATATATAGAGACCATTGCTAAGTATGCCATTACCATAAAAGATTCCATCACGTGAAAAGAACAACATTTATTCTCAAACGTAAAAGAAAATCCATCAACATCTAATGCGAGAATAGAAATAATGCTCTTCGTAAAGAGCGGGAACAAAATAACGATTATTAAGTTCTAGTACTAGCCCACCGGGCAATGAAAGAAAATAAACTCCTACGGCCAAATAGCAACGACACTTGCTCCATTTCCAACGCGTAGGTCCACCTCTCTTTCCTCGGATCTCTAGTTCTTCTTAGTGCCCGCATATTCGTACAAATATACGAACCACAACCAGATGATCTAATACCCGGTGGTTAGACTTAGAAGAAGTAATGTTGATCTCAATCATAAATATACCTGGTCGAAGCATCGAAATGCTTCTTCTTGGTACTCAAGAAGCCCTTGCGCTTTCTCCTCCAATGTCCGGTCTCACCGCAATGGAAGCAAGCATCCTTGGATTTGTCTTTTGCTATCTTAGGCGTTGGCTTAGTGCAGCCTTCGCCTTCTTGGACTTTTTCTCGGCTTTTGCCTTGCCCTTGCTTGAAGTGACCGAAAACACTTGCTTTCCTTCCTACGTTGCCTTGTGAGCTTTCAACATGTTCAATAACTCCGCCAGGAGCAATCTATCTTGTTCATGTGATAGTTCATCACAAACTGCGAGAATGAGTCGGTAGAGATTGCGAGAATCAAGTCAATACTCAACTCGTTCCAACTTGTGGCCCAACTTCCCAAGCCTCTCTATGTACCCGATCATTTTAAGCACGTGTGACCCACAAAGAGATCCCGGATGCCATCTTACAACTAAACAGGGCCTTGAGACCTCGTACCTCTCGATCTGAGGCCGAGAAGCATAAAGTTCCTTCAGGTGGACCATGATAGAGTAGGCGTCCATGGACTCATCTTTGCTTCTGCGATTCAGTGTCATAGAAGCAAGCATGATACATGTAGCATCGATCTTGTCGAATAAATTGCTTGTTGTACTTCTCGACAACATCTGCAAATTCAACCCTCGGCGGGCTTTTCCGGTAGGGCCTCGTCCAAGACATAGCCAATCTTCTCGTGCCTCAAAACGATTTTGAGGTTTCTTTCCCAATCGAGAAAATTAGTTTCGTCAAGCTTGTTATCGATGATAAAACGAAGGTTCAATTTGTTTGACATTTTCTACAACAATAAATAAAAGATAGAATAAGTAAAAGCTCATGTATAAAAACCCTAAATTTGCACTTAATGAATCTATAAGGTTTTTACTCCCACTAGCCAACTATTCCCTATTGGCTTTCAAGAAAATAATTCCTTTAGTGGGCAAGATCCCATCGAACTACCCCGACCCCAACTTTGGTGATGGGCGAAAATAATTAAACAGTGGACAACGATTTGTCGATCGTATCTTATACGATTCTTGTTGTTTGACCAACCAACTCTTTGACAATATTTCATCTTATGAAATTAGCCAAACCTTGCCTCTAAAATCCAAACGACCCGCTTTGGGTGGTGGCGAGAGAATTCTTAGTCGAGTCTTAACCCCAATATTCATGAGATCTCTTTCGATCATATCTCAATAACGACGATATACCCGAGGTAGGTCAACCCCGCTTTGGTGGTGAGTTGGGTCCGAACAAGGGGCTCTTCACCGTCGTTATAATATGGGAGGCAATTCCGACTTGATTTTTGATGTGGGAATAATTTTAAATTAATTCACTTAATTAATTTGGTTTAATTATGGTCTCATCTACTATGTGCATATTACTACGATATCATATAAAGTAAAACATACACAACATTCCGCGCATAAAATAACCGGTATGATCATGGACTTTTTCTGAGTGCGGTTTCGAATACAAGCCCATTTAAACCGCGGGTCACAAACTAAGGGTATCTGCAAAACCGCCAAATAGGATCTTTATTGTTGTCACGCCAATGGGTTCTTTATCTCTCCTTGGTCTTGAACTTCTTGCTCCATTCTTGTTACATAATAAATAATTACACCCGCCGCACACGGGGGGCTCGAGAATGGGATAAATGCAAAAGTAAACTAGGTCACGTTCTTCATAACGGCCTAGGACAATTTTTAAAAAACCAACATAAAGAAAACATTCCCATCTATCCTATTGGTTGAGTCAGCGATCAATCGAATTAATATAATCGTATTATATCTACTATATCTAATCCATACAATAAAATCTTATGAAAGAGATAAAATTAAAATTTAACTACTTGCGTCTTAATTAATCAATTAACATTTAATCTATTAAATAATTTTATCCAATCAATTAACTAATTAACATTTAATTAATTAAATGATTTTAATCGAAATAAAATTAACGATTAATTTTAAACCGATTTTAATTTTAATTTTAATTAATTAGAACTATTCCAAAATAAATCAAAATTAAAATTATTTCTCTTTTGTTTCTTTCATTTTGATTCGTAATCGAAAGGGATGCTTTTGGTTTCTAAAACAAATTTGGCTTAGTACACTCACTTTCCAAAATCAAAATTTTGAAAGTGGCTTGCGCCTAAGCGTTTACAAATCAAATATTTGAAAAGCGCTTGCTTATTCCAAATCAAATATTTGGAAAGGCCAAATAATTTTGGTTTAGGCTTCGCCACTTTCCAAAATCAAAATTTTGGAAAGTGCTTAGCCTATTCCAAACAAAGTTTGAAAAGTCATTATTATTTTAATCTTGTGCATCGATCCCAATTACCAAACTATTTAAACCATTGGTTAGCCATACGACATACAACCAAACAAAGGAGGAATTACTATCACTACCAGGAACCATATGGAATCACAATAATACAGAAGGCATCGTATGCAATACGTACATGTAATATCAAAAGACCGGTCAACATAATTGCTTTGTTGAAAAAGGGTCCCACTAAATATATTAGTGTACTGTGGAGTCAAACTCCTTTTACTGAAGTTGGTGCCGGTCCTTGCTTTTGCCGCAGCCATGGAATCATCAAATCCATTATTTGAGAATATTCACATATATATATATATATACATATATAACTTTGATAATTATTATTACCAACTTTGGCCGCCTGTAACTTTCCACAATGAAAGGTCGAACCTTTTTTTTTTTTTTTTGTGGTTCAATCATATTGCTCGTTAGTCCATATCATTCACCTTAATGCCCCCGAGTTTGATATTAATTGTGTCTGTGTAAAATGGTTACATTGAGCCCTATTTATAGGAAGTCTGCATATTAAGGTTTAACGAATGACAATAATACGTATTTAAATACAAGGCAGTG
The DNA here is from genome assembly GCA_026214975.1 of Gentiana macrophylla. Taxonomy (NCBI): domain Eukaryota; kingdom Viridiplantae; phylum Streptophyta; class Magnoliopsida; order Gentianales; family Gentianaceae; genus Gentiana; species Gentiana macrophylla. The sequence goes on from CM047816.1 coordinate 91,893,311, forward strand.
CAGACTAAACTAATAGCTATCCGGCGGACCGACATGGGGTGGACCCATGACACTTGGCTATTTGCTGAGTCTCTGTCTTGTCACCTTTGGATTGTAGCTTGCTCTTCTTGATTACGTGGGCTCGGGTCGTGGGCAGACCTAATAGCATGTGGATAGGCAGGCTGGCCCCCTTGCCTTTCCTTGAGCCTGGAAGGGCGGTGGAAGGATTGAGGTGGGCCAATGGCCTGCGGTCCCATGATGGCTTATATATGTGTGGACTCCGGTGGCCGATGGCCTTATCCGCTATTTTGGTGGCCGGACGGATCCGAATAAGGATCCGCAGGCTGGATTACGGTTCAGGCATATCAATGCCCACCTACTTCGCTCCTTAAAGATTTTCTCGAAATGTTAGGCGGGGAGTAAAGTCCGTTCACGGATTGATTACCTTGAAATACCGTGGAGACGTGCTATTGTGGTGGATTGCCTATTAGCTTTGCCTAAGTGTCCTACTTTGAGTGGGTCTTCATTGGCTTTTATGTCGTAGATCGAGTTCGCCTCTTGTCGTTTGTGTCATGAATTGACTTTGCCTATGGGATCACGCTATGAAGCGGACAAACTCGACCGCCGCGCTATGAAGCGGATGGTCTTATGAGGCCGCGCTATTAAGCGGACGGGCTTATGATGGCTTTAGTGTCGCGGTGCGACTTGCCATTGGTGTCGCGCTATTAAGCGGACGGATTATTGATTGGCAAGATGGCGCCCTCTTGGCGAGGTCGATTGCGCCGCTTATTACTATAACGGTGGAGTGCAAGATTCGAGGGGACGTTTCAGCTACGTGTTGGACGGGATAGTTGATTTGAAGGGTCGTGGCTTCTGATTGGCTCGACCGCTTTGATAACCGTCCCAATAATGATGACGGTTTTGAATTTCGAAATTTGAAAAGACTGCCTAAATCTTGTCCGTCAGATCTCTTTGATCTTAGTTCGATCTTTTCCAATTCTCCCGTATAAAGAGAATAGGTTCAACCCTCATGCACTTTTCGCAAATTCCTTTTCTATAGCAAAAGAATTCCGGTGAAAAAGCTTGGGGTTTCCAATTGGCATTCGAAAGCTTGAGGGTTTCGGTCTTTCTCCTACCATTTTCTCCGATTTCCGGTGATTTCCTCCAATTTTCAGGTACTCTCTTTGATTTTCTTTCAGTTTTCAACTTTTCATAGCCTTAATATAGCATCTCTCTTCGTTTTGCTTTCTCTATGTTCTATAGACTGATGCTTGTTCCTAGTGTTTCTAATTTTCATACACGTTATTTCATCCTTTAGGATTCATGCTTCGTCCCTTTGAATTTCTGGGTAAAGAACTAGGCTTTTTGTGCTGTTGTCGTTTCTTATTCCTCATTTTGATTGTATAATCCCGTCTGCTGATTTGCCCCAAATATTGTCATCCCTTTTCTTTTACCCAGTCGAAAGGTTGGAAGGGCGAGGTGTCGAGGCGAGCGGACACGCTTGACTCAGCCCGACTTCCAATGTCTGGGTGACTCGATTTTTAACTTTTCAGGATGTCAGACAGTGATCGTTCCGCTAGTGATGATAATGATGATGTCCGTGGGTATGCTTCTGATGACGGGGAGGAGGCGAGCATAAGCGGTGACGAGAGCATAAGCGACGACATGGTATCTCAATTGCCTCCAACCTTGTGATGATTTAATAAGTTTCACATTTATCGTTTAAACTTATCACTATCATGGCATTCCTTCTGTAGAAATATGGCAAACTCAATATCAAAATTAAGCGTACGGACAATGAATTTAACTTGAAACCATTGATTTGTAGGTGTGTATGGTTAAGTATAATGAAACAAGTTAGATGAAATAAAATTAAACAAAATATATTTCGTTCCAGCATTTAATACACGATTAATAAAATAAATAAAAAATGTTAGGTAGTTGGTGACATGAATGATGACATATGAGAGAAGTTGGATAGTGGGTGATGGGGGTGGGTAGTGAAGGGTGACGGATGACGGGTGGTGGGTGGTGGGTGGTGGGTGGTGGGTGGTGGGCAGTAAGCAGTAACGGTGAACTTTGTCTCGTTAAGGTGAGTTCAGGCTGATTTCAAAATTTAATAATCAGCAGTTTGTTTGAATAATTTACACCCAAACCAATCAAATTAAAGTCTCTAAAAAAATCAAATTAAATAATATTAAACCAATAGTTTGGTTTATATAAGTTTCGATTTGGTTTGGGTAGGTCTGGTTCCCAAGAATACGTTCCATACCCTTTGGTTGTCTTTAAAATTATAGGCGAACATACATATAAGCATCTGATGCAACACAAATTGTAAGGTTTCACACCAAACCAAATCGTTTGGTTTCAACTGGTTTGGAAATTGGTTTTAAATTTGGTTTGTGTTACCGATTTTTTCGTTCACCCCTAGATCGGGTAGTGGATGGTATGTCGATAATAACGTACGGTGGTGAGTGGATTGGGTACATGATGGTGATGGTAAACTCCTACTATAGAGAGTCCTTAGCAGAGAGTCCGCTTGCATACAACAAAAACACGACACATGTCATGACTTTAATATGTTTGTGATATTCTACATTGTTTATGATTTATTTATAGTGTATTTGATGTCAAATGTCGTGTGGTATATGTACTTGTGCATTCACTATTTGGCCTTTGCTGATGACACTATTCTCTTTACTCGATGTAACAAAAAAGGTTTAAGGGGTCTCCAAGCGCTTTTCCATCATTATGAGCTGGTGTCTGGGCAGCGTATCAACTCCACTAAAAGTACTTTTATTGGACACAAGTTGACTGATCTTAAGGCTAGATGGGTGCGCAGTATTTTGGGGTTTCAACGTGAGCTCATGCCTTTTCGGTACTTAGGGGCTCCCCTTTTTCGAGGCCGCAATTCCATTATCTTCTATCAAGACATAATCGACAAAGTTCAGAGTAAACTTCACCATTGGGGTAACAGGCTGCTTTCTTTTGGAGGCAAACTTATTCTCCTCAGGCACGTTCTAACGTCTATTCCGATTTATATTTTACAAGTCCTGGTTCCCCCTCGAGCAGTCATCCATCGGCTCCACCGCATATTTAATAAATTCTTATGGAATAGTGGGCCGGAAGGTAGCCATATTCATTGGCGATCTTGGGAAAAAGTCTGCGCGCCGACTGAGGAGGGTGGTTTAGGTGTTCGGAATCTTTTCGATGTTATTGACACTTTTGCGATTAAGCTATGGGTGCGGCTTCGGCAGAGACAGGGTATTTGGGCTAGGGTCATTTACAATACTTACGTTCGTGACAAATCTCCTTTGGATGTCCCAGAACCCAAAGTCAGTACGCCAATGCTATGTAGAGTGTGGCGGATGAGAGACAAAGCCGAGCGCTTTATTTCTGGAAGCTAAATCGCGGGAAACATTGACTTCAGCGCGACAAGTGGGCGTCAATTGATCTCGGGAAACCCCTGACGAAGCGGTTTTGGAAAGTCGACTTTTGGACGGATGGCGATGGAATATACAAATTTCTTCGCTCTCTCCTTCCTAATCATATAGTGGGCGAGGTCACCCTTATCCCTTTCACGTGTGAAAAGGAGGATGAGCTTATTTGGATGCTCGATCCGATGGCGGGTTTAATACCCGGTCTACTTGGAACTTGGTCCGTACTCCTCACCCTTCTAATGATATTTTTAAGATTATTTGGAACAACATCCTCCCTCTCAAGATCTCGTTCTTTTGTTGGCGTCTGCTGCATAACATCCTCCCATCGACCAAAACATTCAACGTCGGGGCATCACCACAGTTTCTAAGTGCTTCGCTTGCCATTATGGGGAGGACCTGAGACACACCTTCATTGACTGCCATTTTGCTGAGTATGTTTGGAGGTATTTCATGCACCATTTTGGACTTCGGTTCTCTCCTACTTCAGGGATTGTACCTATGCTTCATTTCTGGCAGAACTCGGTTTCTAGTATTCACCGTCTTCGGCTCATTGTTCCGATCATTGTCTGCTGGGGCATTTGGTGAAAGGAACAGTGTCGACATGAAAGATGTTCAAATTGCCTGCACAACGTACCATTATACACATTGAGCGAGCTATTAGGCAACTTGCCTTTCGGAAGAACACGAAGCTAGAGTTCTTGGTCCCGATAAGGACATTCCTTCTTTCAACCTTTCGTGCTCAAACCTACCCCGAGAAAGAGAGACTTTTATGAGATGGATGCCGCCGACTACGGGCAATGTTAAACTAAATGTGGATGGGAGTGTCTGGAATGGCGTGGCCTATGGAGGTGGGATCATCAGAGATTATGATGGTGAGTTTATCATGGCCTTCCATGCTTGCTTCGGACAAGGGACAGTGGTGGATGCTGAGATAAAAGCCCTACTATTTGGCCTTCGCATGCGTAATCATACACAGACCCTGGATATTGAATCGGATTCTCTATGTCTATCGTATGATCTCTGAGCTGAGTGCATGTGGGCCGCCCCTGTGTCTCTCTGTCACCCAGATATGCACCACCTGCGATCTCTACACCATACCATCTCGCATGTTTATAGAGAATGCAATAGAGTCGCAGACGCACTGGCGGCCCTCGAGGGGAATGATCAGATCTTCTACAACCAAACGGATGTCCCATCACATATTCGGCGTCTTATGCATGATGATTTGTTTGGACCACCTCATATCCGATGTATCGCTGCTCACCAATGCCGATTAAATGGACGCACCCCCTGCATGTTTGTCGGGTGCGGACCGAGTGCTATTGTTCCTTCTCGCATTTCCATCTCGTGTATGCATGTTGTTTACCTTACTTTTGGTATATTTGTGTTGCGGACAGATCACCCTCTTCGGGCTTCCTGGAGCTCACACAGGACAGCAGTTTTTGGATGTTTACTTTTGGACGCACCTCTACCGCATTTCTGTGGGTGCATTCCAGTGTTTTTGTTCCTCTTGCACACTAATGCTATGCTCATATCTCTATTGGTGTTTGATTCCACCTTCATTTGTTCCCGCAGCCTCTGGAAGGATTACATGGCGCTTACACATGATGGTGACTTAGGAGATGTGGACCTCTGACGCACCCCTACCACATTGCTGGGGGTGCAATCCAGTGTTTTTGTTACTTTGCCATTCTACTTTTCTGCTCATAATTAATCTGGGTGCTTCATTCCCTTATGTGTTTGATACAGACTTCTACAATGAGTTTCAAAGACCGTTTTATGGATAGGACTTGGCGACTTTTTCGAGGACGCTTGGCAAGCTTCTTCGCCCAATACAATGCGCAGGATCGTGGGCGCTTTGTACATGGCGGCATCTTTCATTTTCTTTTGAATTTCACTTATGTAACTATTTATGGGATAGGGACTTTTTGGGGTACATAGAAATGAGTATTTCTTCCTATGTGGTGGATTTTCCTCACTAGGTTTGCCGCACATGGGGTTTAAGGAGGCCATCTTATGTCTTGCTATCACACAAACTTAGGGCGGGCGGGATATGGCATCTGAATTTTGTAGCTCTTTATTCCGTTTTTAATAAAATAAAGTTGCTTCAAAAAAAAAAAAAAAAATAGAGTTTTTTTCTAAAATGACAAAAATAAAAAAATGATTTGAACCGTACATTTACGATTATAAACAATCCAGAAATCCGAAAGCGAAAAAAACATGAATAATTTTTTGTGTCACAATTTTGTGCACAAAATTTGTGATTAAATCATATTTGTGTTTTGAGTGTTTTGACAATAACAGAGCACATTGTTTTAGGGATGAAGATGTGAGAAGGTACCAACACATGGGCAGACCCACCTTATAGGAGGGGTGGTCTCAAGAGTCAAGACCATCCAAAATTTGAAAGAAAAAACAAAAAAAAAGTATATTTTTGTATAATTGTGTTAATGTTAGTATTAGTATATATATTTAATGCTTATTACATTGAAGCAATGATATGGTGGCCTAGTGGAACAAGATTGCTTATTTTTGTCTTGTTTATCCAATGGTCATGAGTTCGACACTTGTTGCGAGCAATAATTTTGTTTTGTTTTTTGGTACTTGCTTAAAGCATTTTATTTGTACTTTATATAATCTAAATCTAATATTTTTCTCCCATTACCTTAGACCTTTTAAATCAAATTTGTTTTGTTCTTACCTTATGTAATGTAAATTTAGTTATAATAATTAAACACCACAAAAACAGGTCCGTTCGAAACATATTTGCAAGAATAATATTTTTTCTACCTTATATCATTTAAATATAATCATAAAAGTTTTTTGAACCAAAATATAATCATAAAAGTTAAACACTACAAAAACAAACTCCAACTTATCTTATTGTGTATTTAGAAAGGCAAGACTTTACGTATTATATAGTACATTTTACAAGAATGGATCCACGTTTGAAACATTTTTAATTTGCAACATACTTTTTTGTTGCTACCTTATACCATTTAAATCTAATTATAAAAGTTAAACACCATAAAAACAAATTCCAGCTTCGCTTGTTGTGTATTTAGAAGGGCAATGCATTACTATACTACATGTTCGTAACTTGATTTACGATAAATGAAATTTTTATGCATTGGATTTTTTTATTTTTATTTCAAAGATATGTATATTTATTTGAAAAGAGAAAACCAAGACCACCCCAAGATAAAATCCCTACCCAGATAAAACAAAAAGTTTCCTTTTTCTTTGACACTGAGATTAATGAAATAATTAATGTGTTGTATTTTAAGAATGAATAGACAAATATACCCTTAACTAATCATAAATGCTTGTTTTGGAATATGAAAGGATTATGGAAAATTAAATATTAAAATAGGGGTATGATTGGAAAAAATGTATTTAATGATGTATTGGAAATTTAAATGGACACTTTTTATGGGACAATTCATTTTTCCGTTATGGACACTTTTTGTGGGACGGAGGTAGTATAACTTACTTATTTGGATTTTAGTTTTTTTACCTTCAATGCTTGAAACAAAATTTGACTCTTAATTAGTTGTTGGTTATTTGCTAAACATAATATTAATACACGTTAGTAGATGTTAGTAGATGTTTTCTCACACATTAAACAAAGGAGAAGGGGTCAAAAAGATAAACTAACTTCAAAAATAAATAGATAAACACGAAAGACTCAACTTTTCACTGTTTATAAGGACAAAATCAATATAAAAAAATATAAATATAACCTATTAACCGTGCGGAAGAAGAAAAAAAAAACGTACGCTTTTCATTGGTTTAATCTTTTTTTATGCATTTAACTAAAAATCATAACCACAAAATCCTTGTGCTATGAAAAGAATGTCCTAGATTTTTCAAAATTACAAAAAAAAAAAAAAAAAAAATAAAATAAAATTGAAGCTATTTTTAAACTATAATGTTTTGCGGTACAATTGTCATGACAATGTGAGGGCTGTATAAAAAGTAAATAGATGTATCAAGCTATCACTTTCTACTTTCTTTCAATATATAGAGAGTAATTTCACATGATCTACAAAAGTTTTAACATGATTTAGTTTATCAATTTTGACATCTACATAATCACTTAAATAGATACGGAAGGAGTATTTACGCTCGGGAGCAACGAGCATGTATGAAAGCTATCAAATTAAGGTTTATTCGGCACATCGACTATTGAAAGCGATTCTCTGTGCACTATCAGGCGCTTTGAGGTCAACTTTGAAACACCTTTTAGTCCCTTGGTTGTTTAGCGTGCTCTATATATAACGATATTAACTCTGGTTGAATTTTTCAAAGTAATTGAGTTTAACATATGATATTTTTGCAAAATATGTTTTTTGAAATTTGATGTCACGGTGGTACAAAGAAAAAACAATATCTCTTTATTGATAGATGTTCTTTGCTCAAAAAATGAGGAGGTTCTAAGACAAGTATGCTGTAGCCTTGGTTTCGTGGCTAAGTGTAGGAGTTACCAGGCAGTCTCTTTTGGTAATGGTATCCAAAAGAAACTTATTCAACTTTCCCGCGAGTGAGTAGTTATTGTCACAAAGATAGCATGTGGAATGAAATTATTATCATTATCATTATTGTTGTTGTTTTGATGTCATTACTCGACTTATGTGTTTTCTTTCGCCAAGTGTGATTCACCTGTGCTCGCTCATATATTTTTTGCCATTAGTAGAATCGGCATGTTTAACAAAGGCATGAGGGAGGTATGTTTTCTTTGATAGAAAACGATAGATCTAGAGTACCTGAATAAGCGGAAGCGGAAGAAATCAACAGGATCGTTTCCCTATATCCACTGTCACTCGACTCCGTTTTGCCACAGCGATCCAAACCCTGAAACAGAGAAGAACTCCATATGCACGTGACGGCATACGGTGCTATTAGGTCTTCTGGTCTATGCCTACTTTCTGTATGATCACCAACCGATGGTACACAGGCAGTCTATATATAGGCAAGACTAGGGACCTAAAGCATTATGGAATATTCCGGAGTGAAAACCCTAACCATCATAGGATTTCCCATAATACCCTTAATTAGATAATAAACCAATAATATATTTACCAACATAATTATTAAATAACTTAAGGGCCACATATAATTATCTTTTACTAAATGATAATTCTTACATTCTCCCACTTGGCCCGAAAAGTTATGTCGGCACATCATTAATGAGTGACAACGAATTTGCATGCTCAAAATGTCACTCTTTGGTTTATTAACACAACTTCAACTGATCAATATTAACACAAGAACTATGGCGGTTATGCTCAATAAAAACAAACACTCCCTTCCAAAATTACAATGTGCAATATCAACCAGCCAAGTAAACATTTTATGAATGAACTAATCAAAATGTCATTCTGGTCCCAGAATCCAAATGGATTCACTCATACATGAACTCGGTGCACTTTCATGTAATTGCTACATCACTATGATGTCTATTTTGACAAATTTCGAGAGAATTGCATTTAATCATCTTTATGTGTCAATAAGTCAAATATGAGTACAATATGATTGTGAGATAACATAAGCCGGCAAAATACACAATCTATATTCTCATATTATTCCACTTACTTGACACTCGTCTTATAGCTAGCTTACCTCTGACAACGTGTCCCATAAATGTCGATTTGCTAATTTCATCATCAGAATCATTCCTCATATGAGTGAGGATGCGATGTGTCAAAAAATTTGGCGGAAGCAACATCGACCAACAACCATAGGCCAAAACTTATAAAGCCTGTGACTTAACTACACAAAATTTTCGGTTATTCAAAAATGAGCTACTCTAATCAATACACAAGTTCACCTTTAAAGGTAGTTGATGCAAGATTAACGAGATCCTGACATAGATGATCTCATTGAACCTCTTATATCGATATGAGATTCACCAAAATCATACAACATATACTTTAAAGGGAACTATTTATCATAAGTATAGCTCTAACAAAATGCAAGTGTACAATTCTAAAACATGGTTAATACTCCCACTGGTCGAAAACATCATTACAATGTAAACCAGTATAACAAATCAGAAGCTTACAAAATCCATATAAATACTTGCTAACCGAAAACAAATGTTCAGCATATGTTGTGTGCGTTTTCATGGCTCGTCTAACAAATAAGAACCACTATAAAGGTCAAATAAACCATAATTCTATCATGAGCTACAATCAACAAAATAGGGCACACAATTCTTCATTAACTATATAAAAGAATTGATAATCTTAAGTGCCTCTTAGAGAAAATTCTCATCAACAAATCTAGCATTATTTTGCTCATCATAACAAGAATGAGTTCCCAAGTGATTTATTAAATCATCAATATGGAACTCTATAATGAATAACAAAAGACTAGTACAAACATGAATTTTCTCAGGATGTAACAATGCAACTAATGCTCATAATAATGTTCAAAAGAGCTAATTCATCCAACCAATTGTAAGATAGATTAACGCACACAATTCAAAATAGAATCAGGTTTTAATAATTGAGAAATACACTCCCACTATTTTCGTAATCAGTGGTTTAGAAATGAGTAGATCCCATATGTGATTGTCCTCAACATGTGATCAATCTATAATTGACTCTCTTAATATGAAATACAACATATTCCATTTAGAATCAACTAAGTTTCTTCAATGTAAAGCAGAATGAAGCAATTAATCACTTAGAACAACCACTCCCACTCAATTAGCATTTCTCAAAATCCTTTTGGTTTCTAACTTCACATTATGTTAGAATATGTGATCAAGCTCTTGTGATTCCAATGAATCAATCAAAATACCTATTTACATATGAACACTTCATTTGACCAAAATTATACATCAAGAGTCATAAGCTCTAGTCACACTAAGGTCAAACCCGAATGTTCAATGTTTCAGCATGATTCTTTCCACAACACAATGTTGTCAAAATGACAACCTTGAAGAGAATCTAACAATGTTACACAATGTTCAAATAGATTATAACTCCTTAGGATACTAATAATTGTCATTTCGACGGGATTCTCCCACTCAATCACACGATAGTACAAACAAGTGTGATTGGATCATTCAAGGAGAAAATGACATGTATTTTCTTGTCATAAATGTCTTTCGTTCTATACTATCATAAATAGCACACTTTATCCTCAATTATAAAAGCTTTGTGATCAATATAAGCTTTAGTACGGATAAGAAGCCACAATAATGGATGATATCAAAATATGAGACGAATACTCAAATCATCCTAAATATTGAACAAAAGACACTTACTATATCATGATCTCATCTAAAATTCGACTTAATGAGTAAACTTAATGGTTTGCCCTATACAAACCCGACAAACTCAAGTCATGGTGATAAATAAAGCTATTAAGCCCTACAACCCACCATAATTTTAGTTTACTTTAAAGAAGTATATCGCAACTTCATATGTCGAAACAATGATATATTTATTGATGTCAACTATCTAATGTAGGTTAGACATAACTTAAGAGGCTATCATGCTCCACAGAATAAAGATTTGAAGTCTTAAGTTGAGCACGAGAGATTCACTATCCAAAAGATGATGGCCTCATATTTTCATCTAATGATGAAAAAATTTCCTACATATAATTGACAATGTGAAGTAAATATCTAAAACACTTCACCTTATATCACAACTAAATATGAGATCTAACACATAGCAATTTATGTACCAATGAGATAACATACTTTAATGTCCCTAACCAAAACTAAGTGGAACAAGGTTACCTCCAAGTGTAATTTCTTAAAATGAGACTATATGATATTCTTTATATGTCTCACAAAATTCACTCATCATGCCAGAATACAAATGATCAAATACATTATAGACCACATGTTTCTCTATGTTCATAAAATTTTGAACACTCTGAACATGAAAAGTGTATTTAATTACACTATCATAAGTATAAATCACCCAAGACAACATGAAAATCATAATATTAGTAATCCAAAATGATCTATAAACCAACACTAATAACCCAATTTCTATTATGAGAAGTACGTACTGAACAAATTTTATTATATGTCATTGAGGACAACTCTAACATTAGGGTGGTCAAAATAAACTTTATCCTTAATGGAAATGCATATCTAAAACGGTTTAATTTTATTTTAAGAGCACCTGCATAAGCGATTGATTCGCTAAAATGCTCATAAATCAACCCAGTTGATAAATATGATTCCGTAGTGAGTGATGGAACACCCATACAAATTCCAAGATCCTAACCAATGCATTCCAAAATCAATCATATGAGTTGCCTTAGACAGAATAAACCAATGTTGATTCTTTTAAAAGTAAATTCAAGGCCTTCCTGTGGGTAGAGGTTGTAATCACTACATAGAATTTACTATCATAAATAATAAGACTAGAGAATTAACTATGTGGAGCGAGACCATCTGTACCTGTGGGCATAAGATAAATCCCCTCATCTTTATGCTAATTTCCCATCTTATTTCAATTAGTCTCATAAAGATAATTGCCTCCCTGTGGGGCCGGGCATTATCTAAATGAACTAATTGGTCAGAAGTGTATATGTCATCATATAATCACTGAACATTATGTGATTAATCGCTGCATTACTTCTCATGCATTCCGGATGCTGTGGCTACTCCAAGAGATGCAAGAGAAATAATATCTTAAGATAACACATACGGTTTGATTATATAGCCTCTCCATTTAATAAAACAATTAAATTATGTATATCAATAACGATATGGAGAGACTACAACCTTAATTAATCAAACCAGGTAATTATTAGGTTCCACCAAATGCACCATCAAGATATGGTTCACTCATATATGTCAATCAACCCTTTAGTTGTAGCTAAAATATGCATTAAATTGATCCCTAAACATAATGCGATCAATTTCGTCAATTTAATCACCAACAATATGTGACTAAGTATTTTGTCAATCATTGAGCTGCTGTGGCTACACTCAAAATCGACCGTGTGACATGGCATATTTTAGAAGTTACTAAATAAGGGTAAATACAAATATATTTCTTATATCGACACACCATTTAATTGAACCAATTTGTCAATTCAACTGAATATCGATGAATTTCAATCACTTCACATAATGTGATCAAAACTTTTATGCATCATCATGTCAGGCTGCTGTGGCTACACCCAACATTTGACACCATCGACATTCAAAATATTGACAACTTTACATAAGCCAACTCGATCTAATGTTGACATAAATATGTGCAATTTAATACTTAAAATATGGTTCAAGTATGCGTATCTATTTCCACACTAAAATTATTACAACATTAATATGTCATGATTTGATCACTAAATACAATGTGACTAATCTCTATATGTCCAGAATTTGAGCCTCGGTGGGTAAACTCTAAACTTAACACAACTATACGACATATTTCTCAATGTTGCAAATGATCGATAATTTAATTTGGGGCATATACTTAATGATGTGTTTCAAAACTTTACATGAACCAATAACTATCAATTCATTGATATTATGCCATCTTATCTGTATGTGACTAATTGTTTCGAATGTCATAACTTAATCATTAAAGATGACACAAAACAAAAATAGAAGCAAAATTAAATTGCGATTATAGATAGGACCAACATCATTAGTCACTAAATTCTATATGATTTTTTTTTTTTTTTTTTTGTGTATCACAGTTTATCATCTACCAAAAGTGATAAATAATGTGACTTGTTTCTGACCTTTCCAATTAATTTTCGCCATGGAAAGTATATAATGATTAATCACCCGAAAGGCAACAACTACAATTATTATGCGACCAAAATAAATGCATATTTCGTATATAATATTACGGTTCACATTACATCTACAACAAAATGTAAAGTTCAGTGCCCAACATACCCAAATTTGGGACCTTTAGCGATAACTGTAACACAAGGTTTTTATTTTTTATTTTTTAAGAGTAGCAAATATTCAACAATTGCCAGCAAAGTGGATAACATTTAATAGACTTCAAGATAGTATTGACCAACACCCGATATCTATTATAGTTTTGTGTTATTTGCCCAATTATAAATATAAAATATATATATATATATATATATATATATATATATATATATATATATATATATAAAGCTCACGCAGACAACAGAGAGAAACCCAAAGTATCAATTATTTTCAACCCTAACCAAGATCACGTTTGTAGCCTTCCATTCACCTTCAGCTAGTGCGGCGGCAATGATATATGCCGCCATCGATAGCGGACAAATAGGCAGTCATGTCATCTTCCTATGAAGGACAATATCACCGCCGTCAATCCAGTCATCACCTTCTTCTCCTACTACCACCGCCTACAGCGGCGATCGATGTATATTTAGCACTACTAATGCAGCCTTAAATGCTAATAAAAGGATGAAGAAAGGATGAAGATGATGACGAAGGCCCCGTGAAGGGTGGCTGAAACCCGACGGTGACAGCTACCAACGTAGCCCGTCGTTTTGGTCACAATCATCAACGATCGTGGCTGCTACGGAACATGGTTTCTCTGTTTTCTTTTTATTTATTTATTTATATGGAACAGGTTTGTGCTATATGCACCAGAAAAGATCCGGCGAGGAAAGGCGCGCAGTTGACGGACCCAAACAAAAGACCTTATCTATATATATATTAATGTTGATCTATCAAAAGAACGAATAAGCAGTGAATATACATATATATATATATATATTCAGACGTAATGAGCATGTGAATCAACAGTAAATATACATATATAAACCGGCCGAGAATCAAATAAATCAATCGAAACAGATCAATATCAATCATCATCAGATTCATGTCTAAAAAGATCTAAACTATAATCGTCGAAAAACCTGGATTATACATGATAGAAAACGATAGATCTAGAGTACCTGAATAAGCGGAAGCGGAAGAAATCAACAGGATCGTTTCCCTATATCCACTGTCACTCGACTCCGTTTTGCCACAGCGATCCAAACCCTGAAACAGAGAAGAACTCCATATGCACGTGACGGCATACGGTGCTATTAGGTCTTCTGGTCTATGCCTACTTTCTGTATGATCACCAACCGATGGTACACAGGCAGTCTATATATAGGCAAGACTAGGGACCTAAAGCATTATGGAATATTCCGGAGTGAAAACCCTAACCATCATAGGATTTCCCATAATACCCTTAATTAGATAATAAACCAATAATATATTTACCAACATAATTATTAAATAACTTAAGGGCCACATATAATTATCTTTTACTAAATGATAATTCTTACATTCTTAGCTTGTTGTATTAATGTTCTGTTGTTATTTCGAAATATGCTACGTACCCTCAAGTATTGTTCCAATACAATGTTTAACGAGCTAATAGCAAGAATGATCCTCCATCTTTACCGAAAAGATATGACCCAGCCTTTTTTTTGGCTTGACCGGTCCTATCTTTAATTTTTTTTTTTTTTTGATGGTCCTCATCTTTACCGAAAGCTTTAGGTGTGACCAATCCTCATCTTTCATTTTTTTGCAACTTTGGTCTATTAAGTCACCACCTTTTGGTAAAGATGGGGATCATTGTTGAAAAAAAAATTGAAAGATAATGAATCGTCAAACCAAAACAAAGATGTAATTTAGCCATCTTCTTTTGTTTTAGTGTGACCACCCCTCATCTTTCATCTTTTTTGCAACATTGGTCTAGTAAGTCAAACTTTTTGGTAAAGATGGGGGACCATTCTTGCAAAAGAAAAAAAATTAGAAAGATGGGGGACTGTCAAACCAAAACGAAAGAAGACGGGTAAGTTGTAGCTTTTTGGTGAAGATGAGGGACCATTCTTGCAAAATAAATGAAACATGAGGACTCAAGTCAAACCAAAGCGAAAGAAGATGACTAAGTCACAACTTTTCTAAAAATGGAGGGGACCATTCTTTCTATTAGCTCAATGACACATCCAAGTTAGTGTTTTAGCCTGCTTCAAATATTTAGTTTTTAATGCAGTATTTGCATCGTTATATGTTTTATTTATTTTTATTCTATATAGAAAATCATCGAAGCTGAGTTCTCTGATGGTTTTTTACGGAGAATCTTGAGCAGAGAAGGCCATCGCAACTCTTCCTTCGAGGCAGAAGCTTACTATATGGTTTATACCATTGCTCGAGGACAGTGCAGCGACGAGTTATGGGTATGGTTTGTGCGATTGTTCTTTTTTTAGTATTATTGTTGTTATGGAATAGAGATATGATTGATTTAAATTGTGTTTCTCTCTCTCGGGATGGCAGAAATACTTAAAGGATCACTTGATGCCTCATGTAGTTGATCGGTGTTTTGCTTGTAACATTAATGTGATGAGAGCCCGTGCATGTGTTATTTCGAGCTTTATCGCTAAAGCATCACCTCGCTGTATCAAGTACGTATTTTTTTCATTTTTAATTTATACCGAACCTCAAGTTATAGACCTACTTTTTGGTTCTCCTTGTGTATCGCTTTTTGGTTGTGTTAGGGAACTGGTTGATTTGGGCTGTTTAAGGACTTTGATCCGTTTGCTTACTAACGACGATCTAACCATTAAAGATTATTGTTTCGAAGCGGTTGAGACTATTTTGAGCCTTGGGGATGCTGACCCGAGCAAGAACGAATATGCTAAGATGATTGATGACCTTACCAAGGAGTGGGGTCATATCCACGAGTGGGGAGTATTTTTTGTCAACAATCCACAAGCCTACAAAAACCTTGTTGTTAAAGGATCATGCATCATGAAGAAGTATCGTCCTGATAAGTACCTAGAGTGGCTTAAATGGCAAGAATATTTAGGTGCTCGGGTGAGTTGAATGGGACAATATTGTATTAGTAAGTGAGCCGTGCTTGTTTTTAATGCATGTTAGTTAATGTGTGCAGAGTATTCTGAATAAGGGAGTTTGGGACAATGGGTACGATTGTCTGTATTACCCGGGCTGCCTGCAAGTGTGAGTGATGTAATAAAAGAGTGACTTAAAACTGGATGAGATATGTTGTAAAATAGTCATGTGTTTTTATAACCAGGTGTTAAACCAAGAATATTTGTATCATGTCTATCAGGAGGCTTCTAATTGAAATGAGGCCTGTGGTTTCTTCATTGGGAGATTTGTTTGCCAGATTGTTTGTCATTTTTTTGAGTCAGTGGGAGATTTTATCAAACACTTTGTGCCATTACTTACTGTTGTAACCCTAATATTTTGAGGCTGATTACGTCAAAAAGTTATTTTATGTTGGTCCAGTACCAATTAATTAAGGGAGTCTTTATTTGCACAACAAATCTATTACTGTACCACTTTAAAATTAAAAAATGTATCATCTACCAATTGCACCACATGTATTATTTGAGAAGTACTAAATCTACATCTACACCCTATTTTCTAAAATAAAAAAACTTTTGTCAAGCATTTTTTATTTGCTCCAAATTTTATTATTTGCATTTCCTCATCCACACTTTTAAAATTAACAAACTCCCCCTCCCATTAACCGTCCCCCTCCCCACCCCCCTTCTTTCTCTTCTTCCT
Organism: Gentiana macrophylla; assembly: GCA_026214975.1. Taxonomy (NCBI): domain Eukaryota; kingdom Viridiplantae; phylum Streptophyta; class Magnoliopsida; order Gentianales; family Gentianaceae; genus Gentiana; species Gentiana macrophylla. The sequence continues at coordinate 91,910,261 of CM047816.1, forward strand.
CGTATCTGTATTCTTCTGCTAATTTTTTTTTTTGCATTTGTTCTTTATTTAAAACTGCTCATGATGGGGCTGTTTTTCAGGTGTGGCCGCGGATTTAAGGTGTTGGGATGGGTTTCAGTCATGACAAGGGTAGAGGGATTTAGATCGGGGGGGGGGGGTGGGTGGGTGTGTGTTTCAGATCGGTGGGAGTCGGGAGAGGGGAGCAGAGGATGAAGGAACAGGGATAGTAGGCATATCGAGGTGGCCATTATTACGAGTCACGGCCTAAAGCAAGCTTCATTTTCCTCCATTTGCTTTCCATCACCAGATTCACCACACAAAGATATGGGATTTTGATTCTTACAGAAGAAAATAAAATCTGGGTTTTGTAGAAAAATGCAAGAATTGAAACGGGTTTGGTTTTGATTTTTGTTTCAAGAATCACAAGTTTATGCTTTGGCTATATATGATTTCTCCTGTAGTATGTTCTTGTTCATGAACATCACCCCCTCTTGTCTTGGCTTTTGTGTTGTTTTACCTATGAACAACGGTAGGGGGCGGTTGGTTTCTGGTGTGGGGTTCGGGTTTCAGGTGAGGGGATGGAGAATGGTAGTTGGAGATAAAATGGTTTAAGATGAAGGATGATGGAGATGGTGGAAGTGGATGGTGGTGGGCGGAGGACATGGATGAAGATGGATCGATTTATTATTTTGGAAGTGTTGGAGGACTACATTGTGTAATAAAATTGGTGTGGAATAGTATTAAATGGTGGTGTAAACGTAAAAAATGTGGTGTAAATATAAAATTAAAATGTTTAAAAATCAATGTGGTGTAAAAGTAGATTTTATCTTTTAAATATTGTGTGAAGTATAAAATTGTGTAGCGATAAGTTTGTTGTGGTGCGAATAAAGACTCTACTAATTAAAGTACCTGTCATCCTTTTTATACCAATTATAATTTTTTGAGTGCGTGCTTTTTTCCCCACATTGTCTCAATTCCCCAACTCCGAAAGACCGTCCATGAGCTCGATGGCCTCACAAACTTACCATTAAGATCTATTAGTGGATCAACACTATTAACCATCTTGAAAAACTTCAACTTCTTAAATTGTCTGTTCTTGTATAAAGTTGTAACATCCCGGATTTTCTAAAAATGGCAATTTTGTCCTTTAAGTGCAATATGGAATTTAATCCTGCTTAATTCCTATTTTTGATATATAATAATAATAAATAAATAATTAATTATAAAAAACGATATAACTACTTGAAGTCGGCTGAAATTCAGCCATGGAAGAAGCAGGACCAGGAGGCCACGGAGGTCTTCAATACATCCACAAATTTGGAATCAAAACAGAAACGTGAAGAACATGATGGAAATATTTATTTTCACCCGCATGGTGGACTGAATCGGTGTGCAGACCGTCGTGATTGTGTCTGCAACTTCAGAGGTTCGGCCGGGAGGAGTGGAGGCCGGATTGACCTGGGAACGCCGGCGAAATTGAACCAAGCTGCAACAACGGCGTACTTGGAGGTTGAATTTGGGAAGAAGCTGTCAGCATAGCATGCTACTTAGTCAATACGAGTCCTCACACACGTGTGCCCAGAAAGAAGTAGTGAGCCGAGGCGTCAAGAATAAGGCGAGGTCTACAGAATCCATACCGAATCTTCCGTAACATGATTGCTTCGGGAAAGACTTTCTTTCATCTCGCTTCACCGTGATAGCTTAGCATCGGGCAAAGTTGGATAGCCTAGTTCCAACATCCAAATAGCCATAGGAGAAGCTAGGCTAGCTTTGAAACATGGTCTAAATGTAATCAAGATATAGAAACAAAGATCATGGCCGCCTCCCCTAAGGCCTTCGAGACCCGGTCTCTTAGGCCCAACTGCATATGTTAAAAGAAAAAAAAAAATCGTGTAGATTTAATCCGATCCAACCTAAAATAATATGTTAATTTTCTCTTTTGATAAAGGCCCAAATTTTTTTTACTCTAATTGTTAAAGGCCTCAATAAAAAATTTTACTTGACAAAAAAAAATAGATATATACAAACAAGTTTTATTATTTTTTTGCATTTACGGATGTTAAAAACACAATAAGTGTTGGAAAAAATATAGTATTTAGGATTTGACAGAGAACTATAAACTCCAAGGCACGTTAATAACGTTGTTTTTTAAGAGATGTTTTGTCCCACACGATTTGTCACTAAGGGATCAAATGAAAATCTCTTTCAGGATACAATGGGGGTATTTGATTCAAACAGTGACTTGTTTGAATCAAACCCGAGAACATTCAAAGTTTTTCTAATGATGTTGTCAAATTTATGGATTTTCGTCTTCATACTTATGCCTTTTAGAGGTTGCAAGTACCCCATAAACGAATGGATATACTCCTTGCACGAAAGGGTAGGGTTGCCACTGTTCACCGGATGAAAGCATGCAACCCCGTTTCGTTGCGATAACATTAATTCGTACGGCAACTCGTATGCAAACGATAACCAAAATATTTATTTATGAAAAAATATCTAACAATAAGTATGTTTTAAAAAAAAACAATTTCAACTAAAAGGCCCAATTCGGGGACTTGGTCTTAGGCCCAATAAAAACGAGGGCCGGCCCTGAACAGCATCCCCATCCGCAGACACATAAGCAAGGATCAATCTCAAGATATCAATTGAGACGTGGTCTGGCAAGCCTGCTGAATACTCAGTATTGAGGGTTTTCGGTAAAGGATGTAGGATCTCAGATCTAAACGAATTAGATCTATGCGCAGCGGATGGATCACGATTCGTATATCATAACACATAATTAAAGGACTTAAACTACTACAAGGGGGTTAAGATCATGTTACCAATACCGGGAAGAGAAGCCTTGATCTTCTGATGTGTTCTCCAAACTGCGGTTGGTGGACACCCTTCTTGATAAACGAACCTCCTTGATATGCAACACCAAGAAAAACTTAAAGTTTTTCTTCTACTAAAACCCTAGACAAGAAAAACAATTTTTTCTCTCCTTTTACAAGTGGTGGTCGAAATTATGCCATTCCATGAGGCTTGGGAGAACTCTCTTTGTATAGGAGAGTAATCCTTATCCTCCAATGATTAAATAATTAAGAGATAATTATTACATTAATCCTTTTTTCAAATAAAAGATAAATAAAATAATTATCCCAAACAAATTAGGATAAATCATATTATTATCTATTATTCCATGAATTATCGTTTAACAAATAAAAGATAAATCACATGTCAAATAATTATCCAATAAAACTAATTTCTCTCTAATTAAATAACATTGCAATTTGCGCCACTTATAGGGTCATTTAGCCCACATAAAATATCTTTTATGTGTATTATATTATTTAGCCCAACTAAATAATATCCATGCATATCAATTAATTAGCCCAGCCAATTAATTATCACTGAGGCCCAAATAACAAGATTATTAGTCCGAATTACAGAAGCCACATCGGGTACCATGGACCTATAACCAGTAGCTCCAATAATTAATTATTCATCGAACAGAATAAGTACATTAATTATTAATTCCGGAATTATGCCACCATAAAACCCGGCCCGAACTCTACCGATTATAGATGTATACTTATACTCAACCCATAGAGTGAATAAGCGTCCATTGATATAATCACTACATACGGATTAACCCTTATAGATTGTCCATTCTGAGTGGGAAGTCTCCGTGAACCCGACTCAGAATATCTTATCCCTATTTACCATTAACCCCCTGATGATCAATTAGTTCACATATCTGACTAGTGATCAATTAGTCAAATGTGAACTCTCGGGATCGATCACTTTCTTAGGGCTAACAAATAAGGGGACTGTCTCTCTACTTCCCGCAGAAGGAATGGATTCCATGTCTGTGAAGATCAGAACTACTCACTCATCTGGAGATAGTGCCAATGAGAAGTGGCTTGGAACACATATCTAAGTGAATCGTAACTAACACATCAAACACTACCCCGGGACAAGCAGCACCCTGTGATCACCTTAGGATTAAGGTTGATCCATATATGATCATCTAATGATTTAATAAGATTCCTCGATTATGAAATTATATCGAGAAATACAGATTAAATCGGTCCAGTCCTATATGAATGCCATCATATATAAATGCCCCACGTAGTACCTCTACCGGATAAATCCGGATAAGACTATCACACCCTAAGGTGTTCTGGGCGCATTATTGGTGTTTTAATCAAGAGACCCTAAACTCTTATTAAGTTCACCACGGAGTAACAGTTTAAGCATATCACCACTAACTCAATCCTCATGTGTATGCCATACACTGAGTTAAGCGGTTACATACTGATATACTTAGGGTTTGCAGCAGTGTATTACTTACAAGCACAAAGCAAGTAATAAGGTGAGATAAATTCTATTATAAAAAACAATTACACAAATTGTCTTTCGGGCACTACACCTAACAATCTCCCACTTGCATAAAATGACAGGCAACGATTGTTTTTAGAGCACACCCTTTCTCATCTTATTCACAACACTCTCCCACTTGCTCTAAAAGCAGATGAGATATATCCCTCAATGTAGTACCCTCCAAGCACTTGACTTGGTACACTAATTAGTTTGGTTGTCGGCTCGAGAAGATTTTTAGGATCAAAACGTCGCCGGTCCATCTAATCAGGTGGTACTTTCTCTCAATATGCAGTTGACTTCTTATGACTGAGAAGATCCTTCTAAGCTATCTCTTCACTGTTTTCACGATGAAGTGATATCGGCTTATCAGACCTGGAATTACTCCCAGACCAAAAAGGAAATTCTAAGCACTATGAGAAACACTGAGCCTGAGACCAACTTAATGATCATCCTTAATCTGACCACAAGTCAGAATCAGTGTAGTCAACCATATTCAAGTTTGCACCTGAATATACAAGCATATGATTCCTCGTTCTCTAAAGATACTTGAGGTCGTACTAAACCGCTACTTATTTCTCAAATCCAAGATTCGATTGCAATTGACTCGTGTTAAGCTGACTTGCCCTTATTCCAGAGAGACTCTATCCCATTTTCTCTTTATCCGAAGATTTGGAGAATCATTCCTGAGAGGTAGGGTAGGACTACTCTCGATGAATGGTGCATACGTATATGCATGATCATTTTATTCAATAAGATAGGAGGGATAGCCAATGACTCATTCTGGTGAATTTGATCGAATCAGATAATATAGTCCAATTCTCTCATCAATAGAATCTTGGCGTGTCAGTTTCCGACTCCAGATAGCACATCCATGTTGTTTCCAACCGTTCCAGTGTTATCATTCATGAACACTAATACTACTACTTTACCAATATTGAAATCCAGTCTATGAAAGACTTATCAATATTCTGGTCAAGTCCACATATGTTAAAACATGTGACTTTAAATGACCGAGAGGTTCTCTTAAATCCATAAAGGATATAAGCCCCGGCAGTCATCCTGCCATTTCTTCTTATCAAGACCCTTCTGTTCCGAATGAATCCAGACTCCGTTTTTCGGCAAGAAAGTCTCAGGGAGTCACCCATTTTCTGCTTCCTAACGAAATCTTGCAAGACTGAGTGGTGAGAGAGTTCAAAGTCTGGTTAACTCTCTGCTTGTCAAGGAATCACCCCTACCACTCAGCTTTGTGCTGAAAGTTTAAACTTTCCAATTCATTCGACTCTTTTCCGTGTAGATCCAATTGCTCCCACTGGGCCTGAGATACTCAGTGGTTCTACAAGATGCTTGAACAGAACTGGAGTACCAAAACTCCATTCACAGGGTTAAGGCTTTCAAATCAACCTTTATGATCAGAATCCTATACAGCCCACTAAGAGCCATAAGTTATCAATCACCCCAGCAGACTATAAAGTCCACAAAACCACAAAACCACAACGGGTCAACGGTTAAACCATACTCCCACTGTGTTTTGGGTGGATTGACATTCTGATCTAGTAGTATTTGTCAGTGTAATCACCAACAACCGATGTTGGACGTGGTCTGATTAAATCAGATAGTAACTACCTTTGGGTAACCGTACTCCAAGGTTTAAGGTTGCTTCTTATAGATTCTATCAGAAGCCTTGTGGCAGTTCAACCGTCACTTTATGATCTCAAGAATCTAATAACCAACCTTCACTCGTCTCATTAAGGAATTTCACGAATAAATAAAATCAACGTATGTGCAAAATTTCCAGTCCTACCTTCAAGCATTAAATGCTAAATGCCTACATTTATGGAAGTGGTGTGAACCGAATTCACTCTCATCCATAAATTCACTAGCATCTTCTATGTAGACTTCTCGGTTTACATAATATTGTTACCGTTATTTTGCAACCAACTATCTTAATCGAGTTTAGCAGTTTATTGTAGCATATCAATAACTATGTAGGGCAAGTATATGGTTTCTTCCTCTGTGAGAAACATTCCACTAGGAGGCAGGCCGAGCATCAGTCCAAAGACTATTCGATAGCCTATTTCTGAGCATGGAATACTCTGTTCTCTGCTAAAATCAGAGACTCCTCCTCGTATTCTTTCGATAAACTAACCAGCGTTTTTAGTAGTTATCAGACAGAATGTCACCACTCAAAATCTCCCACTAGCTTGTATCTCTCACTAGACCCCGAAGGTCATGGTGAACAAGCTATGTTATCCCTTCAAATCTATTACCCTTTCCCGATTGAAAGGGAACTTAGTCATTGTTCCTTTGAGATAGTGTCCCTGGCGGGAGATAGAATCACCCTTAGCCAGTCGTCAGGTCTTATCTCTAAGATGTATGCACTAATTAATAGATATTGAAAGGTCGTTTATCTTAATACGGAAACCTTTTACCTTTAATAGTTTTAGATGAGTTACACATACCTATTCAGCTTTTCTTAGTGGTTCTGACTTTATCAAACAAAAGTCCGAGTCTCGGATTCATACTACAAATGTCATATTCACTTTCTATGAGGCAACAATATATCGAGTTGAAAGTGAATCCATTTGTTCCAACGAATCTGAAGACAGAAAAATAAATTTTTCGTGATATTCAAGGATGGAATCCGAAATTCATTTCCTTATCTCACTCCCACTATTCTAGCTGAAATTACTGCCCGTTGTTACTCTATTAATCGCTAATGCACAGCTTCCTCGTTGTTCCAAAGAACTAAGCTACCGAGTCATGTTACTCGGTTAAGAAAGTCGCTAAGGATTCATTGGTTAGTGATCCGAAATCACTTTCCTTATTCTATACATTCTTTAATTAATGTTTCGGTTTAGCCTCAAAACTCTAGTTATGATTATTAACACTTATAGACATTCTTTCCCATTCTTAACTTTCCTTAAAAGGAAATAGTCTTGAACTAGCGCTTCGTTTGAGTAGACACTACTCGTGAACTGTGGGATGTCTAATGAAAGCGTCCACCCAGTGGGACTAATCTTCTAATAAATTAGAAAAACAAAAGATACTATTAAAACTCCCACTAGTTTATCGGTTCCAAATACCGCCTAACTAACTACACACTTTAATTTATGATTCTCCATTCTATTAGAAATTTCTCGTGTAGACACTACACAATTAAAATTCACTAGAAGAATTTTATCGTCCCAATCATCTTTCAAACAAACTACGCTTGCCTCTCGCTCACGACGAGTGACAAAGAGATGACATACTTATTTACGCCACTTAAGTTTTGAAGGCTCAAGAGAAAATATATCTTCCAAAAATTAATCGCATGTGAGATTAATAAACACAACGCTCTAGTTACTTACCACTTTTTAACGAAGTCGTTACATAGTCAATTTAAACTAGTAGTCTAGTACTGATGTATGAAAAGTTGCAAATAAAGCGACGGTAAAATAAATCCAAATCATACACTACTAATAAATTTTAGGAACATAAACTATATAAGTACTTATAGTATATCCTCTTCGTTCCAAGGATTTAATCTAATGCCTCGAGTGCGCTTTAGGGTAGGTCAAAGAGGTTTCGATTAATATTGAAGATCGATTGAGAATCGAACATCTCATTTGTGATCGTCAATCACCTTTCCTTTTCAACCAAGGTACTACCAAAATACCTTTATGAGTGTGACTCATCGTGTCGATTTTTAGGTAGACCCGAGTGTGCCGCCTTAGGGGTCGGTCGCTGACCCGGCGAGTACCCAAAATCCTATCCTTTCGGAGACCAAGCCTTGAATTTTGATAGCGGTGAAGGCCTTCCTTAGGGAGGCCGGTCCCATGTCGGCACGAGGCGTCACCATTCTCTCACGTTGCTTGTGTCAACAATAGAGGCCGTGGGGTCGGTGTCGCCTCCCGCTCCCACTCAATATTTTGAAAAAGTGGTGGGTTTATCGATCACATTTTTGGTTATGAACTAATTGATCACTAGGGGGTTAATGGTAAATAAGGATAATATGTGTCGAGAAGGGTTTACGGAAATATCCCGAATCGAAGTGAACAGTCTATGGAGGATTTATCCGTATGTAATGATTATATCAGTGGACGCTTTTGACTCATAAGTTGAGTGTAAGTTATCTATATTCGATAGAGTTCAGTTTCAGGTTTATGATGGTGTAATCCCGAAATTAATAGGTTGGATATAATTATTCTGTCTGACGAATAATTTTATCTAATTTATTATAGCTACTGAATATGGGTCCATGGTCCCCGACGTGGCTCCCAAAATAGCATAATTGGATTTCTCATCGTTTCACCTCGATTATAATTAAATAGTGCATTGGGCTATTTAATTTGATATGTTGATTAATTATTTAGTTGGACTAAATAATTAAATACACGGAAAAGAAAAATTTTCGTGGACTTGACCCAAATATGTGTGTTAACCTTTTGACCTCATTGGTCATAGGAAAATGCGTGGACCTTTTTAATCAATTAAAGGTGGCGCCATTTTCATTAAATAAATTATCAATGAATTAGTTTTCTTGGATCATTATTTGACATGTGATTTATCTTTTATTTGTTAAATGATAATTCATGGAATATTATATAATAATATGATTTATCCTAATTTGTTTGGGATAATTATTTTATTTATCTTTTATTTGGAAAAAGATTATTATAATTGATTTTATATTAATTATTTAATCCTTGGGTTTAAGTTTTACTCTCCTATATAAAGAGAGTTCTCCCAAGCCTTTTAACACACATAAATACACGTCATTATTCATAAGAACATAGCTTGGAATTTTCGGCTATAGTTTTTTTTTTGAGTTGGAATAATCTTGGGATTATTCCGGTAGCATATCAAGGAGGTCCGGCGGGGGAAACACCATCCACCTGGTGTTGCTGGGAGACACACGTTGGAAGGCCGTGGCTTCTCAAAATACGTGTTCTTGGAGATCTATCATTCTTGGAGATAAGCACCATAATAAGGTAGAGCTCTTAAACCCCTCAGAGGTTTAGATCTTTTATTTATGTATTTTGTTTCGCTTTAGATCTAGATCCGATGCCTTCATTGCAGAATCGGGTCAATCTATGATTGATCCGAGGATATTACATCTAACAAGTGGTATCGGAGCCTTTGATCTAACGATCAAAGTATATGAATTTTAGATCTTGAAGTGGAAAAGCATGTTTTAGATGTTTTATTTCGTTTTTTTTTATGATAAAATTCAAAATTTATCATGATGCATGCTTGTGATTGCTGTGGTTGAAGAGATGGATTGGGTTGGTATTGTTTACCCGTAGATCTATTTTGTAGCTCCTTTGTTTAGTAACAATTGAGCACAAGATTTGTATATTTTTATGTCTTTTTCAAAATTCAACGTAAAAGTAGCATCTTTCATTATAATTTTGATGTTTCGGGCTCGAAAAGATGAAGATCTTGAAGAATAGTTGAAGATCAAGGCGAAACTCAAGGTATGTACGAGGAGAAACGGTTAAAAACTTTTTTTTTTAAAAACTGCTTACAGAACTTTCTGCGACACTGAAAAGCGTCGCTATAAGTCCTGTTTATGAAACTTGCATGCAGTTGGGGTTTTCCGCCGGCTGTACATATATATAATTTTTCCTAAATTTATTTCTTTTTTCCCTAACAAACCTGCCGTTAGGAAGATAATTAAAAAAAAAATTATTTTTTTGGATATAATTTTGTAACAGCCGAAAGAATTTATAAAAAAAAAAGGTTTTATTTAATTATAATAAATTGGTTTTATTTGATTAAAAAGCCTTTCTCCTCTCGGGTATTCGTGGTTCGTGATCCGGCGGTTCGAGTTCAAGACTCGAAGACATAGTATAAATTTTTACTTTTCCTTAGAAAATAGTTAGTCGGGGTACCAACGGTCCATCTCGGTGTTTACTTTTCGGTATAATTTTGTGTTTGATCAATATTACGTGCTTAAAACCAGAAAATTGTCATGACTTGCATCTTCATGATTCCACTCCAATGCATACACGTAGTTTTTTTAATTTCGAATTAAAATAGACGTGTATAACTCGAATAATCAGTATGAATGCTTATTAATTTTAATATGTGGTAGTTAAATCATAAGTAGCTAATTATAAAACCGAGGACCGGGTTTTGTCAACACACTATTTTAGTGATGGATTCTCGGTGAATCCCACTTGGATAAATCGTTGAGCTTTTCGGTGATGGCTTCTCGGTGAACCCACCTTAAACGAAACGGGATTACGATTTCGGTGATAATTTAGAAATTGGAGAATCTTAGTACATGGGTTCGAAATGGTCTAACCATGGTCAGGCGAGTTCAACCGAAGCTTCGCTCAATCGACTCCTCCACGTGTGATGTACGTTCTGGCGATTAGCTCGACAGACTTAGCGTAGCCGATAAGCCTTCGGGCTAAACGGGGCTTCTCTTGCCGGATTGGCCTGAACTGTCACATATGTTCCAACGAATAAGACGGCGTAGGCTTGCCTACATAACCGACCCTATTCGGAGTACTTTGATTTATTGTTTCTTATTGTCAAGGCCAAAACCGTAATTAGTAAACCCACCACTTTTTCAAAATATTGAGTGAGAGCGGGGAAGGCGACAGCCAACCCCACGGCCTCTACTATAGATGCAAGCACGTGAGAGAATGGTGACACCTCGTGCCGCTTTAATTTCGGCCCCCTTCGGATGAGGTTCACCGCTATCGAAATTCAAGGCTTGATCTCCGAAAGGATAGGATATCGGGTACTCGCCGGGTCACTGACCTGCCCCTCGTAGGCATACTCGGGGCGTACTCTGAGATCTGATATAGTAGGTCACACTCTTTGTGGATATTTTCGAAATATCTAGGCTAGAAAATGAAGGTAATCAATGATTAAAGGTCCGGGATGTCTGATTCCCGTGAGATGTTCGATTCTCAAAGCTTAATCATTGAGAGGGATTGTCTCAGTTTAACCGACATAGTGCTGATATCGACCCTCTCGGACAGTACTATGTGAGGTTAAATCCTTGGAATGGTAGGATAGACTTTATATAGTTTATTATTCCTAAAACACATAATATAGTAGTGTATATTTTATTAAGTTTCTGTCATTTTATTTACAGCAACATATCTTCGCAAATTCAAACTTTACTGAATGATAAGCTAAATGGCGACAATTTTACTAAGTGGAAAAGTAATGTAAACGTGGTGCTCATATTTGAGAATGCGCAATTTTTTTGACTGAGGAGTGCCCTGTTCTTCCCCCTCAAAATCCACCTAAACGCATTTGCGATCTACATAAAAAATGGACAGAGGCGAATAACAAGGCAAGAGGCATCTTCTTAGCCTCAGTGTCGGATGTCATTCGGAGCAAGATTGAGGGTTTTAATACTGCACGAGAAATCTTGCAGCATTTAACCACCATGTTTGGCAAGCCGTCTGATCAAGCAAGACACGAGGCCGTGAGGAAGGCTGTCAATGCCAAGATGAGGCAGGGTCAGTTGGTTACTGGTCATGTGATGAACATGATTAGTTACTTTACTGATGCAGCAACCATGGTGCGATTATAGACGATGCTACCCAAGTGTCAGTGATTCTCGAATATCTGACGTCTGATTTCCTGACGTTCAGGACCAGCTACGTCATGTCTAAGGCTCACCTTTCCATGACGGAGTTCATCATCGAACTTCAAGTCTATGAGGGTCTTTCTACGAAAGATAAAACCCAAGAGCATGAAAAGAAGGCTGAGGCCAATATGGTCGTAGCCAAGGCGGGCCAATATGGTCGTAGCCAAGGCGTCTAAGTCAAACCAGCAGGGTAAACAAAAGAATAAGAAACAAACTGCACCGGCGCCTAAACCTATGAAGAAGAAAGCTAAGCCGAATACACCATCCAAGCCCAAGGGCAAGTGTCATTACTGCAATGAGATAGGGCACTGGCGTCGTCACTGCCCCGTATATCTCAAAGATGTAAAGGATGGGAAAGTAAAGGCTAGCAATGGGAAAATAAGAAAGGTAATCCTGAATTACTTGTCTTAGAATCTTTCAATATAGCTAAAGATGTATCAATTTGGATACTGGGTACTGGAGCTACTAACCATGAATGTTCTTCTTTGCAGATCCTTAGTTCGTTTCAGGAGCTAGGGGAAGGAGCTCAAGTTATGAGAGTCGGCACCGGGGCATTAGTTTCAGCGAAAGCAATGGGAGCTGTTGAGTTACATTTTGGAAATAAAACTTTGAAGTTAGACAATGTTTATTTTATTCCCAATTTTAGAAGAAATTTAATTTCGTATTCTGCTTTGAAAGACCAGTTGTTCTCTGTTTCTTTTATGGATGACGAGTTCATTATTTCAAAGAATGGTTTTACTTTGTGTACTACTGTATTAGAAAACAGATTATATTTCCTTAAACCAACGCATGCTCCCCTGCTAAATACTGAAATGTTTAAAGTAGCGCATCACAAATCTGCTAAAAGGCAGAAAATTTCTCATAAAGAAGATAGTACATGTCTTTGGCACCTTAGGCGTGGTCACATTTCCTTGGAAAGAATCAAATGACTGGCTAAGGGTGATTCCTTAAAAGAGTTATATGTTGACTCATTGCCGGTTTGCGAATCTTGCCTGGAAGGAAAAATGACTAAACGTCCCTTCTCGTCAAAAGGAATAGGGCCAAAGAACCTCTAGAGTTAGTACATTCAGATCTTTGTGGTCCGATGAATGTGCAAGCTAGAAAGCGGATTCAAGTATTTTGTGACTTTCATCGACGACTACTCGAGATTCGAATATGTTTATCTCACGCGATCGAAAATCCGAAACTTTTGGCAAGTTTAAGGAATTTCAAGCGAGAAGCCGAAAAGCGCTTAGGCAAGTCCTTGAAATGCCTTCGCTCGGATCGCGGAGAGAGTACTTAGATATCGAGTTCATCGACTACCTACTTGAACATGGGATCCGCTCCCAACGTTCACGCTTAGACACCTCTCAAAGAAATGGAGTTCTTTGAATGAGAAATAGAACATTGATTGACATGGTCGATCAATGATGAGCTACGCCGCTACCGATATCCTTTTGGGGATATGCTCTAAGCACACCGTATACATACCGAATGTAGTACCGCCAAAGTCTCACACAAAGACACCTTATTAAATGTGGAGGGGACGGTCGGAAGGCCTAAATCACTTCCGTATTTGGGGATGTCCTCGCATATCCGCTAGTTGACAAGACTAGTAAACTACAAAAGCGTCACGAAAGTATGTCTGCTTGTGGGTTACCCTGCCGGAACACGTGGAGGTCTGTTTTTACGATCCGGAAGATAACAAGGTGATGGTTTCGACTAATGCCACGCTTTTGAAGGATCAAGATATGATGATTTCAAGCCTCAAGTAAAGTCGACTTGAGGAGTTACTTTACGACGAGTTAGACCACAAGTGCCACCTAGTGTCACTTTGTGAGACAACACTACGAATGCAACAAATCACCCATAATCCTAATCCACCCAGACGTCTCGAGAGAGTGGTTCGCCACCAAATCGGTATGGACAATCGAGGCGAAAGTAGCCGCTCTCGATGGTGTGGAATATGATCCAGTGTCTTTCGCAAGGCCATGGATGATCGTGACAAGGATTTATAGGTTGACGCGATGAATCAAGAGATGAGTCCATGTACTCTAACTCGCCATGCTGAAACTTGTAGATTGCCCCAAAGGGGTAAAACCCATAGGGAGCAAATGGCTCTACAAGAGGAAGCGAGGAGTTGATGGTAAGGTGCAAACCTTTAAAGCACGGCTTGTAGCTAAGGGCTACACACAGAGAGAGAGTATAGACTACGAAGAGACTTTCTCCCCTGTGGCCATGCTTAAATCCATCCGGATCCTCCTTTCTATTGCTGCATGCATAGATTATGAAATCTGGCAGATGGATGTCAAGACAGCGTTTCTTAACGGCTTTCTCGACGAGGAAATCTATATGCATCAACCAGAAGGATACATCGAGGAAGGCCAAGAGCACAAAGTGTGCAAGTTGCTGAGATCCATTTATGGGTTGAAGCAAGCATCTCGGTCTTGGAATCATAGATTTGATGACACCATTAAGTCATATGATTTCGAACACTATCCTGATGAACCTCGTGTATACAAGAAAATCGTCAAGGATAAGGTTGCGTTTCTAGTGTTGTACGTAGATGACATTCTCCTAATTGGAAACGATAAGGGGATGTTGTCGGACGTTAAAATTTGGGTGGCCAGCCAATTCCAAATGAAAGATTTGGGAGAGGCGAATTATGTTCTCGGGATCCAATTAATACGGGATCGCAAGAACAATATGTTAGCTCTTTCACAAGCCACTTACATTGATAAGGTGATGGCTAGATATAGCATGACGGACGCAAAAGAAGAGTTACCTACCAACTCGTCACGGCGTCCATCTCTAAGACTCGAGTCCTCACCTCTCCGAGGAAACAGAGGCTATGCAAAGAGTGCCTTATGCTTGGTCAGATATGTCTAATGTACGCTATACGCTGTCAGGCACTGCACACGACAACCAGAAATGGCGTTGGACTTGTCGGGCGTTATCGGTAGAATCCGGCAATGAGCATTGGATTGCGAGAAAGAACCTCTTAAAGTACTTGAAGAGGACTAAGAATTATATGCCGGTATATTCGGGTGCAAACCTGGATGAACAGGGGTACACTGACTCTGACTTCCATTCAGATAGAGATGATTTCAAATCTACCTCAGGCTCTGTGTTTACCATTGATAGTGGTGCAGTCATTTGAAGAAGCATCAAGCAATCCAGCACGGCTGATTCTACTATGAAAGCTGAATACATAGCGGCCTCCGAGGCAGCTAAGGAAGCAGTTTGGCTCAAAAAGTTCCTGAGTGGTTTAGGGGTCTCTCCAAATCACAACGATCCGATCGCTCTCTATTGTGACAACAATGGGGCAGTATCAAATTCGAAGGAA
Organism: Gentiana macrophylla; assembly: GCA_026214975.1. Classification (NCBI taxonomy): domain Eukaryota; kingdom Viridiplantae; phylum Streptophyta; class Magnoliopsida; order Gentianales; family Gentianaceae; genus Gentiana; species Gentiana macrophylla. Next base: position 91,925,554 of record CM047816.1, read on the forward strand.
CCCCGTAGTCACTGCAAGTCGAAGCATATCGAGCGAAAGTTCCATTTAATCAAAGAGATAGTCCAAAGAGGAGACATTTCCGTCAAGAAAATCGCCTCTGCTGACAACCCCGCTGATCCTTTCACCAAGACATTGCCGTTAGAAGTCTTCAACCGGCACTTGGAAACTATTGGTATTAGGGACATGACTTATTTGCTTTAGAAGCAAGTGGGAGTTGTATTCTTGTAATATAGATATATGGCTATTCTAAAAACACTAATCAAACTGCTTTCATGCAGTTTCAATGAGATTTATTAGGTTTTATGTCCAAAAGACAATTTGTAATTGTTTTATTTAAATAAATGATGTAATTTATTTCATCTTATTTATTCGCATTTATTGTCGATATTAATGCATTTAAAACCCTAAGTATATTGATTATGCCATCACATAACTCAAGATACGCTATATACACACGATGATTGAGTTTGTGAAATATACTTAAAATTAACTTAATCAGTAGCGTTTATTAATCTGAAAGCACGGTCTCTAGATTAATTTGCTAATAAAGTCGCTTTAACACTTTTTGTGCATGATGGACCTTTACTCGGACCGTCGGTAATAGGATACCTAGTGGGCGTTTATATATGATGATAATAATCATACAAGTACTGACCAGGTTTAATTTGAGTTACGATATAATTTCGTATTCGAAAAGTCTTATCGAATCACTAAACTAAACATTATTTTTTTTTTTTTGAACTTAACTAAACATTATTAAACAAGTTAAATCCTCCATCTGTAAGATTATTTTTTGTTTTTCCAGTCGCTACATTTATCTAATCCGCTTCCGTGGTTTATTATTCCTCAGGCTCATTCGGATAGTCGGGATTTGAAACATTGCAATAGACAACGGACTCAATCTTTCTCAGGTTTCCTTGCAGATTCGTAATAATTCATTTATTTCCACTGTTTTCGTTGGTTTCTCATAATCTTTATCGGATTTGTGTTTCACCCATTTTGTGTTTCTGAAACTATAAAGGTTCCGCCCGTTTTGGTGGTGGTGGGTGTGTTTTGGTGGCACCGTTTCTAGACTCTTCGTCCTCACACCTCCTCCTCCTTTTTATTTTTGCTGCTTAAACTCCCCAACCAAACCTGCAGAGCAATACCTATTTCGTCAGTTGACTTTTGCCTAAGTATTTTTCCCTTCCATGAATTTTTAGTGAAGCCTACTGCTGGTAATTTGTTTATTTACAACTTGTGTATGGTTTTTAACTTTTCCAGATCTGCTGCATTTTTCCTATTGAATGTTGTAATTTGATCAAAGAAAATTTATATTTATTTATGCTGACGATACAGGAGCAATGTCGGAGTCTTAGTTTCGTTGTTTCTTTAACACTGGGATTTGTCGGCGCAGGTTAGCGCTATTCGAACAAAGTCGGTCCTTTCTGCAATCCAACGTAAATTTCTTCCAATTTCACATTCCTTTTTATTAATTTCATAATAATTGGTTTTGTGGTTTTGAGGCTCTGAGTACCCACACTTGATTCTTACTAAATTTGACAACATACCATTTATGTGGTTTTATGGAAGTTCTTTCCTATAAAAATGTTTTGATTTTTTATATTTAATTTTCCCCTTTAGAGCTAAATTTGAAGAATTGTGCATAAATTCGAAGAGAGTTGCTGTTTTGGGAACCATATCACTTACTTTTCCTCCTAATCTTGTTTATTTGTTTTAATTAACTTTGTGCAGCAAGCTGGTGGTAGATTTTCAAGAAGAGTTCTCTGATGGGAAAAAAAACTCAGTTGATCATCAAATGGCCATATCACTGTTTTGATCATCAAATAGCCATATCACCATTTTGCATCGTCGATTCCGTTCCTAACTCCTAGAAAAGGTAGTATATTTGAAAGGTTGAGTTTTTTTTTTTCTTTTCTTTTTCACAGAAACAAAGGTTGGATGGTATTTTCATGAATTGGTTATGATATTTCGAAATTGATACAAATTAATTTCTTCTTTTAAAGTCCACGAATAATAGTATCTGTATCTTTCTCCTATGTTAATCTTTGTGATGCTTAACCTCATATCGGTGGTTGTTGCGGTAGAGACATAGATGGTGGCAGTGCCGATGGATCAGTTGGCAAGGGATCTTAAAGCTATGAGGTTCTTTATTTGTTTCTTCGAATCCAGATTTCTTACAGGTGAGTTCATTATGGTACAAAATCATGACTGAAATTGCATTTTCTTTTTAGGATTCAAGGAAAATTGAGTCATTTCCTTCACTGGGATTATTTAGCTGATGAAATAGCTCATCTTCAAGGAGACCATTTTTTTTTTTTTTGACATTTCTGTTGTGGGATCCCATCCATTTCTAAATTCATCCAAATTTCTCAAAATTTAGTCAGAAAACAGGAAAGAGCAGCAATTTGGTTAAAATGCATTTTGTGTTGTAGAAATTGGATTCACAAGCATATGGTTGTCACACTAAGTGCAGAGATTAGCTTGTGACCTTTCTTGAACTCCAAAGGTGGCCGGTAATTTTTGTAATTTGGCATTCAATCTTGTAGTAATCAATCTAATTTGATCTTTCAAGTTTTTTTCTCTTTTAACAACCTGATATCCCTGGGTGATAAACTGAATTAATGTCGGAAAAGGGTGCTAATTAAGGGGAATGGGATATAAATGAATGAATGTGTGTATGCCCAGCGTGGGATATTAATTGTCAAGAGGTTGTCAATTTGTCAAGCTTTGGGTATGCAAGACAAGGATAATCAAAATTTCAATGAAGTGGCTCAAAGAGGATCTCCCTTGTGAAGAAATTATGACAAAGATGGTCATTTCATGTTTGAGCTTTACAGATCACAACTACTCGCGGCAATTATCGGGGTTGTACATATATCAAAAACCTGTATTCTTTCTATCTGCCTATTTAGTTTTTTTTTTTTTTTTTTTTTTTTTGCCCTGCTTTTTATGCTACTCGGGTATTGAGCCCATTTACATCCATCATTTTTCATCTTTGTGTGAGTAGTTTTGTTAAATGTTAAACCAATGCTTCTTTAGGGAGCGCTATTGTAAGGTGGCTAAATGATAATTGGTTGGAGAAGCTTGCGAGTTACTACTCCTGGTTCATGACTTATTGTATTTGTCGTTTCTTTGAGTGAGAAATTGTATTTGTGCAGTACAGAAGAAAAATGTGTAATATCTTCAGTCATTTTTTGTGTTCTGTATGAATGCTTTTGTGTGAATGAGTTATTGTTTTTCTACTTCCTATTTTTAGATTATTTCTATAAAGCCTAACACCAATGTTAGGGTGAAATTCAGTCAAGGGTGTGAAGGTGGTCTATGATAAGCTCACTGGTAGTACAAAGTGTTATTGGGTTGTTAGATTTGGAGATGAAAGTGAGCAAAAGCGTGCTATGATTGAGATTAATGGAAGATTTTGTTCGACAAGGCCTGTGTCAGTTTGTCTGGATCATTCGTAGGTCGATTTTATCTTCTTGTTGGATTCTAACTTTTGCATTCCTTTTTGAATTAATTAATTATTCTTGCTCTCATTTTTCTTCAATGCCATTTCAAGTTTCCTTTACTTAGGAATTTTTGGTCAATTTACTTGCCTTTTGTATCCCATCCAATTGTTCATTATTCTCAGTTTCTTGGTTGAAATGCTGAGTCAATCATTCTGAACTGTTGTCACCTCAATTATTCTTTTGAATTCTCGTTTTTGTTTTGTACTTCTTCTCCCATTCCTATAATTGTCCGTAACATGAAATTTTCCATGTGAATTTCTTGAATGTCTTTGTAAATTGGAAAAACTGAGCCCATTTATTTACTTGATGAATGGGGGTATAGCCTCAGGTTGATCAAAGGCAATGGAAATACTACTGCTGGCTAATATGGATATGCCGGCACCTGGTAGATTGATAATCTTTTGTTGGCTGCAATATGATTGCTTCTCTTGTAAGACTTTTGGTTGTATATTAGATTCTGTCCAATGTTTTGTTGTTTCCTTTTATTAGTTTCTATCCTCCGTTCCTTCTCAATTCTTTCTTCTCAATTCTTTGTTGTTGTCAGAACTTGCCAATAGTCAAACTTGTTGCTGAAAGATGTATCTCAAAAACTTTGTAGGGATGTCTTTGTAGTATTTGGGCAGCAAGATAGAGATTATGATGTTGTTCTTGTTGTTATCAAGGTCTGAATTTAAATTCTTTATGTTTCACCTTTGTTGAATTTCTGGTGCTTAATCTCAGGTCGGAGGCTGTTGCAGTTTCAGCGGACGGCCCCGACAGTAGAGACATAGATGGTGGTGGCGTTGTCGATGGGTTTGTTGTCGGTTGATGTTGAAGTTAGGGTTTCTCCATCTTGTAATTGGATGGATCATTGGTGACTCTAAATTATAAATCTCATATTGTTCAACAAACTCATTACCGGCTCTTCAAAAAAACAATAGTTTTAACAAAAATTGCAATGACTGGACCATGTGCATTGCACGGGAGCATCTACAAAAATGCTGCCAGATTTTATAGGCTAAAGAATGCCAGTTGCTTCCAGGTTCCCTAACTTTGCAACAAAACAATAAACGCACATATCTTTTCACACAACAACAAAATATCAAATGGGATAATATGACGTCGTTTAGCGCTAGAAATGTTTATTGGAGATAAAAAATTCTATAAGCTCCTACATCTGTACCATAATATAGACTATTTACACAGTTCAAAAAATAGTTAAGTGACATTAATTTTATTGATAAAAAACTAAAATACCCTTTGACTATTATTAATGCAAAAGTTATGTAGTAACAGAAGCAAACTAACATTAAAAAGCGGAGCAATTGATAAAAGCACAAAAACAAAAAAGAACACAGAGATTTAACGTGGTTTCCGACGTTGTGCCGATAACTCTACGGACAGAAAATGAGATATTTTATTATGCATAAAGTTGCAAAGATTTCTCACACGCTGCATTGATTACAACACTGATATTTATAGGCACAATTCTCTAAACCATAACCGTCATAGGATCTTTGTCTGAACTGTCATAAATACCCCTATGTGGACCCCAGCTCCAGCTGACTCCACCTGTTGGAAATAAAATTTATGTTTGATGATGATTCATCACTTATTTAGTTATTAATTTAAACCCCATTGATGTCATAACTTTCTGTTATAGTGCAAAGCAAAAGTATGTTTAGATATAAATGTGTAGGATTTAATAGAGTCTGATAATTGTATAAGTAAATCAGACAAGCACTGTAATAGTTTAAGGCTTAGAACTGAGTTATTGAGAAACTGACTTGATGAAACTATGAGAACTGAGTTCACAATTGAAGATAGATCATTTTATGAAACTGACTCACAGCACACCTACATAAACTGAAGAAGGTAAGTTCGTTGGGGGACACAAACTCGGTTGGGTTATCTAAAAACTGAAGGCTGAGGGAACAAACTCAGTTAAGAAGGCTAAGGGACCCAGACTCATATTGAAAAACAAAGAATTGAGGGTTCAAGCTCAATTTGTGAAGACTAAGCCGAGACTGTAAAGTTAGAATTTAGGTAAGTCTGTGATGACCTGAACAGACTTTATAGATCTTGTATGAAGACCTAAGATACATAAGGACAATGATATCTTTGATGCTTTATGAATTACGGAGTTGTAACATCCCGACTTTTCGGAAAATGGCAAAAGTGGCATTTAACAAAATGCGGATTTTATTTTATTTAGTTAAAGGATTTAAAGTATGTATATATATGTATTCAAAATATATATAAGAAAGAGAAAAGAAAAGAAAGAGAATTAATTTTGGGAGTTATGAATTAATAACTATATATTTCTTTATTATTATTATTATTATTTTATTTTAGGAGGTTTATTTTGGGGAATAACCTCCCCACTAATCAAAAGGGAAATTAATCAGAAGCTTGAGCGTTAAAAATTCTGGGGTTGAGAGCAAGGAAGAAGGATTTGAGAGGTTTCTCAATTTCACGGTCCGTTTCTACTCCGATTTCGGTTTCGTCTGCGGCAGGAGCATCGTGAGATTTCGAGGATCGTGTTGATACCAAGTTTTCCAAGTTTCTTAAAGGTAAGAAATTAACCCTAATCTTGGTTTCTTCGTGTTTTGATCACGTCTGGTGTAGAGAGTTGTTAAATTCGTAGCTTTGAGTGTTAGAAACCTTAATCCTAATCGGTTCTTGGATTGGTTATGGATTGGATAGGGTTTTGTTGGAATCCTTGAGGAGTGCCTGCATTTTTTTCTGAAGTGTTTCTTGGGGTTGTGCTTTGAAAGGTAAGGAAATCTTCTCTATTGCTTTAGTTATGATTTGAGGGATTAGGACCTTGCTTCAAGGTGCTTTGGTGATGAAATCATGCTTTTATGTGATCTTACTTTTGTTAGATGGTATGGGATAATTAAGGTGTTGTTTTTCTGCTGTTTGAGGCTTAGAATGAGGTTAAGCTTGGTTGGAATTTTGAGTAGAAATCGTAGAGTGCAGAAAACTGCTTTCCCTTGTGCAGACAGGGTCTGTCCGTACGGATGTATCACTCATCCGTACGGATATTTCACTGAATCAGGCAGAGATTAGTACAGTGTTCTATCCGTACGGATAGAACAGTTTATCCGTCTGGATAGAATATTCTATCCGTCCGGATGGGGCCCTTAAGTGCTGTTTTCCCTTTATGTGTCTTTAAGCCACGAGATGGGTTCTAAATGTTATTCTTTGATGTAAAAATACTAAATGAACATGAACAAGCCATGATTTAGCTTCTGATGCGTTTAGTTCCGGCACCGAATGTACTCTTCAAGGGAGTTGAAGTTCGGGACCGTCGGAAGAGTATGATTGGCCTGTGTTTTGATGAATTAGTATTCATCAATGTCTGTGTATATGTTAGGTTTTGTCCGTGTCTAGCGGTCTAGGAAGAGAGTAGTATGTGTGAGGGAGATTAATTGAAAACACTTAGGTGGCTAGTTAATAACCTAATAAACAACGTACTTGACTAGTAAAAGATTAAACAACATGTCTCTCTTGGATAGGCACCAGACTATATCGCGATGTGTGTGCTAGCAGATAAAGCGAACAACGCTGCCGGCCTATAAACGGCTAAATGGCAGTGGAGGAACTTCGCCGCAACGTGCGCACTATCCGAGTCTATGCCAACTTTTCTGAGGCGGACCTAGATCACGAGTATGTTATGGTACGAGGTGTTAAGGTTCCTTTCTCTGCGAAGGTCATAAATGAGAAATACAAGTTGCCTGTTTTCGAGGGTTTAGACTATAAAGAGGAGATTGCTAGGAGGCAAAATGAGGATGGTCGGGATCCTATGGAGGAATTGCGGTTAAAGGTTTGTCCGGATGTGGCGTGGGTATTGAGGCCCTCTGGTGCGAGGAAAGAGTTAGTCACTACGACATGGACCGAGGATTGGAGAGTCCAATGCCGTTTTATTCAGAGTCGTTTGATCCCGAAGAATAATCTTACTCACTTTCAGATTAGTGATCTTGGGATGTTGTACGCATTGGCTTTCGGATTGAATGTTGATGTCGGTCAAGCTTTATTCGATGAAATTTCCATGAACCAGAAAGTATATACACGGAGTTTGATAGTGCCGCATTTGATTCATCAGTTATGTTTGGATGCGGGGGTTGCTGAGTATACATCTGACCACAGGACTAAGAGTTACCCCCCTATTCGTAGAGAGAAGGCTGTCCCCGTTTCTGAGCCTGGTCCCACATCGGCACCGCCTCAAGCCTCGGTTCTTTCTGGTTTATCTTCCTCCGAGATTACTCGGCACAGTATGGCTCATAGTTTGCGAGCGATGTTGAGTGATATCCGGGATGGCCAGGATAATATCTTATCGGTTTTGGAGTGTATAGTTGATGGGAGGCAACCGAGGGATCGGAGGGTATTCACTCCGAGTAATATGGATTATGTCTTCTCCGAGCGGATAGAGAGGTGATAGCTGAGGTGGTCAAGATGGAGGAGAAGCCCGAGTCAGATCACGGAGGATGAGCCCCGGTAGAGCTCTCTACTACATCCACTACGCACTGAGCCTACACCGGCGCCGCCCACTCGTTGTTGTACTACCCAGATCCTCCCATGTTGATGCTCCTGTTCTTTGAGACGACTCCGGGCTACCTTGAGTTTTTATTTGCTTTACCTCTTTCTGGTTGTTGCACTTTTAGATACATTTCATTCGATTTGGCTGTACCTATACATTGTGTTACATTACTTTTGGTTACTTTTCATGGTTTTTGTACTTTCTGGTTTCTCGTTCTGTGAATTGTGTTGACATATTTATTTGATGGTCGTATTTTTTTTCATCCGTTTGAATTATTATCTCTACTGCCATATTATACCCCGTTTCCCCCGAGTTTTCTGTCTTCTCGAGTGTTGCAGAGGTGGTTTTTATCGAGTACTCGTTGAGTTACGTTTGGACGTTTTTCCACGCTTGTTGCGAGCGTTGGCCTTTTCATGCTCCAGCCTGACCAACGGCTCGGTTTTCTACGCGAATCCAGCTAAGTTCTTCTCATTTTCCTTTCTACACAACATGAGGACATGTTGAGTTTTTAGGTGTGGGGGAGGGGATAGTTCGAATGCATATACGTTTAATTACTACGTTAGTTTGTTTATTATGCAAAATTATGCTCAATTTTCAACAAATTTTCAAAATTTTCCTATACTTGTGTTTTTGTTTTGTCCCGAGTAGGCAATTCGACGTGAAGTTCGTTGTTTTTGCAATCATCTATGCGATATTTCATATGTTTGATAAGTTAGTTGTTTCACCAAGTTTTACATTTCACGAGCCATAGTGAATGATGAGCTACTTTTATAAGTTATACCCGCTTTGGATTAGTAATTTTTGATTATCTTTTAAGTCGTGTGCTTAGTGCTACGTGCATATCGTGAGATTTATGATAGGTTGTATTTAGCTCCAAGTACGATATAATCGTGAATATCTAAACGCTTTGAATGTGATAAGTAACACGGACTAATGTCAATTAAAAGACAAGTTAATAGTTGGTTAAAAAGGGTGTGTCGAAAAGCTAGTCGATGATTTGAGTGTGATAGGGTATACCACGATGTCCTATACCACTATGATGACTAAAAGCTCACGGCAGCTTAGGAAAAGTCGCCTTATGATTGGAGTAAGGTAGGGTATTATCTCGAAATGTCCTATTCTCGCTATGAGGGCAATAGCTCCTTCTAATGTGTGTTTAAAGTGAATAAGTTAAATTAACTAAGAAATGGTTACTAAAATGAATAAGGCTTAGTTCTCGTTAATCTTATCCCCAAAGATAAACCGATAGATATGTTGTAGGGATTATCCTCTGAGTATTTCGTAAAGGCCCTAGATATATTCGATCATCTCTCTCGGGATATGTCACGCTTTGTAGGGTACATCTTATGAGTGTCATTTATAGCTAGTCCACGAGGGGGTATTAGCTAGTTTTGCTTTGAGTTATTCAAGTTTGGTTTTAGTGGAAGTTTTCTATGGCTATGCACTTACACGATGGTGAACACCTAAGTTATTGAATGTATGTTGTACTTGTTTGGATGCCTGTTTTCCTTTCTCGAGCCTAATCTTCGTTTTGTTTTGCTCGGGACGAGCAAAGTTTAAGTGTGGGGGAGTTGTTAAGGGTGAAAATCTATGTTTTATTATGATATACTTTACGATATTTTCCCTCTTAATTGGATTAATTGCATTATAAATGGCCCTCATATGGAAATATCGAGCATACTTGGTTTTTAAGGACTTAATCGCAATATTGAATAAATTATGTGTTTTCATTGTGAATTCTAATTAATTGGACTTTATTACAGTTTTGCGATGTTTTCCATGTGTTATAGGTATGTTCATTTCGTTCAAATAATGATCAAAAAGATTTGTTTCGAGCTAAGTGACTTAAAGGAAGAGATAATGCTGAAGTGGATTGAAGAAAAGAGATAAAGATGCAAAAATCGCATTCAAATCATGATGGCCGAACGCCCATGCTCCGCCCATATCAAACGAAAGGCCTCAAATAACGAACGAGCGCCCAAGGTGCTAAAAGTGATACAGAGAGTTTGAACGGGATCTCGAACGGGCGCCTGGCGGAGTTCAAGATAACGAACGAAAGCGCCCGCCAGATGAACGCCGTCCGTCCGCCGACTCGGGCTTGAGACCGACTTAATCTTCTATAAATACCTGCCTATTTCTGCACCCAAGGATACGAATTTCGACACACATAAACCCTAAACCCTAGGGGCGGCCTTGGCTGCGTTTCTTACACTTTTATTTCCAGTTTTTATGCAACTTTAAATTCGATCAAAGTAGGTTAGTTTTATGTCACTTTTCGCTTTTACAGGTTGTTTGAGGATGTTCGAGAGGCTAAAACCTCCATCAAACGAGAGTTGTGAAGCCATCGACGTGAATTGACTTCTTTATTTCGACTTTTACCGTGAGTATTTATTACGGTTGTTTCTTATCTATGCATATTTTTGTTTTAACGCAATTATATTGGAAGATATGTTGTGTGCTTGATATGTTATTGTTTGATGGAAATCTTGAATAGCATAGATCAACATAGATAAGAATAGTTCATTAGATTTACATTAACGGAAGTTAGTAAGTCTAGAAAACTAGATCGTTAACGTAAAAGTTGGCACCTTTGATCTCTTTAACGTGTTAATCTAGTATTGGAAGATACTAGGTTAATAGATGAACCGCCAAGGAATTAGGAGTTCATGTTTAGGTAAGGTAAATCACAACCTAATTAAATACCACGTAAAATCGAGATAGAGATCAATGCATGTTGATAGGTGGATCGATCCTCGCTTGTCTTTTATAAACTTGATTTACAATCCTCATAGTTTAGTTTAGATTCGTTAACCTATTTTCCTGCACTTTTAGTTTATTTTATCGCTTTCAAATCTCTCCTAGCATTGGATTAATCTCCTCCGACTAGTTATTTTCTCGCATATTTGTGTTTAGTTAGTTATTCGTTAGGTTAATAATCGTGACAATAAATTAATTAAAAACAAAAGCTAGGTTAACATTCGCCTAGTTCCCCAGTAGGATCGACCCGGCATTAACCTCTCATTTTTGATCCTTATACTTGAGGTTAACCGGTTTATAAATATTATCACTTGTTTATTCGCATTAGATAAATCCGGGACAAGTTTTTACGCCATTGATTGGGAACCCGGACGGTTTGCCTAGTTTTTGTTTTTGTGTGTGTTTTGTTTTCTGCTTTTCTGCTCGCTTTTTCTTTCTATTTTCTCGCGCTTTTAATCCTTGTTTTTAGGTCGATTTCTAGGATTTAACCTTTAAGTAGTTAGGAATTTAGTGTTTAGGATTAGGGTTAAAGTTCCTGCTTTGTGATTAGTTCTTTTCCTTTGTTTTTCCTGCTCTGCTTTCGCTATTTCTATCTCTCGCTTTGGAAATCGTTGCTCTCTCAGGAATTTTGCATATGAACGAAGGCGCCCATGCCTATGAACGCCCGTCCATTGTAAAATTTCAATCTCGCATCAATTCTTGACCTCCGACGAGCGCTCATATATTTGGACGCCCGTCCAAAAATTCTGAAAAAAATCGACGAAGCGCTCATACGTTGAACGCCCGTCTGCTTCGAAACCAGTGAGCACGCCGTCCATATTTTTGACGCCCGTCCGCCTCGCTTTTTTCCTCTTTCTTTCTTTTTCCCTAGGTCTTGATAATAGTTCTAGATTTCAAACCTTTTAGATAGATTCTTAGGTTCCTTTTCGTAGTTTAAGTTTTAATTTCAGTAGTTTTGTGTTTGTTCAATAGAGTTGGGTTTCGCTTATGCAAACTCGAAGTCGAAGGGCCATTACTCTTTACACTGACTCGAGCGGACCATAGTCGACTCCAACAGCGGAAACTTCGCTTTCACCGATCCTTCGGACGAAGAAAGCTCACCAACCAAGAAATTGAACAAAAGTTGAAAGAAGAAATCAAGAAATAGTAATAATGGCAAAGAGGATCGACGACGCTGGCGTGACTACGCCATGCCTGGTGCGCCATCGCTAACCCGGCTATAGTCTTGCCCGCCATTATCGCTCAAACCTTCGAGCTCAAGCCGTGGCTTATCCGTATGATGCAAAGATGCATCAATTTTTTACGGCTACCAATCGTAAAATCCGCATACCCACTTACACACGCTCTGTAGAGATATGCGGCACTACTCGCATCCAAGGTGTAAGTGAGGATGCTATCAAGCTCAAACTTTTTCCTTTTCCTTAAAAGGGAGGCGAAGGAATGGTATCACTCTTCCCCCCCGAATCCATCACTACATGGGCTGGACTCGAGAAGGAGTTTTTGAGTCAATATTTTCCACCCTCTAAGACGGCCCATTGCTTAAATGAAATTTTCACATTTTCTCGTAAGGAAAATGAATCGCTTTTCGAGGCCTGGAGGAGGTATAAATCTCTTCTTAGAAAGTGCCCCATCATGGCTTGCCTTTGGAGAGGTTAGTCATTACTTTCTTTAAGCGGATTGACCGAGCTCACCAAGGGCATGGTCAATAGTTCATCTCAAGGGACGCTTCAAGAAGACTCAGACGAAGGATGGGCATTGTTCAAGACATTGCCAAATATAACTATGCCCCATCCTATCGTGCAATTCAAGCTCCTCCTCCTCCTAAAGTGGAGGAAGTAAATGTTCAAAGTCTGATTGCCATGTTGCAGAGGCAGATGGCCAATCCTCAAACTCCAAATCCTGCGAATCGACTCTCTTCGCTTCGCAGAACCCTCAGTTCAGATTGCGAATCTTGGCTTTGTCGACCGTCACGTAAATGGCCAATGTCAATTAAACCCCAATTCTTCATACCAAGTCAATACTCGCCCATGTAGATGGACAAGACACTCAGTCCAATGCCAAAATCAAGGCGATAATATGGGGCATACTTCCGATTCTCGTCCTATGAATGGGCGAATCTCAAGTAAATGCGTTTCTATGGCCGTAACACCCAAAGGTTTAATCAACCATCCGCCAGACCAATTCCAACCAAGGGTTCAATCAAGCTCCCATTTTAATCCGAATTCGAGTTTTAATTGAATTCAAGTTTCAATAAGAACCCTGGTCCCGCTTCAAAACCAAAACTCAAATTTTTCCAAAGACACAAAGGTTCAATCGAAATTGGCCTTCTAATTCCAATTCCAATTTTCAAAATCGGTCCACCACCATACTCTTCAAACTTCCAACACTCTCAAAGTCCTCGAATTCAAATGATCTTAAGGTCGAATGGAACTCATTCAAAGAAGAGCAAAACAAGAATATTCAAATTCTAATGAGTACCAATAAGAATCTTGAGAGACAGATCGGGCAAATGGTCGAGCAATTAGCATCAAGACCCCCGGGCATCCGCCCGCTTTTACCGAAAAAAATCCTAAGGGTGGTCATGTTGCTCAGCCGATTTGAGCAAAGAATAAATGCACCGACTCGCACTCAACAACGATTATGGACAAGAGGAGGCCAAGATAATGAGTTTAAGAAGTGGTACACACCGAGTGGTCCCCCCGTTTCCGTGGAAACCACTAGCCCCTCCCGCCATTGATAAGGCAGAGGGAAGTTGAGCACCCATCATCCCCTTGGTCGCAAGCAAGTACTGTGTGGTCGATCCCCGATAGGTGAAAAGGTTGCAAATCCTCAAGTGGGACTCGAACACCCTGGCTGACCCTCGAGGACCGGTGGGAAAGAAAGTCGTGGTCGATCCTCGACTACGAAAGCCTCAAAAGACGGTTCGTGGAAGGATTTGGAAGACAAAGTCATCCGCACATCCTCAAAGAGAGTCTTTTCCGAGAGTGATCTCAAGAAGCTTCCGCTTCCACCGAGGAAGAGCAACATTCCATTGGTTGAAGACAAAAAGTACGAGAAGGTGCTCAACCTTCAAAAAATACTCAGTGAATCTGCCATTATCCGAGGTCTTGGTCGAGATGCCTAAGTATACAAAGTTCATCAAGGATGTTGTATCTTCCAAGAAGAAGTTAGCGTGAATGGACCAAGCGGTTGGTAAGGAGTGTTCTCTCGGTCAATAATGAAAGCTTACCAATCAAGAGAAGCGACCAGGGAAATTTGTGCTCACATTGCGATGGGAGGCCTAGTCTTCCCAAATTCCTTATGTGACTGGGCGCATCTATCGCCTTGATGCCATTGTCTCAGTGCAAGCAAATGGTTTACAAAGTCTTCTAGAACCCACGACCATGAACTTGCAGTCACTGATCGATCTTCCAAGAAAGCCTCAGGATCTTAAAGGATGTATTAGTTCAAATAGATAGGTTTACCTTTCCAGCTTGACTGGCACGCGCTTTTAGATATTGAGAGAAGTGAAAATGTTCCGTTAATTCTTGGAAGGCCTTTTCTATCTACAACTAGAGCCCTCATCGATTGTGATGGTGGGCATGTGACCATTCGGGTTGGTGACCGTGAGGTGAGCTATAGTGTTTCAAAATCTATCAATGCACCTTCCGGAGCTCCAACCGGCTTTTCCGCTGAGGAGACTTCGATGATTTCGACGACTTCATGGATAAGCAAGTCATGGTCAGAGAATCGAATATGAGCGACTAATTGATAAGTCGAATAGTCATGGTGTGGTCAATCTAGACCATTTAGCAAATGATTTCGAGGATGAGCTAAGAGAAGAAGCTTGGGCGTGAGGACCACTAAGTAAGCTCAACATGTTGAGTTGAAGAGTGGCGACCTTAAATCAAGTCTGAGGATCCTCCCTAGATTTGGCATCAAACCGTTACCTAAACATCTTAAGTATGTGTTTTTAAGAGAGGGTGACAAGCTTCCTTGATCGCTCTCGCCAAGCTATCTCGTCTGTAAGAGCTAAAACTGTTAAACGCCTTGCGCAAAAATGAAAAAGCCTTTGATGGCGGTGGGAGATATCCGAGGATATCTCCCGACATCCAGATGCACAAGATCAAGACCGAGGAGGGTGCAAAACGAAAGTTAGACAAAATTCGTAGAAGACTCAACCTCACATGCAAGAGGTAGTCAAGAAGGAGATCATTAAACTTCTAGATATGGGTATCATTTACGCCATTGTCGATGGTGAATGGGTTTCCCGACTCAGTAGTCCCCAAAAAGGGTGGGATTACTATTGAGAAGAATGAGAAGGGAGAAGAGATAGCATTGAGGCTCGCCACGAGCTATCGGGTCTCAGATGACTATAGAAAGCTCAATGAGGTCACACTAAAAGATCATTTTCCCTTCCATTCATTGACCGGATGCTTGAGCGCCTGGGGGGGGCACGATTCTATCGCTTCTGGATGGATATTCAGGATACTTCCAGATACCCATCGATCCTGCTGACCAAGAGAAGACCACTTTCACCGCCCCTATGGTACATTTGCCTACAAAGCGGATGCCATTTGGTCTCAGAATGCCCCACCCACCTTTCAAAGGTGTATGATGGCAATCTTTGACGGGCTAGTTGAAAAGTGTATGGAGATTTTTATGGATGATTTTTCGGTCTTTGGTCAATCCTTCGATGATTGCCTCGATAATCTTGATCATGTGTTGTCTAGATGTGTGGAAAAGGACTTAGTGCTTAATTGGGAGAAATGCCATTTCATGGTGGATGAAGGTATAGTCCTTGGCCACAAAGTGTCCGCCAAAGGTATAGTAAGTAGATAAGGCCAAGGTAGAAGCTATTGAGAAGATGAGTTATCCTAAGAATGTTCGGGAAGTCCGAGGTTTTCTCGACATGTCGGCTTCTATAGAGGTTCATCCAGACTTTTCAAAGATTGCCAAACCCCTGCCTACTTTACTCAAAGAAGACGTTACCTTTGATTTTGATGAGAATTGCAAGCGCCGCTTTGAAGAGCTTAAGAGTAGGCGATCTCGCCCCAATTCTTATATCGCCGATCGAACTTGCCTTTTGAACTTATGTGCGATGCATCCAACTATGCCGTTGGTGCGCTTTAGACAACGATCGAGGAAAGGTTCCACTTATCTACTACGCCACCACACGTTGAATCCTTCGCAGTTAACTATACGACTACCGGGGCGAATTATTGGCCGTAGTGTTTGCTATGGACAAGTTCCGTAGTTACTTGCTAGGTGCTCAAGTGATCGTGGTGGACTCGACCACGCCGCCTTGCGCGTTATCTCATGACCAAAAGGAAGCTAAACCGCGCTTATCGCGTTGGATACCGACCTCCAAGAATTTGACGCTCAAATCAAAGATAAGAAGGCGGCAAGAGAACGTAGTGGCGGATCATGTTTCTAGGGTGATAAGTGAGGAAAAGGGTGATCCTCAAGATATAGATCTTTACTTTCCTCCGAAAACATCATGTTAATCGATGGCCGCTTCCCGATGTTCCATGGTATTCGCCCATTGTGAATTACCTTCATGCCCGCTACCTTGACCCCGAGATGTCGTATCGTGAGAAGAAGAAGTTCTTCTCTGATATGAAATATTTCGCTTGGGATGAACCTTATTTGTTCAAGATATGCAAAGATGGTTTGCTTAGAGATGCTGCTCCTCGACCGGAGCAACGAGAGATTATCGAGCAATGCCATAGCGGACCCACAGTGGTCACTTTGGTCCTTGAAAACGGTTGCGAAGATCTTCCAAACCGGTTTCTATTGGCCTACGATCTTTAAGGACACGTAAGCTTTCGCAAAGCTTATGATAAGTGTCAAAGAACCGAACCCTAACAAGGCGCTTTTGACATGCCTTTGAAACCCATCTTAGAGTGCGAAGTCTTTGATGTATGGGGTATCGATTTTATGGGACCTTTCCCATCATCCTCGCGGTAACAAATACATCTTGGTTTGCGCCGACTATGTTTCGAAATGGGTGGAGGCGGTAGCCACTCCTCACAATGATCATAAACGGTCATGAAGTTCCTAAAAAGAATATCTTTGTGAGATTTGGGTGTCCTCGAGCCTTGATCGCTGATGAAGAACGCATTTTTGCAACCGACCTCTAGAAAAAGTTCTCGAAAGTATGGTGTACGCCATAAGACCGCACCCCATACCATCCGATGACTAGCGGTCGTTGAGCGAGCGAAGCAACCAAAGCATTAAAAGATCCTGGAGAAAATCGTGAATACCACCGCAAGGATCGAGTCTCGGTTGGATGATGTCTTATGGGCTTATAGGACCGCCTATAAAACTCCTATGGGTACATCACCATATCAAATGGTCTACGGAAACCGTGTCATCCGCCGTCGAGTTAGAGCATAGAGCGATTGGGCTACAAAGTTTCAACTTTGATTCCCAATCTTGTGGGAAACATCGACTACAAAGAGCTTACACGAGCCGGACGAGTTCGCACTCCAGGCCTATGAAAGTGCCAGATCAAAGAAAGATAAGATGAAACCGCTCCATGATGCGAAAATTAAGAAGCGAGAATTCGAGTCGGCGAACAAGTTCTCCTCTACAATTCTAGGTTACATTTGTTTCCTGGAAAGTTGAGGACTCGTTGGTCCGCCCTTTCGAGATTCTCCAAATCATTCCCGAGGCGCTCTAGAACTTCGTGGTTATAGCGGTGACCCGTTTCGAGTCAACGGTCAAAGGTGCAAACACTATATCGGTGAACCTAAAGAGGCATCTTTGATTGTTAAATTTCTCGATATTCTCGGATGTGGTGTTACTCGAGTCGAAGAATTTGACGAGTTATCACCCAACTTGTTCTCCGAGGATGACGGTAGTGATCTTTCTGAAGAAGTTCTAGCGGGTAGTGCTGATATGGAAGAGTTTGAAAGGGAGCGACAGCTGAAGCGTCATCAGAGGACTCAGAGTATGAAGAGGTCACCCATGGGGAGGTTCAAGCGTATGTGGAGGGCTATCAAAAATTTTCCCCCATGTGTGAGATGTCGCTTCGCAGCCACACCACTTGATCGAGCTTACACGAGGTAGTGGCTAGCGTAAAAGTCAAATGGCCGGATCCAGCCGAGCTTACACTATGTCGAGCTAACGACATAAACCAAAAGCGCTACTAGAGGCATCCTGGATATCCGTATTATATTCGTTACTCTCTTTGTGTGTCTATCTTTTTGTCAGTAGTTGTTCATGCTTTAAGCTAAGTCTAATTAAGTTTTGTCTGCTTTTATCGCTTTAGCATTCGGCTAGATATGAGTACGGTATTTTGCCGTAGGAGTTCCTCTCATTAGTAGGATTTCCCTTCTCACCGTTTCGGATGGACCTGGGGGCACGATAGTTCTGGATATAGATATAGATATTCTTACCCGCGTCAGGACCGTATAGATATAGATATAGTTTGGGGGCACGATATTCTTAAGTTGCAAAGGCGCTTTTTAGAAGACCGCATCGATCCTTAACGATGCAATGTCGACGGATTTAGCCCTAGTACTCGCAGGATGAGCATTTCCAGGTGAAGAGGCAAACATGATGATGATTGGGGTGTTCGTGATGACTATGACTTTCCTCCGGTGTTGATTTACTCCGCTGCTTTATCGTGGTTATAGATCGGCGTGAGCTTTATGATGACTAGCTATTGTTTCTTAGTTAGTTTTGTCTTCGCCGAGCTCCGACGTAAAAATGAAAGCGCTGAGAGTGAGGCAACCTATCGCTTGAGTTATGTTTTTCTCGCTTTTATGTCTTCGTTATGTCATTATTGTACTCGCTTGAATTTTATCAAGTATTAATAAAACTATCGATTTTATTTCCTTATGTGTGAAAAAATTGAATTTTGTGAGTTTCTCTGTTGGACGCCCGCTCACATGAATCGACGCCCGTCCGGACCTCAACCTAGATGGACGTTCGTCCACTAAAGTGGACGCCCGCTTACCAAAATCACTCCTATCCTCAGATGTGAAATTTCCCAATGGACGAAGCGCTTAACATTATGGACGCCCGCCCGCTTCATGTTGATTACAAGTGGACGCCCGTCTGCGTAGGATGGACGAGCGTCCGTCTCAGCCTATATATACCACTTCTGGCGTGAACCTCATTTTCGTGATTTTCAAACGGAAACCCGACTCCTCCTCCTCCAAACCTCAAATCTTCGCTTAAACCAAATTTGGCGATTCTTGTTGCAAAAGAACGCTCCTTGCACCGTCTTTTCATTCATCTAGTCCATTCTCTCCAACAATCAACGAAATTTGAAGAATCGGAGATTATTCAAATCATGGCCATTTGGACAAAATTTCAAATTTTGGGGCCAATCTTGGTGTTTCTGGGCTTCTAATCCATTCGATCATCATCCTCACATAGCATTTGGTAAGTCTATAGCAACTTTTCTCGATTCCATTCAAGTTTTTGAGAGTTCGATCTTCGGCTCGACTCATTTTCTTGAATATGCGCTCATACTGTTTTAATTTTCTTTTGTTGCTCTTCTCTTCCCAAATCCTGGTTATGATGATGATATGGTGTTCTTATGGCGGTTGTGGATGGTGTGGTCCTTTTGTGGTGTTTGTTTGGGTATTTTTGTTGACTTGAAATCCCGATTTGGACGATAAACGGGTAACCATTTGTGTGAATGGTTTAGTCTCATTATAAGTTTGACGATGGTGCGTAAGAAGGAAATTGTGAAGCGCACGGTAAAGGTTTGGCTAGGGAGAGCGGTAAACGTAAACGCCCCGAGATTGATCCATCCTAACCGGACCCGAATAGAGCGTAGTAGTCTTTAGAGATCCACCCCCCGCACATCTCAACGGGTCGGGACCAATTTACGGGATGAGTCTTCCTCCACCAAAACCGAGGAAGACGATGAGGTCCTCTCGTTAGAATGTCTCGAGGTACCCGAGGTGAGGAGTCGCCTGTAGAGCCGTGCCGCCTGTAGAGTTGAGGGTGGTGAGGAGAACGTTGTGCGAGAAGAACTCGAGCCGCGAGCACCTCCTAAGAAGAAGTCTAAGGTCATTATCCTCTTTCGATGCCTCGCCGATTTGTCAATCCCTTAGCTTATGGTGCCTACACTAGGCATTACTCTACCAGAGTCCGATTTTTGATAGAGAAGTGAAAGTTTCACAAGTTGATCCGGCGTTCGCAAAAATGTTACGGGCTAGGAAGTGGTCTGCCTTGACACAAGTTCCATCTACTCATGTGAATGATTCTATCGTCCGTGAATTCTATGCCAACTTTTCTCGAGGCGGACCTAGATCACGAGTATGTTATGGTACGAGGTGTTAAGGTTCCTTTCTCTCGCGGGTCATAAATGAGAAATACAAGTTGCCTGCTTTGAGGGTTTAGACTATAAAGAGGAGATTGCTAGGAGGCAAAATGAGGATGGTCGGGATCCTATGGAGGAATTGCGGTTAAAGGTTTGTCCGATGTGGCGTGGGTATTGAGGCCCTCTCCAGTGCGAGGAAAGAGTTAGTCACTACGACATGGACCGAGGATTGGAGAGTCCAATGCCGCTTTTATTCAGAGTCGCTTGATCCCAAGAATAATCTTACTCACTTTCAGATTAGTGATCTTGGGATGTTGTACGCATTGGCTTTCGGATTGAATGTTGATGTCGGTCAAGCTTTATTCGATGAAATTTCCATGAACCAGAAAGTATATACACGGAGTTTGATAGTGCCGCATTTGATTCATCGCTTATGTTTGATGCGGGGCCGAGTATATACATCCGACCACAGACTAAGAGTTACCCCCCATTCGTAGAGAGAAGGCTGTCCCCGTTTCTGAGCCTGGTCCCACATCGGCACCGCCTCAAGCCTCGGTTCTTTCTGGTTTATCTTCCTCCGAGATTACTCGGCACAGTATGGCTCATAGTTTGCGAGCGATGTTGAGTGATATCCGGGATGGCCAGGATAATATCTTATCGGTTTTGGAGTGTATAGTTGATGGGAGGCAACCGAGGGATCGGAGGGTATTCACTCCGAGTAATATGGATTATGTCTTCTCCGAGCGCATAGAGAGGGTGATAGCCGAGGTGGTGGGTCAAGATGGAGGAGAAGCCCGAGTCGACGCGGAGGATGAGCCCCGGTAGAGCCTCGCACTACATCCACTACGCAGACTGAGCCTACACCGACGCCGCCCATCGTTGTTTGCACCTACCCGATCCTCCCATGTTGATGCTCCTGCTGTCGAGACGACTCCGGCTACCTTGAGTTTTTATTTGCTTTACCTCTTCCTCGTTGTTGCACTTTTAGATACATTTCATTCGATTTGGTGCACTCTATACATTGTGTTACATTACTTTTGGTTACTTTTCATGGTTTTTGTACTTTCTGGTTTCTCGCTCGTGAATTGTGTTGACATATTTATTTGATGGTCGATTTTTTTTTCATCCGCTTGAATTATTATCTCTATCGCCATATTATCCCCGCTTCCCGAAGTTTTCTGCCTTCTCGAGTGTTGCAGAGGTGGTTTTTATCGAGTACTCGCTGAGTTACGCTTGGACGCTTTTCCACGCTTGTTGCGAGCGCTGGCCTTTTCATGCTCCACCGACCAACGGCTCGGTTTTCTACGCGAATCCAATCCAGCTAAGTTCTTCTCATTTTCCTTTCTACACAACACGAGGACATGTTGAGTTTTTAGGTGTGGGGAGGGATAGTTCGAATGCATATACGCTTAATTACTACGTTAGTTTGTTTATTATGCAAAATTATGCTCAATTTTCAACAAATTTTCAAAATTTTCCTATACTTGTGTTTTTGTTTTGTCCCGAGTAGGCAATTCGACGTGAAGTTCGTTGTTTTTGCAATCATCTATGCGATATTTCATATGTTTGATAAGTTAGTTGTTTCACCAAGTTTTACATTTCACTTGAGCCATAGTGAATGATGAGCTACTTTTATAAGTTATACCCGCTTTGGATTAGTAATTTTTGATTATCTTTTAAGTCGTGTGCTTAGTGCTACGTGCATATCGTGAGATTTATGATAGGTTGTATTTAGCTCCAAGTACGATATAATCGTGAATATCTAAACGCTTGAATGTGATAAGTAACACGGACTAATGTCAATTAAAAGACAAGTTAATAGTTGGTTAAAAAGGGTGTGTCGAAAGCTAGTCGATGATTTGAGTGTGATAGGGTATACCACGATGTCCTATACCACTATGATGACTAAAAGCTCACGCCAGCTAGGAAAAGCTGCCTTATGATTGGAGTAAGGTAGGGTATTATCTCGAAATGTCCTATTCTGCTATGAGGGCAATAGCTCCTTCTAATGTGTGTTTAAAGTGAATAAGTTAAATTAACTAAGAAATGGTTACGAAATGAATAAGGCTTAGTTCTCGTTAATCTTATCCCCAGTATAAACCGATAGATATGTTGTAGGGATTATCCTCTGAGTATTTTCGTAAAGGCCCTAGATATATTCGATCATCTCTCTCGGGATATGTCACGTTTGTAGGGTACATCTTATGAGTGTCATTTATAGCTAGTCCACGAGGGGGTATTAGCTAGTTTTGCTTTGAGTTATTCAAGTTTGGTTTTAGTGGAAGTTTTCTATGGCTATGCACTTACACGATGGTGAACACCTAAGTTATTGAATGTATGTTGTACTTGTTTGGATGCCTGCTTTCCTTTCTCGAGCCTAATCTTCGCTTTTGTTTTGCTCGGACGAGCAAAGTTTAAGTGTGGGGAGTTGTTAAGGGTGAAAATCTATGTTTTATTATGATATACTTTACGATATTTTCCCTCTTAATTGGATTAATTGCATTATAAATGGCCCTCATATGGAAATATCGAGCATACTTGGTTTTTAAGGACTTAATCGCAATATTGAATAAATTATGTGTTTTCATTGTGAATTCTAATTAATTGGACTTTATTACAGTTTTGCGATGTTTTCCATGTGTTATAGGTATGTTCATTTCGTTCAAATAATGATCAAAAAGATTTGTTTCGAGCTAAGTGACTTAAAGGAAGAGATAATGCTGAAGTGGATTGAAGAAAAGAGATAAAGATGCAAAAATCGCATTCAAATCATGATGGCCGAACGTCCATGCTCCGTCCATATCAAACGAGCGTCTGAAATAACGAACGAGCGTCCAAGGTGCTAAAAGTGATACAGAGAGTTTGAACGGGATCTGAACGGGCGTCTGAAGGGAGTTCAAGATAACGAACGAGCGTCCGCCAGGATGAACGCTCGTCCGTCCGCCGACTCAGTTGAGACCGACTTAATCTTCTATAAATACCTGCCTATTTCTGCACCCAAGGATACGAATTTCGACACACATAAACCCTAAACCCTAGGGGCGGCCTTGGCTGCGTTTCTTACACTTTTATTTCCAGTTTTTATGCAACTTTAAATTCGATCAAAGTAGGTTAGTTTTATGTCACTTTTCTGCTTTTCTGGGTTGCTGAGGATGTTCAGAGGCTAAAACCTCCATCAAACGAGAGTTGTGAAGCCATCGACGTGAATTGACTTCTTTATTTCGACTTTTACTGTGAGTATTTATTACGGTTGTTTCTTATCTATGCATATTTTTGTTTTAACGCAATTATATTGGAAGATATGTTGTGTGCTTGATATGTTATTGTTTGATGGAAATCTTGAATAGCATAGATCAACATAGATAAGAATAGTTCATTAGATTTACATTAACGGAAGTTAGTAAGTCTAGAAAACTAGATCGTTAACGTAAAAGTTGGCACCTTTGATCTCTTTAACGTGTTAATCTAGTATTGGAAGATACTAGGTTAATAGATGAACTGCCCAAGGAATTAGGAGTTCATGTTTAGGTAAGGTAAATCACAACCTAATTAAATACCACGTAAAATCGAGATAGGAGATCAATGCATGTTGATAGGTGGATCGATCCTCGTTTGTCTTTTATAAACTTGATTTACAATCCTCATAGTTTAGTTTAGATTCGTTAACCTATTTTCCTGCACTTTTAGTTTATTTTATCGCTTTCAAATCTCTCCTAGCATTGGATTAATCTCCTCCGACTAGTTATTTTCTCACATATTTGTGTTTAGTTAGTTATTCGTTAGGTTAATAATCGTGACAATAAATTAATTAAAACAAAAAAGCTAGGGTTAACATTCGCCTAGTTCCTCGTAGATCGACCCGGCATTAACCTCTGTACTACGATCCTTATACTTGAGGTTAACCGGTTTATAAATATTATCACTTGTTTATTCGCATTAGATAAATCCGGGACAATATGTTGTTTTGTGTGCTTTTGGGGTGAGAAGACGAACAGGTTGTCCTTGAGCTCGTTGAGGAGTTCGATGATGTTTTGATGACGTTGATGCTGATGATGCTTTCTTTTACTTTCTTTTAAAGGTTGTACTATAGTATGTTGTAGATTCTTAAATAACATGTTGTACTTTTATTCCAAGTTTGTAAGACAAGGGTTGTATCTTTATTTTGTAACATCGTACGTTGTAAGTTTTATCTCGTTGTTGTAAGCTTTTCCTTTCTACCCCTAGTCGGTTTGTATTATATTCTAGTAGCATTTATGATTTTACCCGAGCCTTTTGGGCTTCCGTTGTTTTAATTATGATACTGACGACGTAGGTCGGGCGATAATATTGGATTTATTTAATGTTATACGCGCCGAACGCTCTCTTCCGGATAAGGGCTCGGTATCCGGGAGCGGGCGTTATAGATTGGTATCGAGAGAAGCGCTCCTTGCTTTTCTAGGCATCCATCTCTCCATTCCTTAAGATAAGACTTCTTTAGACCACTTAGTAACCATTCCGACTTCCTTGATCTTTCAGAATGGTAGGAACCCGTAGAAGTTTCTTTACTAACCTAAGTTCTGTTCTCAAGATAAGGTATCTTGGATCTTTTAGAACCTTTCTGATCTCTCTTGTTCTTTGTGGTAATTTTCGTAAAGCTAATAATCCTTATACCATTGTTAGTTTTCACTAGATCCTAGTGAAGAGTCTTCTTAGGCGAAGGTTAGGTTGAGTTCTAAGCTCACATCTTTTATGTGATGCCCTCAAGTTTGTTCCTTCTCGGATCCTTAATAGAATCCCTATCTTCTTTCGACCTTTCAGACTTTTCTCTCTTTACTCTTTTCTTGGAGGATTTAAAGTTTTCTTATTGCAACCTTTTGATTTAATCATTTCTTTGATTTTATAGTTTGGTGTTATGCAAAACGAGTAAACGATTTTGTTCACGTTTCTATATGTCTTTTAATATCATTTCTGATGTTTCAAAAAAAAAAATCTGTAAATTTGCAGTCACTTAGAAAATTGCCTTCTACAATTTCTCTTTTGGCATCAACTTAGTTTTCAATAGTGTTCATAAATTGTTTAACAATGAGGAGTACTCTGTTCAGAAAATTCTGCAGCGGTACTCTTACTTATGAATCTGTTTTGAATAAGCTAAATACCTCCAAATGACTTGAATTTTTGATATGTTGTAGAAAACTTTCTACTCTGCAATTTTTGTTTTGGAGTCAAGTGCAAATTCTTTCTGGTTTGAGTATAATCTGCAAAACAATGCAGATTATAAATTTCTGAAATTTTTGACAGCTTGCAGCAAATGATTTAAAATAATTATTTTAACCAACTTATGCTTTTCCAAAAATTCTGAATTTTGAGTAGAATATGTAAAACCTGTATACCTACAACTTTTCTTTTTACATCAGGTTCAAAATCAGTTCGGTGTGTTCTATGCAAGTCAATCATTTCATGGTTGATGTATGTACTTAAACTTTTAAAACCATTTAAGTACCTGTGCATGAAAGGCTAGACAACATTCTTTCACCTTGGAAGTTTAGGTGTGGGGTTATAGGTGTTGGGAAGGCTTTGTAGTATAAGATTTTTAACTTAGTTGTTAGCCAAAATAAGAAGTTTAGTAAGTAGGTATTAAGTGTTGTAAATTTAATACCCTTCTGTGACAAGAAACAATTACATGGTGACTTTCCAATCCCACGTTTTCTTTGACGAAGTGCTCTTTTATAATCATTGGTTTCATACTTAGTTACCTCTAATTTCAAATGTTTTCCCATGCATACTATTTGTAACCAATGTGCTTGCTAGATCATCCATTTGAAACTTTTTGAACTCGGTAAAAGTCCTTTCAGTGCGAAGTTTTGTTTTCCTAGTGTGCACATACTTTGATGTGTCTTATTTTTTTATGAAGATATTTTTATCATGTCAAATGCTGGACTTAAGGAAATAAGTTTCTCATCCTTCAAACTTTTGAACTGACAATTGCATACCCTTCCAATGCATCATGTTTAGTAAATTCGGGACAATACACTTTTGCATCCTAGTGATTACCTTTAATGCATCCCCTACACGATGTTTTAGTGCAGAAGACTTTTTGTTTAAAGACTCAACTCTTTTATTAGAATTTTATACCATTTCGATAACAGGTTGAAAGATCAAACTTTCTCAAAACATCCATTTTAATTACATATCCTTTTGTCTTCCGGTAAGTATACGTGAACAATCATTTCTTGCCTAAGTGTCATTTAATAGCTCCAGACTACTTTTAGAAAATTATATATATGCATATGTTCAAAAGTCCTATCGATAATTACTTTCAAAGTACTGCATCTTTTACTCCCTTACGATTTTTTTTTTTTTGACCAAGCAAGTAGTCGAACCTCTTTTACGTCTCATGCCTGCAACTTATTTTGTTAAGAGTATTCCTCGACAAAATTTGCTACAAGTGTTAAGTTGTTTTGTCTTATTTCAAACCTTCCTTCTTCAAATTGGAAGAAATGGCTTTGTGATTTATTTTTTTAACAAAGGGCTGTCCTCATTCCTTTGAACATTTGCACCCTTGATGCAAACCTTTTAACAATTTCACAATAGCCCTTCTTGTGTTAGTCTTTGAACGACACGAAAACATGTAATATTTGAAACTCTTGTGTTTTCTTTACACAGTCGTCACTTATTTTCACGATGCACTTCTTCGATTTACCTTTATCATTGAACCTTTGGAGAAGATGTTCCCCGCTTTCAAAAAAAAAAATTAACTGCAATGGATGTTGAAAGAAATAGAAAATGCATTCTCTGAGTTCATTTACGTTCTTTTCCACGTTATCATTCATGACCTCTTCGCAACATTTCTTCAATTTACTTGGATTTTCATCATGAAAACTTTCGAGAGAATATTACTCATCTTCAAAAAAATTTATTATATATATATATATATATATATATATATATATATATATATATATATATATATATATATATATATATATATATGTACATATTGAATAAGATTTGAAACAACTTCTACTTCCAGACCTTTTCATTGAACTCTTTAATAGCTAAGTAAGAAAATTTATTCTTTTGCATTCAATCATACTCTTTACTTCAAGGGAAAGGAAAATGTTTTCAATATGGATTATATAGGATGATCTTTTTGGTTGCAACAAATGTCCCAAAGATAGAGCTTTTGTTTTATCGATTTTATCACAAGTGGCCTCATCTTGGTAAATTTTATATGTCATCCATTTTGTGTTATCCAAACAAATGTTTTACTATATGCATGTGAACCAAGTTCAAACCATCTTTCATTTTGTGTTACGCGTCTCAAAATTTCCCATTTGTTATTTCCTTTAGTAGTTTCAGTTTTCAAAAGATTTTTATAACCATTCCTACCTTTCTTCTGGAATCAAGGTAAGAATAAGTTTAAAACATTGTTTCTTGTATATGTTTTGCTTAAAAATAAATCCTTTTACAACTCCAATCTTACTTGGACGATAAAATTATGGTTCTTTTATAAACTCACTCATCAAAAGTTGTTTTCTTGTCTATAGAAAGCCTTATAAGTTTGATAGAAGATGTTTATATGGTTTCCTTTTTGAAGACTAGTAAAGATTGAAGTATGTCTATGGTTTGGGTGTGCTATAGATGGTTTAGTGCTGGATTGATAACAAGACGGAGTTGAAGTTCCTTAAGTTAATAGCTAGTTTCTTGAAGGTAAGGCGGATGTATAGGTCAAAGCAACCCTCGTATAAGTATGGAAACAGCTGTAAGGGTGACAAATGGACGAAGAACCTGGAAGAATACTACTTGTTAATTAGTGGATTGATGTATGACTTTTGGGACAAAGTGTTATAGGAGGAGCTTAAGAAGTTAGATAGTAGATTTGAGTATAAGGTAGATGAAAGGTGTGAATAAGCTAAGAGGAGTGCTGGGGTCTGTAGTACAAGATTAGTTGTGTTGGACGCCTTGAAGTCTGGACGATGAAAATACAAAGGTTCAAATCAGTTGGAGATAACGTTTTGTTTGAAGGTGAACTAAAAAGTAGGCAAGCTGGTATCTAAAATGTAAGAGGAGTTGGTTCTGGCAAGTTTCGAGGGCGAAACTTCTTTAAGGGGGGAAGGATGTAACATCCCGACTTTTCGGAAAATGGCAAAAGTGGCATTTAACAAAATGCGGATTTTATTTTATTTAGTTAAAGGATTTAAAGTATGTATATATATGTATTCGAAATATATATAAGAAAAAGAAAAGAAAAGAAAGGGAATTAATTTTGGGAGTTATGAATTAATAACTATATATTTCTTTATTATTATTATTATTTTATTTTAGGAGGTTTATTTTGGGGAAATAACCTCCCCACTAATCAAAAGGGAAATTAATCAGAAGCTTGAGCGTTAAAAATTCTGGGGTTGAGAGCAAGGAAGAAGGAGGAGAGGTTTTCTCAATTTCACGGTCCGTTTCTACTCCGATTTCGGTTTCGTCTGCGGCAGGAGCATCGTGAGATTTCGAGGATCGTGTTGATACCAAGTTTTCCAAGTTTCTTAAAGGTAAGAAATTAACCCTAATCTTGGTTTCTTCGTGTTTTGATCACGTCTGGTGTAAAGAGTTGTTAAATTCATAGCTTTGAGTGTTAGAAACCTTAATCCTAATCGGTTCTTGGATTGGTTATGGATTGGATAGGGTTTTGTTGGAATCCTTGAGGAGTGCCTGCATTTTTTTCTGAAGTGTTTCTTGGGGTTGTGCTTTGAAAGGTAAGGAAATCTTCTCTATTGCATTAGTTATGATTTGAGGGATTAGGACCTTGCTTCAAGGTGCTTTGGTGATGAAAGCATGCTTTTATGTGATCTTACTTTTGTTAGATGATATGGGATAATTAAGGTGTTGTTTTTCCACTTGCTTTGAGGCTTAGAATGAGGTTAAGCTTGGTTGGAATTGAGTAGAAATCGTAGAGTCTGTAAAATCGCTTTCCGCATGTGCAGACAGGTCCATCCGCACGGATGTATCACTCATCCGCACGGATATTTCATCGAATCGAATCGAGAGATTAGTATGTGTGTTCTATCCGTGACGGATAGAGCAGCTTTATCCGCCTGGATAGAATCTTCTATCCGTCCGGATGGGGCCCTTAAGTGCTGTTTTCCCTTTATGTGTCTTTAAGCCACGAGATGGGTTCTAAATGTTATTCTTTGATGTAAAAATACTAAATGAACATGAACAAGCCATGATTTAGCTTCTGATGCGTTTAGTTCCGGCACCGAATGTACTCTTCAAGGGAGTTGAAGTTCGGGACCGTCGGAAGAATATGATTGGCCTGTGCTTTGATGAATTAGTATTCATCAATGTCTGTGTATATGTTAGGTTTTGTCCGTGTCAAGCGGTTCAGAAGAGTAGTATGTGTGAGGGAGATTAATTGAAAACACTTGGGTGGCTAGTTAATAACCTAATAAACAACGTGACTTGACTAGTAAAAGATTAAACAACATGTCTCTCTTGGATAGCACCGCACTATATCGCGATGTGTGTCTACAGCGAGATAAAGCGAACAACGCCGCCGCCTATAAACGGCTAAATGGCGGTGGAGGAACTTCGCCGCATAACGTGCGCACTATCGAGTCTACCTATCCTGAGACTCCGTGGATATTGGTGTGATCCACTAATATGTTGCCAAGAGTGTCCCAAAGCGTGGATACGCCAGAAGTGCCTCGAGAGCGGGTTGTAACAAAGATAAGTTAAGTTAGAACGTTTAGTCACAACACGTTGATGAGCATGAAGTG
This sequence comes from Gentiana macrophylla, assembly GCA_026214975.1. Taxonomy (NCBI): domain Eukaryota; kingdom Viridiplantae; phylum Streptophyta; class Magnoliopsida; order Gentianales; family Gentianaceae; genus Gentiana; species Gentiana macrophylla. Next base: position 91,955,356 of record CM047816.1, read on the forward strand.
AACCCTCAGAATGGAGTCGGTCAAACCAAGATAACGTAATAACTATGTAAACCTTTCTTGTGAAATCTGGTTAATGCAATAGCTTCATTTTCTTTACTAAGTACTTTGTACTTACCTTAATTGCATATGTTGTTTTGTGTGCTTTTGGGGTGAGAAGACGAACATGTTGTCCTTGAGCTCGCTGAGGAGTTCGATGATGTTTTGATGACGTTGATCTTGATGATGCTTTCTTTTACTTTCTTTTAAAGGTTGTACTATAGTATGTTGTAGATTCTTAAATAACATGTTGTACTTTTATTCCAAGTTTGTAAGACAAGAGGTTGTATCTTTTATTTTGTAACATCATACGTTGTAAGTTTTATCTCGTTGTTGTAAGCTTTTCCTTCTACCCTAGTCGGTTTGTATTCTATTCTAAGAGCATTTATGATTTTACCCGAGCCTTTTGGGCTTCCGTTGTTTTAATTATGATCGACGACGTAGAGGTCTGGCGATAATATTGGATTTATTTAATGTTATACGCTACGAACGCTCTCTTACCGATAGCGCCAGATCCTGAGGAGGCGGGGCGTTACGAGTACTCTGATTTAATCAATAATAATCATATGAAGAAAGAGTACCGAGTTTTAAAGAAGGGTAAGAACTCAGTTAATGCTCTTAAAGCTGAAAACTGAGGAACCCAATCTACTCGATTTCAAGCTCACAGAGATTCAAACTAAAGAAGAATCTAATCGTTAGTAAGCAAGCAATATAATTGGATGAAGAAAGAGAAAGAATTATAAAATATAGTGAAGTAATGATGATAAAGTTGAAAAGTTGTATTGAAATTTGTGTAGTTAAAGTAATGATTGTTGATTTAAAATATTATATTGAAAAAGTAATGGTTAAATAGTGAATGAAACAGAAAAGTGATGGATTAATATTATTTTATTTGTTGATGCTGATTGATTGATGAAAGAATTTATAATAAAATAATAGAATTAATAAAATAATAATAAATAAGTTAGTGTGGTGAATAAAATATTGGTTTGGGATCCCAGTATGGCACGATACCTTACACGGCTTCTCGGAGCGAAGCAGTTATGGAATGAATCATCTGCCGCAATATATAGAGGGGGACCAGTTATGGCAGGAAACCTTACGCGCCTTCTCGGAGCGAGTGGGTATGGAATGTAATGAACTATTTGTATTTAGGTTTTCTGTTCATGCCTTCTCGGAGCGAGGAATGAACTATTTGTATTTAGCTTTTCTGTTCAAATCTTCTATTATACATAGAGTTTACATCTAAAGATGTGGTTTAAGGTTATTGCGGTGAGATTCTCTCCCAGATCTACTGCGTAGTTTATTATTATTATTATTATTGTTATTATCATCAGTTGTAGTTTTAATAATAATATATGGTTTTGTTGTGGTGAGGTTGTTTCCCAGATACGGATTGACTGCGCGAATTTCTGAGGGACATTTGGGCAGAGCGATGATGTCTACAGTGGGGGGGTCTGTGTCTGTACCTACATCTTCGTCGTCGTCGTTGTGTTTGCGGTCCCTGGACGATTATGTGGGGAAACCAGTAGAGGGTTCCCAAAACATACCTTACGAGGGTTCGTCTGATCCCATCTACTTCTCGGTTGATGATCTCGATTCGCATATGCAAAATTTACGCCTAGATGAGGAGGACCTGGTATTTGTAATTACTTGCTTCAATGTGTGTGTTTTTAATTTTTTCTCAACTGCTGTCTTTATATTTGAAATCAACCAGTGTTGTATGCAGCAGATTACTTGAATTTCTTGATTATTGATGGAAATTTCGTGGCCTCTGCTCCTTTTTTTTAGTGTGTTTTCTCTCATATTTTCCTCTTGGTTGTTGTTTCAGTTGATGGATGTGCTTCCTGTTATGCGTCGCACTTTCCATTACGGTCAATGGTCTTTACTGCAACGTTACTGCTGCTCAAAGGGTTATTTAGTTTATTTTCTTTGAACCTTTGTCTATCCTATTGTTTATATTTTTTTTTTCTTTTACTTATACTGCTTACCTATTCCATACCCTTGACTTTGTTACCAGTTATAATCATCGATATTAAAGAGGCTTTAGAAAATGAACTTGCTGCAATGTGTGTCTGGTTCCTTTTCATTGATGTTCCCACCCACGTCAAGGTTTGATTTTGACGATTATATATGTTTTGTGCTGGTTTTTTCTACTCAAGTAGTAATGAGAGCACATGTATGTTGTTGGAGTTTTTTCGCTGTCTTAATTTGCTTAGTCTTCTGAATGATGCAATTGCTTCCTGCAGGAGGGTGTTGCTTGGGCTCTGAAAGACATTTGCTCTAGAACTTCTGAGGCGGCTACAAATATGCATATTGATGAGGTTTGTGTGCGTAACAGTTCATTTTATTTATTTATAATTATTCTCTTGCTATTGCTTATCACGGATTTAATTTTCCAGGAGAGTGTCACTCGACATGCTCCAACAAAGATGTCATCCTTTGATCAGGTTGGTTTGTGTTGTGTTGTGTTGTGTGACTCGGTCGCACGCACGGTGAGTCACTTGCCTGTGAAGGACTGATTGTTTTTCCATGTGAAGGAGTCTGTAAACGCTTTATTGATAGATGTTCTTTGCTCAAAAAATGAGGAGGTTCTAAGACAAGTATGCTGTAGCCTTGGTTTCGTGGGCTAAGTGTAGGAGTTACCAGGCAGTCTCTTTTGGTAATGGTATCCAAAAGAAACTTATTCAACTTTCCCGCGAGTGAGTAGTTATTGTCACAGCATAGCATGTGGAATGAAATTATTATCATTATCATTATTGTTGTTGTTTTGATGTCATTACTCTGACTTATGTGTTTTCTTTCAGTTTCAAGTGTGATTCACCTGTGCTCGCTCATATATTTTTTGCCATTAGTAGAATCGGCATGTTTAACAAAGGCATGAGGGAGGTATGTTTTCTTAGCTTGTTGTATTAATGTTCTGTTGTTATTTCAAATATGCTATTGTACCCTCAAGTATTGTTCCAATACAATGTTTAACGAGCTAATAGCAAGAATGATCCTCCATCTTTACCGAAAAGATATGACCCAGCCTCTTTTTTGGCTTGACCGGTCCTATCTTTAATTTTTTTTTTAGAGAATGGTCCTCATCTTTACCGAAAAGCTTTAGGTGTGACCAATCCCTCATCTTTCATTTTTTTTGCAACTTTGGTCTATTAAGTCACCACCTTTTGGTAAAGATGGGGGATCATTGTTGAAAAAAAAAATTGAAAGATGGCGGACTGGTCAAACCAAAACAAAGATGTAATTTAGCCATCTTCTTTTGTTTAGGTGTGACCAGTCCCTCATCTTTCATCTTTTTTTGCAACATTGGTCTAGTAAGTCAAACTTTTTGGTAAAGATGGGGGACCATTCTTGCAAAAGAAAAAAAATTAGAAAGATGGGGGACTGTCAAACCAAAACGAAAGAAGAAGGGTAAGTTGTAGCTTTTTGGTGAAGATGAGGGACCATTCTTGCAAAATAAATGAAACATGAGGGACTGGTCAAACCAAAGCGAAAGAAGATGACTAAGTCACAACTTTTCTAAAAAATGGAGGACCATTCTTTCTATTAGCTCCAATGACACATCCAAGTTAATGTTTTAGCCTGCTTCAAATATTTAGTTTTTAATGCAGTATTTGCATCGTTATATGTTTTATTTATTTTTATTCTATATAGAAAATCATCGAAGCTGAGTTCTCTGATGGTTTTTTACGGAGAATCTTGAGCAGAGAAGGCCATCGCAACTCTTCCTTCGAGGCAGAAGCTTACTATATGGTTTATACCATTGATCGAGGACAGTGCAGCGACGAGTTATGGGTATGGTTTGTGCGATTGTTCTTTTTTTAGTATTATTGTTGTTATGGAATAGAGATATGATTGATTTAAATTGTGTTTCTCTCTCTCGGGATGGCAGAAATACTTAAAGGATCACTTGATGCCTCATGTAGTTGATCGGTGTTTTGCTTGTAACATTAATGTGATGAGAGCCCGTGCATGTGTTATTTCGAGCTTTATTGCTAAAGCATCACCTCGCTGTATCAAGTACGTATTTTTTTCATTTTTAATTTATACCGAACCTCAAGTTATAGACCTACTTTTTGGTTCTCCTTGTGTATCGCTTTTTGGTTGTGTTAGGGAACTGGTTGATTTGGGCTGTTTAAGGACTTTGATCCGTTTGCTTACTAACGACGATCTAACCATTAAAGATTATTGTTTCGAAGCGGTTGAGACTATTTTGAGCCTTGGGGATGCTGACCCGAGCAAGAACGAATATGCTAAGATGATTGATGACCTTACCAAGGAGTGGGGTCATATCCACGAGTGGGGAGTATTTTTTGTCAACAATCCACAAGCCTACAAAAACCTTGTTGTTAAAGGATCATGCATCATGAAGAAGTATCGTCCTGATAAGTACCTAGAGTGGCTTAAATGGCAAGAATATTTAGGTGCTCGGGTGAGTTGAATGGGACAATATTGTATTAGTAAGTGAGCCGTGCTTGTTTTTAATGCATGTTAGTTAATGTGTGCAGAGTATTCTGAATAAGGGAGTTTGGGACAATGGGTACGATTGTCTGTATTACCCGGGCTGCCTGCAAGTGTGAGTGATGTAATAAAAGAGTGACTTAAAACTGGATGAGATATGTTGTAAAATAGTCATGTGTTTTTATAACCAGGTGTTAAACCAAGAATATTTGTATCATGTCTATCAGGAGGCTTCTAATTGAAATGAGGCCTGTGGTTTCTTCATTGGGAGATTTGTTTGCCAGATTGTTTGTCATTTTTTTGAGTCAGTGGGAGATTTTATCAAACACTTTGTGCCATTACTTACTGTTGTAACCCTAATATTTTGAGGCTGATTACGTCAAAAAGTTATTTTATGTTGGTCCAGTACCAATTAATTAAGGGAGTCTTTATTTGCACAACAAATCTATTACTGTACCACTTTAAAATTAAAAAATGTATCATCTACCAATTGCACCACATGTATTATTTGAGAAGTACTAAATCTACATCTACACCCTATTTTCTAAAATAAAAAAACTTTTGTCAAGCATTTTTTATTTGCTCCAAATTTTATTATTTGCATTTCCTCATCCACACTTTTAAAATTAACAAACTCCCCCTCCCATTAACCGTCCCCTCCCACCCCCTTCTTTCTCTTTCTTCCTCGTATCTGTATTCTTCTGCTAATTTTTTTTTTGCATTTGTTCTTTATTTAAAACTGCTCATGATGGGGCTGTTTTTTTTTGTGTGGCATGGATTTAAGGTGTTGGGATGGGTTTCACTCATGACAAGGGTAGAGGGATTTAGATCGGGGGGTGGGGGTGGGTGGGTGTGTGTTTCAGATCGGTGGGAGTCGGGAGAGGGGAGCAGAGGATGAAGGAACAGGGATAGTAGGCATATCGAGGTGGCCATTATTACGAGTCACGGCCTAAAGCAAGCTTCATTTTCCTCCATTTGCTTTCCATCACCAGATTCACCACACAAAGATATGGGATTTTGATTCTTACAGAAGAAAATAAAATCTGGGTTTTGTAGAAAAATGCAAGAATTGAAACGGGTTTGGTTTTGATTTTTGTTTCAAGAATCACAAGTTTATGCTTTGGCTATATATGATTTCTCCTGTAGTATGTTCTTGTTCATGAACATCACCCCCTCTTGTCTTGGCTTTTGTGTTGTTTTACCTATGAACAACGGTAGAAGCGGTTGGTTTCTGGTGTGGGGTTCGGGTTTCAGGTGAGGGGATGGAGAATGGTAGTTGGAGATAAAATGGTTTAAGATGAAGGATGATGGAGATGGTGGAAGTGGATGGTGGTGGGCGGAGGACATGGATGAAGATGGATCGATTTATTATTTTGGAAGTGTTGGAGGACTACATTGTGTAATAAAATTGGTGTGGAATAGTATTAAATGGTGGTGTAAACGTAAAAAATGTGGTGTAAATATAAAATTAAAATGTTTAAAAATCAATGTGGTGTAAAAGTAGATTTTATCTTTTAAATATTGTGTGAAGTATAAAATTGTGTAGCGATAAGTTTGTTGTGGTGCGAATAAAGACTCTACTAATTAAAGTACCTGTCATCCTTTTATACCAATTATAATTTTTTGAGTGCGTGCTTTTTCCCCACATTGTCTCAATTCCCCAACTCCGAAAGACCGTCCATGAGCTCGATGGCCTCACAAACTTACCATTAAGATCTATTAGTGGATCAACACTATTAACCATCTTGAAAAACTTCAACTTCTTAAATTGTCTGTTCTTGTATAAAGTTGTAACATCCCGGATTTTCTAAAATGGCAATTTTGTCCTTTAAGTGCAATATGGAATTTAATCCTGCTTAATTCCTATTTTTGATATATAATAATAATAAATAAATAATTAATTATAAAAAACGATATAACTACTTGAAGTCGGCTGAAATTCAGCCATGGAAGAAGCAGGACCAGGAGGCCACGGAGGTCTTCAATACATCCACAAATTTGGAATCAAAACAGAAACGTGAAGAACATGATGGAAATATTTATTTTCACCCGCATGGTGGACTGAATCGGTGTGCAGACCGTCGTGATTGTGTCTGCAACTTCAGAGGTTCGGCCGGGAGGAGTGGAGGCCGGATTGACCTGGGAACGCCGGCGAAATTGAACCAAGCTGCAACAACGGCGTACTTGGAGGTTGAATTTGGGAAGAAGCTGTCAGCATAGCATGCTACTTAGTCAATACGAGTCCTCACACACGTGTGCCCAGAAAGAAGTAGTGAGCCGAGGCGTCAAGAATAAGGCGAGGTCTACAGAATCCATACCGAATCTTCCGTAACATGATTGCTTCGGGGAAAGACTTTCTTTCATCTGCTTCACTGTGATAGCTTAGCATCGGGCAAAGTTGGATAGCCTAGTTCCAACATCCAAATAGCCATAGGAGAAGCTAGGCTAGCTTTGAAACATGGTCTAGAACAGAATCAAGATATAGAACAGCATCATGGCCGCCCCTCCCCTAAGGCCTTCGAGACCCGGGTCTTAGGCCCAACTGTACATGTTTCGTTAAAAGAAAAAAAAATCGTGTAGATTTAATCCGATCCAACCTAAAATAATATGTTAATTTTCTCTTTTGATAAAGGCCCAAATTTTTTTTACTCTAATTGTTAAAGGCCTCAATAAAAAATTTTACTTGACAAAAAAATAGATATATACAAACAAGTTTTATTATTTTTTGCATTTACGGATGTTAAAAACACAATAAGTGTTGGAAAAAATATAGTATTTAGGATTTGACAGAGAACTATAAACTCCAAGGCACGTTAATAACGTTGTTTTTTAAGAGATGTTTTGTCCCACACGATTTGTCACTAAGGGATCAAATGAAAATCTCTTCGAGGATACAATGGGGTATTTGATTCAAATGTGACTTGTTTGAATCAAACCCGAGAACATTCAAAGTTTTTCTAATGATGTTGTCAAATTTATGGATTTTCGTCTTCATACTTATGCCTTTTAGAGGTTGCAAGTACCCCATAAACGAATGGATATACTCCTTGCACGAAAGGGTAGGGTTGCCACTGTTCACCGGATGAAAGCATGCAACCCCGCTTCGCTATGATAACATTAATTAAATGCGGCAACTCGTATGCAAACGATAACCAAAATATTTATTTATGAAAAAATATCTAACAATAAGTATGTTTTAAAAAAAAACAATTTCAACTAAAAGGCCCAATTCGGGGACTTGGTCTTAGGCCCAATAAAAACGAGGGCCGGCCCTGAACAGCATCCCCATCCGCAGACACATAAGCAAGGATCAATCTCAAGATATCAATTGAGGCGTGGTGCAGCAAGCTGCTTTGAATACTCGTGATATTGAGGGTTTTCGGTAAAGGATGTAGGATCTCAGATCTAAACGAATTAGATCTATGCGCAGCGGATGGATCACGATTCGTATATCATAACACATAATTAAAGGACTTAAACTACTACAAGGGGGTTAAGATCATGTTACCAATACCGGGAAGAGAAGCCTTGATCTTCTGATGTGTTCTCCAAACTGCGGTTGGTGGACACCCTTCTTGATAAACGAACCTCCTTGATATGCAACACCAAGAAAAACTTAAAGTTTTTCTTCTACTAAAACCCTAGACAAGAAAAACAATTTTTTCTCTCCTTTTACAAGTGGTGGTCGAAATTATGCCATTCCATGAGGCTTGGGAGAACTCTCTTTGTATAGGAGAGTAATCCTTATCCTCCAATGATTAAATAATTAAGAGATAATTATTACATTAATCCTTTTTTCAAATAAAAGATAAATAAAATAATTATCCCAAACAAATTAGGATAAATCATATTATTATCTATTATTCCATGAATTATCGTTTAACAAATAAAAGATAAATCACATGTCAAATAATTATCCAATAAAACTAATTTCTCTCTAATTAAATAACATTGCAATTTGCGCCACTTATAGGGTCATTTAGCCCACATAAAATATCTTTTATGTGTATTATATTATTTAGCCCAACTAAATAATATCCATGCATATCAATTAATTAGCCCAGCCAATTAATTATCACTGAGGCCCAAATAACAAGATTATTAGTCCGAATTACAGAAGCCACATCGGGTACCATGGACCTATAACCAGTAGCTCCAATAATTAATTATTCATCGAATGCGAATAAGTACATTAATTATTAATTCCGAATTATGCCACCATAAACCCGAACTCGAACTCTACCGATTATAGATGTATACTTATACTCAACCCATGTAGAGTGAATAAGCGTCCATTGATATAATCACTACATACGGATTAACCCTTATAGATTGTCCATTCTGAGTGGGAAGTCTCCGTGAACCCGACTCGAGAATATCTTATCCCTATTTACCATTAACCCCGATGATCAATTAGTTCACATATCCGACTAGTGATCAATTAGTCAAATGTGAACTCTCGGATCGATCACTTTCTTAGGGCTAACAAATAAGGGATCTGCCTCTACTTCTTCGCAGTAGAATGGATTCCATGTCTCGTGAAGATCGAACTACTCACTCATCCGGAGATAGTGCCAATGAGAAGTGGCTTGGAACACATATCTAAGTGAATCGTAACTAACACATCAAACACTACCCCGGGACAAGCAAAGACTGCAGATCACCTTAGATTAAGGTTGATCCATATATGATCATCTAATGATTTAATAAGATTCCTCGATTATGAAATTATATCGAAAATACAGATTAAATCGGTCCAAATCTATATGAATGCCATCATATATAAATGCCCCACGTAGGTACCTCTACCGACAAACCGGATAAGACTATCACACCCTAAGGTGTTCAGGCGCATTATTGGTGTTTTAATCAAGAGACCCTAAACTCTTATTAAGTTCACCACGAGTAATGATTTAAGCATATCACCACTAACTCAATCCTCATGTATGCCATACACCGAAAGTTAAGCGATTACATCTTGATATACTTAGGGTTTGCGGCGAGTGTATTACTTACAAGCACAAAGCAAGTAATAAGGTGAGATAAATTCTATTATAAAAAACAATTACACAAATTGTCTTTCGGGCACTACACCTAACAATCTCCCACTTGCATAAAATGACAGGCAACGATTGTTTTTAGAGCACACCCTTTCTCATCTTATTCACAACACTCTCCCACTTGCTCTAAAAGCAGATGAGATATATCCCTCAATGTAGTACCCTCCAAGCACTTGACTTGGTACACTAATTAGTTTGGTTGTCGGCTCGAGAAGATTTTTAGGATCAAAACGTCGCCGGTCCATCTAATCAGGTGGTACTTTCTCTCAATATGCAGTTGACTTCTTATGACTGAGAAGATCCTTCTAAGCTATCTCTTCACTGTTTTCACGATGAAGTGATATCGGCTTATCAGACCTGGAATTACTCCCAGACCAAAAAGGAAATTCTAAGCACTATGAGAAACACTGAGCCTGAGACCAACTTAATGATCATCCTTAATCTGACCACAAGTCAGAATCAGTGTAGTCAACCATATTCAAGTTTGCACCTGAATATACAAGCATATGATTCCTCGTTCTCTAAAGATACTTGAGGTCGTACTAAACCGCTACTTATTTCTCAAATCCAAGATTCGATTGCAATTGACTCGTGTTAAGCTGACTTGCCCTTATTCCAGAGAGACTCTATCCCATTTTCTCTTTATCCGAAGATTTGGAGAATCATTCACGAGAGGTAGGGGTAGACTACTCGATGAATGGTGCATACGTATATGCATGATCATTTTATTCAATAAGATAGGAGGATAGCCAATGACTCATTCTCGTGAATTTGATCGAATCGGATAATATAGTCCAATTCTCTCATCAATAGAATCTTGGCGTGTCGGGCTCCGACTCCGTGATAGCACATCCATGTTGTTTCCAACCGTTCCAAAGGTTATCATTCATGAACACTAATACTACTACTTTACCAATATTGAAATCCAAATCTATGAAAGACTTATCAATATTCGGTCAAGTCCACATATGTTAAAACATGTGACTTTAAATGACCGAGAGGTTCTCTTAAATCCATAAAGGATATAAGCCCGGCGATCATCCCGCCATTTCTTCTTATCAAGACCCTTCATTCGAATGAATCCGGACTCCGCTTTTTCGGCAAGAAAGTCTCAGGGAGTCACCCATTTTCTGCTTCCTAACGAAATCTTGCAAGACTGAGTGGTGAGAGAGTTCAAAGTCTGGTTAACTCTCTGCTTGTCAAGGAATCACCCCTACCACTCGACTTTGTCTTTGAAAGTTTAAACTTTCCAATTCATTCGACTCTTTTCCGTGTAGATCCAATTGCTCCCACTGGGCCTGAGATACTCAGTGGTTCTACAAGATGCTTGAACAGAACTGGAGTACCAAAACTCCATTCACAGGGTTAAGGCTTTCAAATCAACCTTTATGATCATAATCCTATACAAACCCACTAAGAGCCATAAGTTATCAATCACCCCAGCAGACTATAAAGTCCACAAAACCACAAAACCACAACGGGTCAACGGTTAAACCATACTCCCACTGTGTTTTGGGTGGATTGACATTCTGATCTAGTAGTATTTGTCAGTGTAATCACCAACAACCGATGTTGGACGTGGTCTGATTAAATCAGATAGTAACTACCTTTGGGTAACCGTACTCCAAGGTTTAAGGTTGCTTCTTATAGATTCTATCAGAAGCCTTGTGGCAGTTCAACCGTCACTTTATGATCTCAAGAATCTAATAACCAACCTTCACTCGTCTCATTAAGGAATTTCACGAACAGTCAAAATCTGAACGTATGTGCAAAATTTCCAGTCCTACCTTCAAGCATTAAATGCTAAATGCCTACATTTATGGAAGTGGTGTGAACCGAATTCACTCCTCATCCATAAATTCACTAGCATCTTCTATGTAGACTTCTCGGTTTACATAATATTGTTACCGTTATTTTGCAACCAACTATCTTAATCGAGTTTAGCAGTTTATTGTAGCATATCAATAACTATGTAGGGCAAGTATATGGTTTCTTCCTCTGTGAGAAACATTCCACTAGGAGGCAGGCCGAGCATCAGTCCAAAGACTATTCGATAGCCTATTTCTGAGAATGGAATACTCTGTTCTCTGCTAAAATCAGAGACTCCTCCTCGTATTCTTTCGATAAACTAACCAGCGTTTTTAGTAGTTATCAGACAGAATGTCACCACTCAAAATCTCCCACTAGCTTGTATCTCTCACTAGACCCCGAAGGTCATGGTGAACAAGCTATGTTATCCCTTCAAATCTATTACCCTTTCCCGATTGAAAGGGAACTTAGTCATTGTTCCTTTGAGATAGTGTCCCTAGACTGGGAGATAGGAATCACCCTTAGCCAGTCGTCAGGTCTTATCTCTAAGATGTATGCACTAATTAATAGATATTGAAAGGTCGTTTATCTTAATACGGAAACCTTTTACCTTTAATAGTTTTAGATGAGTTACACATACCTATTCAGCTTTTCTTAGTGGTTCTGACTTTATCAAACAAAAGTCCGAGTCTCGGATTCATACTACAAATGTCATATTCACTTTCTATGAGGCAACAATATATCGAGTTGAAAGTGAATCCATTTGTTCCAACGAATCTGAAGACAGAAAAATAAATTTTTCGTGATATTCAAGGATGGAATCAGAAATTCATTTCCTTATCTCACTCCCACTATTCTAGTGAAATTATCGCCCGTTGTTACTCTTATTAATCGCTAATGCACGACTTTCCTCGTTGTTCCAAAGAACTAAGCTACCGAGTCATGTTACTCGGTTAAGAAAGTCGCTAAGGATTCATTGGTTAGTGATCCGAAATCACTTTCCTTATTCTATACATTCTTTAATTAATGTTTCGGTTTAGCCTCAAAACTCTAGTTATGATTATTAACACTTATAGACATTCTTTCCCATTCTTAACTTTCCTTAAAAGGAAATAGTCTTGAACTAGCAGTTCGTTTGAGTAGACACTACTCGTGAACTGTGGGATGTCTAATGAAAGCGTCACCCAGTGGGACTAATCTTCTAATAAATTAGAAAAACAGTATACTATTAAAACTCCCACTAGTTTATCGGTTCCAAATACCGTCTAACTAGCGACACTTTAATTTATGATTCTCCATTCTATTAGAAATTTCTCGTGTAGACACTACACAATTAAAATTCACTAGAAGAATTTTATCGTCCCAATCATCTTTCAAACAAACTACAGTTGCCTCTCGTTCTGCACGAGTGACAGCAGTGACATACTTATTTACGTCACTTAAGTTTTGAAGGCTCAAGAGAAAATATATCTTCCGAAAAATTAATCGCATGTGAGATTAATAAACACAACGTTCTAGTTACTTACCACTTTTTAACGAAGTCGTTACATAGTCAATTTAAACTAGTAGTCTAGTACCTGATGTATGAAAAGTTGCAAATAAAACTGACAGAAAATAAATCCAAATCATACACTACTAATAAATTTTAGGAACATAAACTATATAAGTACTTATAGTATATCCTACTGTTCCAAGGATTTAATCTAATGCCTCAGTGCCGCCTTAGGGTAGGTCAAAGAGGTTTCGATTAATATTGAAGATCAGATTGAGAATCGAACATCTCATTTGTGATCGTCAATCACCTTTCCTTTTTCAGCCAAGGTACTACCAAAATACCCTTTATGAGTGTGACCTCATCAGTGATTTTTAGGTAGACCCGAGTGTGCCGCCTTAGGGTCGGTCAGTGACCCGGCGAGTACCCAAAATCCTATCCTTTCGGAGACCAAGCCTTGAATTTTGATAGCGGTGAAGGCCTTCCTTAGGGAGGCCGGTCCCATGTCGGCACGAGGCGTCACCATTCTCTCACGTTGCTTGTGTCAACAATAGAGGCCGTGGGGTCGGCTGTCGCCTCTCCTGCTCCCACTCAATATTTTGAAAAAGTGGTGGGTTTACTGATCACATTTTTGGTTATGAACTAATTGATCACTAGGGGGTTAATGGTAAATAAGGATAATATGTGTCGAGAAGGGTTTACGGAAATATCCCGAATCGAAGTGAACAGTCTATGGAGGATTTATCCGTATGTAATGATTATATCAGTGGACGCTTTTGACTCATAAGTTGAGTGTAAGTTATCTATATTCGATAGAGTTCAGTTTCAGGTTTATGATGGTGTAATCCCGAAATTAATAGGTTGGATATAATTATTCTGTCTGACGAATAATTTTATCTAATTTATTATAGCTACTGAATATGGGTCCATGGTTAAAACGTGGCTCCCAAAATAGCATAATTGGATTTCTCATCGTTTCACCTCGATTATAATTAAATAGTGCATTGGGCTATTTAATTTGATATGTTGATTAATTATTTAGTTGGACTAAATAATTAAATACACGGAAAAGAAATTTTTCGTGGACTTGACCCAAATATGTGTGTTAACCTTTTGACCTCATTGGTCATAGGAAAATGCGTGGACCTTTTTAATCAATTAAAGGTGGCGCCATTTTCATTAAATAAATTATCAAGGAATTAGTTTTCTTGGATCATTATTTGACATGTGATTTATCTTTTATTTGTTAAATGATAATTCATGGAATATTATATAATAATATCATTTATCCTAATTTGTTTGGGATAATTATTTTATTTATCTTTTATTTGGAAAAAGATTATTATAATTGATTTTATATTAATTATTTAATCCTTGGGTTTAAGTTTTACTCTCCTATATAAAGAGAGTTCTCCCAAGCCTTTTAACACACATAAATACACGTCATTATTCATAAGAACATAGCTTGGAATTTTCGGCTATAGTTTCTTTGGGTTTCGAGTTGGAATAATCTTCGGGATTATTCCGGTAGCATATCAAGGAGGTCCGGCGGCGGGAAACACCATCCACCTGGTGTTGCTGGGAGACACACGTTGGAAGGCTGTGGCTTCTCAAAATACGTGTTCTTGGAGATCTATCATTCTTGGAGATAAGCACCATAATAAGGTAGGCTCTTAAACCCCCTTGTAGGTTTAGATCTTTTATTTATGTATTTTGTTTCGTTTAGATCTAGATCTGATGCCTTCCGCTGCGTAATCGGGTCAATCTATGATTGATCCGAGGCTATTACATCTAACAAGTGGTATCGGAGCCTTTGATCTAACGATCAAAGTATATGAATTTTAGATCTTGAAGTGGAAAAGCATGTTTTAGATGTTTTATTTCGTTTTTTTTATGATAAAATTCAAAATTTATCATGATGCATGCTTGTGATTGCTGTGGTTGAAGAGATGGATTGGGTTGGTATTGTTTACCCGTAGATCTATTTTGTAGCTCCTTTGTTTAGTAACAATTGAGCACAAGATTTGTATATTTTTATGTCTTTTTCAAAATTCAACGTAAAAGTAGCATCTTTCATTATAATTTTGATGTTTCGGGCTCGAAAAGATGAAGATCTTGAAGAATAGTTGAAGATCCAGGCGAAACTCAAGGTATGTACGAGGAGAAACGGTTAAAAACTTTTTTTTTTAAAAACTGCTTACAGAACTTTCTGCGACACTGAAAAGCGTCGCTATAAGTCCTGTTTATGAAACTTGCATGCAGTTGGGGTTTTCCGCCGGCTGTACATATATATAATTTTTCCTAAATTTATTTCTTTTTTCCCTAACAAACCTGCCGTTAGGAAGATAATTAAAAAAAAAATTATTTTTTTGGATATAATTTTGTAACAGCCGAAAGAATTTATAAAAAAAAAAGGTTTTATTTAATTATAATAAATTGGTTTTATTTGATTAAAAAGCCTTTCTCCTCTCGGGTATTCGTGGTTCGTGATCCGGCGGTTCGAGTTCAAGACTCGAAGACATAGTATAAATTTTTACTTTTCCTTAGAAAATAGTTAGTCGAATGCAAACATTCCATCTCGGTGTTTACTTTTCGGTATAATTTTGTGTTTGATCAATATTACGTGCTTAAAACCAGAAAATTGTCATGACTTGCATCTTCATGATTCCACTCCAATGCATACACGTAGTTTTTTTAATTTCGAATTAAAATAGACGTGTATAACTCGAATAATCAGTATGAATGCTTATTAATTTTAATATGTGGTAGTTAAATCATAAGTAGCTAATTATAAAAACCGAGGACCGGGGTTTTGTCAACCGTTACTATTTTAGTGATGGATTCTCGGTGAATCCCACTTGGATAAATCGTTGAGCTTTTCGGTGATGGCTTCTCAGTGAACCCACCTTAAACAGAAACGGGATTACGATTTCGGTGATAATTTAGAAATTGGAGAATCTTAGTACATGGGTTCGGAAATGGTCTAACCATGGTTGGGCGAGTTCAACCGAGCTTCGGCTCAATCGACTCCCTCACGCGTGTGATGTGCGTTACAAATATTCGACGGGACTTAGCGTAGCCGATAAGCCTTCCGGGCTAAACGGGGCTTCTCTTGCCGGATTGGCCTGAATCTGTCACATATGTTCCAACGAATAAGGCGGCGTAGCTTGCCTACATAACCGACCTATTCGAGAGTACTTTGATTTATTGTTTCTTATTGTCAAGGCCAAAACCGTAATTAGTAAACCCACCACTTTTTCAAAATATTGAGTGAGGCGGGGAAGGCGACACCAACCCCACGGCTCTCTACTATAGATGCAAGCACGTGAGAGAATGGTGACACCTCGTGCGCTTTAATTTCGCCCTTCGGATGAGGTTCACCGCTATCGAAATTCAAGGCTTGATCTCGAAAGGATAGGATATCGGTACTCGCCGGGTCAGCGACACGCCTCCGTAGGCATACTCGGGCGTACTCGAGATCTCGATATAGTAGGTCACACTCTTTTTGTGGATATTTTCAAATATCTAGGCTAGAAAATGAAGGTAATCAATGATTAAAGGTCCGGGATGTCTGATTCCCGTGAGATGTTCGATTCTCAAAGCTTAATCATTGAGAGGGATTGTCTCAGTTTAACCGACATAGTGCTGATATCGACCCTCTCGGACAGTACTATGTGAGGTTAAATCCTTGGAATGGTAGGATAGACTTTATATAGTTTATTATTCCTAAAACACATAATATAGTAGTGTATATTTTATTAAGTTTCTGTCATTTTATTTACAGCAACATATCTTCGCAAATTCAAACTTTACTGAATGATAAGCTAAATGGCGACAATTTTACTAAGTGGAAAAGTAATGTAAACGTGGTGCTCATATTTGAGAATGCGCAATTTTTTTGACTGAGGAGTGCCCTGTTCTTCCCCCTCAAAATCCACCTAAACGCATTTGCGATCTACATAAAAATGGGCGAGGCGAATAACAAGGCAAGAGGCATCTTCTTAGCCTCGATGTGTCGGATGTCATTCGGAGCAAGATTGAGGTTTTAATCTCGCACGAGAAATCTTGCGACATTTAACCACCATGTTTGGCAAGCCGTCTGATCAAGCAAGACCACGAGGCGTGAGAGAAGGCTTTGTCAATGCCAAGATGAGGCGGTCGGTTGGTTCTTGGTCATGTGATGAACATGATTAGTTACTTTCTTGATCACGGCAACCATGGTGCGATTATAGACGATGCTACCCAAGTGTCGGTGATTCTCGAATATCGGCGTCTGATTTCCTGACGTTCAGGACCAGCTACGTCATGTCTAAGGCTCACCTTTCCATGACGGAGTTCATCATCGAACTTCAAGTCTATGAGGGTCTTTCAACGAAAGATAAAACCCAAGAGCATGAAAAGAGAAGGTGAGGCCAATATGGTGGTAGCGTAGCCAAGGCGGGCCAATATGGTCGTAGCCCAAGGCGTCTAAGTCAAACCAAAGGGGTAAACAAAAGAATAAGAAACAAAGCGCACCGGCGCTAAACTTTATGAAGAAGAAAGCTAAGCCGAATACACCATCCAAGCCCAAGGGCAAGTGTCATTCTTGCAATGAGATAGAGACATTTGGCGTCAAATCACTTGCCCGTATATCTCAAAGATGTAAAGGATGGGAAAGTAAAGGCTAGCAATGGGAAAATAAGAAAGGTAATCCTGAATTACTTGTCTTAGAATCTTTCAATATAGCTAAAGATGTATCAATTTGGATACTGGGTACCTGGAGCTACTAACCATGAATGTTCTTTTTGCGATCCCTTAGTTCGTTTCAGGAGCTAGGGGAAGGAGCTCAAGTTATGAGAGTCGGCACCGGGGCATTAGTTTCAGTGAAAGCAATGGGAGCTGTTGAGTTACATTTTGGAAATAAAACTTTGAAGTTAGACAATGTTTATTTTATTCCCAATTTTAGAAGAAATTTAATTTAGTGATACGCTTTGAAAGACCGGTTGTTCTCTGTTTCTTTTATGGATGACGAGTTCATTATTTCAAAGAATGGTTTTACTTTGTGTACTACTGTATTAGAAAACAGATTATATTTCCTTAAACCAACGCATGCTCCCCTGCTAAATACTGAAATGTTTAAAGTAGCGCATCACAAATCTGCTAAAAGGCAGAAAATTTCTCATAAAGAAGATAGTACATGTCTTTGGCACCTTAGGCGTGGTCACATTTCCTTGGAAAGAATCAAATGACTGGCTAAGGGTGATTCCTTAAAAGAGTTATATGTTGACTCATTGCCGGTTTGCGAATCTTGCCTGGAAGGAAAAATGACTAAACGTCCCTTCTCGTCAAAAGGAATAGGGCCAAAGAACCTCTAGAGTTAGTACAATCAGATCTTTGTGGTCCGATGAATGTGCAAGCTAGAGGCGGATTCAAGTATTTTGTGACTTTCATCGACGACTACTCGAGATTCGAATATGTTTATCTGCTGCATCGAAAATCCGAAACTTTTGGCAAGTTTAAGGAATTTCAAGCAGAAGCCGAAAGGCAGTTAGGCAAGTCCTTGAAATGCCTTCGCTCAGATCGCGGAGGAGAGTACTTAGATACTGAGTTCACTGACTACCTACTTGAACATGGGATCCGCTCCCAACGTTCTGCGCCTAGGACACCTCAGCAAAATGGAGTTGCTGAAATGAGAAATAGAACATTGATTGACATGGTCAGATCAATGATGAGCTACGCCTCGCTACCGATATCCTTTTGGGGATATGCTCTAGAAGCACCGGTATACATACTGAATGTAGTACCGTCAAAGTCTGTCACAAAGACACCTTATTAAATGTGGAGGGGACGGTCGGAAGGCCTAAATCACTTCCGTATTTGGGGATGTCCTGCACATCTGCTAGTTGACAAGACTAGTAAACTACAAAAGCGTACGAAAGTATGTCTGTTTGTGGGTTACCCCAAGGGAACACGTGGAGGTCTGTTTTACGATCCGGAAGATAACAAGGTGATGGTTTCGACTAATGCCACGTTTTTGAAGGATCAGTATATGACAGATTTCAAGCCTCGAAGTAAAGTCGTACTTGAGGAGTTACTTTCTGACGAGGTTAGACCACAAGTGCCACCTAGTGTCACTGTAGACAACACTACGAATGCAACAGTCACCCATAATCCTAATCCACCCAGACGTACTGAGAGAGTGGTTCGGCCACCAAATCGGTATGGACAATCAGAGGCGAAAGTAGCCGTCTCTGATGGTGTGGAATATGATCCAGTGTCTTTTCGCAAGGCCATGGATGATCGTGACAAGGATTTATAGGTTGACGCGATGAATCAAGAGATAGAGTCCATGTACTCTAACTCTGTCTGGAAACTTGTAGATTGCCCCAAAGGGGTAAAACCCATAGGGAGCAAATGGCTCTACAAGAGGAAGCGAGGAGTTGATGGTAAGGTGCAAACCTTTAAAGCACGGCTTGTAGCTAAGGGCTACACACAGAGAGAGAGTATAGACTACGAAGAGACTTTCTCCCCTGTGGCCATGCTTAAATCCATCCGGATCCTCCTTTCTATTGCTGCATGCATAGATTATGAAATCTGGCAGATGGATGTCAAGACAGCGTTTCTTAACGGCTTTCTCGACGAGGAAATCTATATGCATCAACCAGAAGGATACATCGAGGAAGGCCAAGAGCACAAAGTGTGCAAGTTGCTGAGATCCATTTATGGGTTGAAGCAAGCATCTCGGTCTTGGAATCATAGATTTGATGACACCATTAAGTCATATGATTTCGAACACTATCCTGATGAACCTCGTGTATACAAGAAAATCGTCAAGGATAAGGTTGCGTTTCTAGTGTTGTACGTAGATGACATTCTCCTAATTGGAAACGATAAGGGGATGTTGTCGGACGTTAAAATTTGGGTGGCCAGCCAATTCCAAATGAAAGATTTGGGAGAGGCGAATTATGTTCTCGGGATCCAATTAATACGGGATCGCAAGAACAATATGTTAGCTCTTTCACAAGCCACTTACATTGATAAGGTGATGGCTAGATATAGCATGACGGACGCAAAGAAGAGTTACCTACCAACTCGTCACGGCGTCCATCTCTCTAAGACTCAGAGTCCTCAGCCTCCTGAGGAAACAGAGGCTATGCAAAGAGTGCCTTATGCTTCGGCTGTATGTAGTCTAATGTACGCTATGCTGTGCACTAGACCTGACAACTGTAATGGCGTTGGACTTGTCAGTCGTTATCAGTAGAATCCAGGCAATGAGCATTGGATTGCAGTAAAGAACCTCTTAAAGTACTTGAAGAGGACTAGGAATTATATGCCGGTATATTCGGGTGCAAACCTGGATGAACAGGGGTACACTGACTCTGACTTCCATTCAGATAGAGATGATTTCAAATCTACCTCAGGCTCTGTGTTTACCATTGATAGTGGTGCAGTCATTTGGAGAAGCATCAAGCAATCCAAAGACGGTGATTCTACTATGAAAAAGAATACATAAGCCTCCTCCGAGGCGACTAAGAGCGATTTGGCTCAAAAAGTTCCCGAGTGGTTTAGGGGTCTCTCCAAATCACAACGATCCGATCGCTCTGTCTGTCAGACAACAATGGGGCGATATCAAATTCGAAGAAACCGTAGTCACCGCAAGTCGAAGCATATCGGCGAAAGTACCATTTAATCAAAGAGATAGTCCAAAGAGAGACATTTCCGTCAAGAAAATCGCCTCTGCGACAACCCCGCCGATCCTTTCACTGAAGACATTGCCGTTAAGTCTTCAACCGGCACTTGGAAACTATTGGTATTAGGGACATGACTTATTTGCTTTAGAGCAAGTGGGAGTTGTATTCTTTGTAATATATATATGGTGGTTTTCTAAAACAATTAATCATATATACATATTAAATACAACTCCCACTCATTTAAAAGCAATAAGTCATGTCAATTCTTAAAACAATTAATCCACTTGCCTTTCATGCAGTTATCGCCTGAAAGACAATTTTGTAATTGTTTTATTTAAATAAATGATGAAATTTATTTCATCTTATTTATTCGCATTTATTGTCAATATTAATGCACTACTGAAAACCCTAAGTATATTGATTATGTAATCACATAACTCAAGATTATATATGGCTATCTGTACGATAATTGAGTTTGTGAAATATACTTAAAATTAACTTAATCAGTAGCGTTTATTAATCTGAAGAAGACGGTCTCAGATTAATTTGCTAATAAAGCGGCAAAACACTTTTAGGTGTGACGCTTCTTTACCCGAAATCGGTAATAGGATACCTAATGGGCGTTTATATATGATGATAATCATCGAAATTTGGGCAAGTTTAATTTAAGTTCTCGATATAATTTCGTATTCGAGAAGTCTTATCGAATCACTAAACTAAACATTATTAAACAAGTTAAATCCTCCATCTGTAAGATTATTTTTTGTTTTTCCAGTCGCTACATTTATCTAATCCGCTTCCGTGGTTTATTATTCCTCAGGCTCATTCGGATAGTCTGGATTTGAAACATTGCAATAGACAACGGACTCAATCTTTCTCAGGTTTCCTTGCAGATTCGTAATAATTCATTTATTTCCACTGTTTTCGTTGGTTTCTCATAATCTTTATCGGATTTGTGTTTCACCCATTTTGTGTTTCTGAAACTATAAAGGTTCCGCCCGTTTTGGTGGTGGTGGTGGTGGGTGTGTTTTGGTGGCACCGTTTCTAGACTCTTCGTCCTCACACCTCCTCCTCCTTTTTATTTTTGCTGCTTAAACTCCCCAACCAAACCTGCAGAGCAATACCTATTTCGTCAGTTGACTTTTGCCTAAGTATTTTTCCCTTCCATGAATTTTTAGTGAAGCCTACTGCTGGTAATTTGTTTATTTACAACTTGTGTATGGTTTTTAACTTTTCCAGATCTGCTGCATTTTTCCTATTGAATGTTGTAATTTGATCAAAGAAAATTTATATTTATTTATGCTGACGATACAGGAGCAATGTCGGAGTCTTAGTTTCGTTGTTTCTTTAACACTGGGATTTGTCGGCGCAGGTTAGCGCTATTCGAACAAAGTCGGTCCTTTCTGCAATCCAACGTAAATTTCTTCCAATTTCACATTCCTTTTTATTAATTTCATAATAATTGGTTTTGTGGTTTTGAGGCTCTGAGTACCCACACTTGATTCTTACTAAATTTGACAACATACCATTTATGTGGTTTTATGGAAGTTCTTTCCTATAAAAATGTTTTGATTTTTTATATTTAATTTTCCCCTTTAGAGCTAAATTTGAAGAATTGTGCATAAATTCGAAGAGAGTTGCTGTTTTGGGAACCATATCACTTACTTTTCCTCCTAATCTTGTTTATTTGTTTTAATTAACTTTGTGCAGCAAGCTGGTGGTAGATTTTCAAGAAGAGTTCTCTGATGGGAAAAAAACTCAGTTGATCATCAAATGGCCATATCACTGTTTTGATCATCAAATAGCCATATCACCATTTTGCATCGTCGATTCCGTTCCTAACTCCTAGAAAAGGTAGTATATTTGAAAGGTTGAGTTTTTTTTTTTCTTTTCTTTTTCACAGAAACAAAGGTTGGATGGTATTTTCATGAATTGGTTATGATATTTCGAAATTGATACAAATTAATTTCTTCTTTTAAAGTCCACGAATAATAGTATCTGTATCTTTCTCCTATGTTAATCTTTGTGATGCTTAACCTCATATCGGTGGTTGTTGCGGTAGAGACATAGATGGTGGCAGTGCCGATGGATCAGTTGGCAAGGGATCTTAAAGCTATGAGGTTCTTTATTTGTTTCTTCGAATCCAGATTTCTTACAGGTGAGTTCATTATGGTACAAAATCATGACTGAAATTGCATTTTCTTTTTAGGATTCAAGGAAAATTGAGTCATTTCCTTCACTGGGATTATTTAGCTGATGAAATAGCTCATCTTCAAGGAGACCATTTTTTTTTTTTTTGACATTTCTGTTGTGGGATCCCATCCATTTCTAAATTCATCCAAATTTCTCAAAATTTAGTCAGAAAACAGGAAAGAGCAGCAATTTGGTTAAAATGCATTTTGTGTTGTAGAAATTGGATTCACAAGCATATGGTTGTCACACTAAGTGCAGAGATTAGCTTGTGACCTTTCTTGAACTCCAAAGGTGGCCGGTAATTTTTGTAATTTGGCATTCAATCTTGTAGTAATCAATCTAATTTGATCTTTCAAGTTTTTTTCTCTTTTAACAACCTGATATCCCTGGGTGATAAACTGAATTAATGTCGGAAAAGGGTGCTAATTAAGGGGAATGGGATATAAATGAATGAATGTGTGTATGCCCAGCGTGGGATATTAATTGTCAAGAGGTTGTCAATTTGTCAAGCTTTGGGTATGCAAGACAAGGATAATCAAAATTTCAATGAAGTGGCTCAAAGAGGATCTCCCTTGTGAAGAAATTATGACAAAGATGGTCATTTCATGTTTGAGCTTTACAGATCACAACTACTCGCGGCAATTATCGGGGTTGTACATATATCAAAAACCTGTATTCTTTCTATCTGCCTATTTAGTTTTTTTTTTTTTTTTTTTTTTGCCCTGCTTTTTATGCTACTCGGGTATTGAGCCCATTTACATCCATCATTTTTCATCTTTGTGTGAGTAGTTTTGTTAAATGTTAAACCAATGCTTCTTTAGGAGCGCTATTGTAAGGTGGCTAAATGATAATTGGTTGGAGAAGCTTGCGAGTTACTACTCCTGGTTCATGACTTATTGTATTTGTCGTTTCTTTGAGTGAGAAATTGTATTTGTGCAGTACAGAAGAAAAATGTGTAATATCTTCAGTCATTTTTTGTGTTCTGTATGAATGCTTTTGTGTGAATGAGTTATTGTTTTTCTACTTCCCTATTTTTAGATTATTTCTATAAAGCCTAACACCAATGTTAGGGTGAAATTCAGTCAAGGGTGTGAAGGTGGTCTATGATAAGCTCACTGGTAGTACAAAGTGTTATTGGGTTGTTAGATTTGGAGATGAAAGTGAGCAAAAGCGTGCTATGATTGAGATTAATGGAAGATTTTGTTCGACAAGGCCTGTGTCAGTTTGTCTGGATCATTCGTAGGTCGATTTTATCTTCTTGTTGGATTCTAACTTTTGCATTCCTTTTGAATTAATTAATTATTCTTGCTCTCATTTTTCTTCAATGCCATTTCAAGTTTCCTTTACTTAGGAATTTTTGGTCAATTTACTTGCCTTTTGTATCCCATCCAATTGTTCATTATTCTCAGTTTCTTGGTTGAAATGCTGAGTCAATCATTCTGAACTGTTGTCACCTCAATTATTCTTTTGAATTCTCGTTTTTGTTTTGTACTTCTTCTCCCATTCCTATAATTGTCCGTAACATGAAATTTTCCATGTGAATTTCTTGAATGTCTTTGTAAATTGGAAAAACTGAGCCCATTTATTTACTTGATGAATGGGGGTATAGCCTCAGGTTGATCAAAGGCAATGGAAATACTACTGCTGGCTAATATGGATATGCCGGCACCTGGTAGATTGATAATCTTTTGTTGGCTGCAATATGATTGCTTCTCTTGTAAGACTTTTGGTTGTATATTAGATTCTGTCCAATGTTTTGTTGTTTCCTTTTATTAGTTTCTATCCTCCGTTCCTTCTCAATTCTTTCTTCTCAATTCTTTGTTGTTGTCAGAACTTGCCAATAGTCAAACTTGTTGCTGAAAGATGTATCTCAAAAACTTTGTAGGGATGTCTTTGTAGTATTTGGGCAGCAAGATAGAGATTATGATGTTGTTCTTGTTGTTATCAAGGTCTGAATTTAAATTCTTTATGTTTCACCTTTGTTGAATTTCTGGTGCTTAATCTCAGGTCGGAGGCTGTTGCAGTTTCAGCGGACGGCCCGACAGTAGAGACATAGATGGTGGTGGCGTTGTCGATGGGTTTGTTGTCGGTTGATGTTGAAGTTAGGGTTTCTCCATCTTGTAATTGGATGGATCATTGGTGACTCTAAATTATAAATCTCATATTGTTCAACAAACTCATTACCGGCTCTTCAAAAAAACAATAGTTTTAACAAAAAATTGCAATGACTGGACCATGTGCATTGCACGGGAGCATCTACAAAAATGCTGCCAGATTTTATAGGCTAAAGAATGCCAGTTGCTTCCAGGTTCCCTAACTTTGCAACAAAACAATAAACGCACATATCTTTTCACACAACAACAAAATATCAAATGGGATAATATGACGTCGTTTAGCGCTAGAAATGTTTATTGGAGATAAAAAATTCTATAAGCTCCTACATCTGTACCATAATATAGACTATTTACACAGTTCAAAAAATAGTTAAGTGACATTAATTTTATTGATAAAAAACTAAAATACCCTTTGACTATTATTAATGCAAAAGTTATGTAGTAACAGAAGCAAACTAACATTAAAAAGCGGAGCAATTGATAAAAGCACAAAAACAAAAAAGAACACAGAGATTTAACGTGGTTTCCGACGTTGTGCCGATAACTCTACGGACAGAAAATGAGATATTTTATTATGCATAAAGTTGCAAAGATTTCTCACACGCTGCATTGATTACAACACTGATATTTATAGGCACAATTCTCTAAACCATAACCGTCATAGGATCTTTTATCTGAATCATCATAATACTTTATGTGGACCCACTCAAAGTGACTCCACCTGTTGGAAATAAAATTTATGTTTGATGATGATTCATCACTTATTTAGTTATTAATTTAAACCCCATTGATGTCATAACTTTCTGTTATAGTGCAAAGCAAAAGTATGTTTAGATATAAATGTGTAGAATTTAATAGAGTCTGATAATTGTATAAGTAAATCAGATAAAGACTGTAATAGTTTAAGGCTTAGAACTGAGTTATTGAGAAACTGACTTGATGAAACTATGAGAACTGAGTTCACAATTGAAGATAGATCATTTTATGAAACTGACTCACAGCACACCTACATAAACTGAAGAAGGTAAGTTCGTTGGGGGACACAAACTCGGTTGGGTCATCTAAAAACTGAAGGCTGAGGGAACAAACTCAGTTAAGAAGGCTAAGGGACCCAGACTCATATTGAAAAACAAAGAATTGAGGGTTCAAGCTCAATTTGTGAAGACTAAGCCAAGATCAGAAAGTTAGAATTTAGGTAAGTCTGTGATGACTGAGCAGACTTTTATAGATCTTGTATGAAGACCTAAGATACATAAGGACAATGATATCTTTGATGCTTTATGAATTACGGAGTTATAACATCCCGACTTTTCTGGAAAATGGCAAAGTGGCATTTAACAAAATGCGGATTTTATTTTATTTAGTTAAAGGATTTAAAGTATGTATATATATGTATTCAAAATATATATAAGAAAGAGAAAAGAAAAGAAAGAGAATTAATTTTGGGAGTTATGAATTAATAACTATATATTTCTTTATTATTATTATTATTATTTTATTTTAGGAGGTTTATTTTGGGGAATAACCTCCCCACTAATCAAAAGGGAAATTAATCAGAAGCTTGAGCGTTAAAAATTCTGGGGTTGAGAGCAAGGAAGAAGGAGGAGAGGTTTTCTCAATTTCACGGTCCGTTTCTACTCCGATTTCGGTTTCGTCTGCGGCAGGAGCATCGTGAGATTTCGAGGATCGTGTTGATACCAAGTTTTCCAAGTTTCTTAAAGGTAAGAAATTAACCCTAATCTTGGTTTCTTCGTGTTTTGATCACGTCTGGTGTAGAGAGTTGTTAAATTCGTAGCTTTGAGTGTTAGAAACCTTAATCCTAATCGGTTCTTGGATTGGTTATGGATTGGATAAGGTTTTGTTGGAATCCTTGAGGAGTGCCTGCATTTTTTTCTGAAGTGTTTCTTGGGGTTGTGATTTGAAAGGTAAGGAAATCTTCTCTATTGCTTTAGTTATGATTTGAGGGATTAGGACCTTGCTTCAAGGTGCTTTGGTGATGAAATCATGCTTTTATGTGATCTTACTTTTGTTAGATGGTATGGGATAATTAAGGTGTTGTTTTTCTGCTGTTTGAGGCTTAGAATGAGGTTAAGCTTGGTTGGAATTTTGAGTAGAAATCGTAGAGTGCAGAAAACTGCTTTCCCTTGTGCAGACAGGGTCTGTCCGTACGGATGTATCACTCATCCGTACGGATATTTCACTGAATCAGGCAGAGATTAGTACAGTGTTCTATCCGTACGGATAGAACAGTTTATCCGTCTGGATAGAATCTTCTATCCGTCCGGATGGGGCCCTTAAGTCTTTGTTTTCCCTTTATGTCTCTAAGCCACGAGATGGGTTCTAAATGTTATTCTTTGATGTAAAAATACTAAATGAACATGAACAAGCCATGATTTAGCTTCTGATGCGTTTAGTTCCGGCACCGAATGTACTCTTCAAGGGAGTTGAAGTTCGGGACCGTCGGAAGAGTATGATTGGCCTGTGCTTTGATGAATTAGTATTCATCAATGTCTGTGTATATGTTAGGTTTTGTCCGTGTCTAGCGGTCTGGAAGAGTAGTAGTATGTGAGGAGATTAATTGAAAACACTTAGGTGGCTAGTTAATAACCTAATAAACAACGTACTTGACTAGTAAAAGATTAAACAACATGTCTCTCTTGGATAGGCACCAGACTATATCGCGATGTGTGTGCTAGCAGATAAAGCGAACAACGCTGCCGGCCTATAAACGGCTAAATGGCAGTGGAGGAACTTCGCCGCAACGTGCGCACTATCGGAGTCTACCTATCCTAGACTCCGTGGATATTGGTGTGATCCACTAATATGTTGCCAAGAGTGTCCCAAAGGTGGATACGCGTAGTGCCCTTGAGAGCGGTTGTAACAAAGATAAGTTAAGTTAGAAACGTTTAGTCACAACATGTTGATGAGCATGAAGTGAACCCTAGAATGGAGTCGGTCAAACCAAGATAACGTAATAACTATGTAAACCTTTCTTGTGAAATCTGGTTAATGCAATAGCTTCTGTTTCTTACTAAGTACTTTGTACTTACCTTAATTGCATATGTTGTTTTGTGTGCTTTTGGGGTGAGAAGACGAACATGTTGTCCTTGAGCTCGTTGAGGAGTTCGATGATGTTTTGATGACGTTGATGCTGATGATGCTTTCTTTTACTTTCTTTTAAAGGTTGTACTATAGTATGTTGTAGATTCTTAAATAACATGTTGTACTTTTATTCCAAGTTTGTAAGACAAGGGTTGTATCTTTATTTTGTAACATCATACGTTGTAAGTTTTATCTCGTTGTTGTAAGCTTTTCCTTTCTACCCCTAGTCGGTTTGTATTCTATTCTAGTAGCATTTATGATTTTACCCGAGCCTTTTGGGCTTCCGTTGTTTTAATTATGATACGACGACGTAGAGGCTGGCGTATAATATTGGATTTATTTAATGTTATACGCGCCGAACGTTCTCTTACCGATAAGGGCTCGGTATCCGGGAGCGGGGCGTTACAGGAGTACTCTGATTTAATCAATAATAATCATATGAAGAAAGAGTACTGAGTTTTAAAGAAGGGTAAGAACTCAGTTAATGCTCTTAAAGCTGAAAACTGAGGAACCCAATCTACTCAGTTTCAAGCTCTAGAGATTCAAACTAAAGAAGAATCTAATCGTTAGTAAGAAAGCAATATAATTGGATGAAGAAGTGTCAGAAAGGACACTAACATTCAACAGAATAAGCAGCACCACCAACGGCTACAATAATTCAAATTCAAGTGAGATGAACGTTGGAGAAAACCCTGTAAATAGGACACTTTTACCTCAAGAAGAAGTGCGGAGTTCTAAGAAATAATATATCAAGAAAGATTTTACAAAGGGAAAAAGTAAATCAAGAGAACTCCTGCTCTAGTCTATATTGCAAGATCCAGATCAAGATATCTTCAAAGTGTTCATAAGTATTCAAAAAAATATGAAGATCCACACTTGAAGAAATCAGAGCTTTGCACAGATTATATACATTCAGAAGAATAAACTCAAATCACAAGTTGAATCATAATTATTGATTCAAGTCTGAACTTTGATTTTATCAAAGGTTTTAGACTTTGAAACACCAAGAAGGTGTGAAGGACAGTAGAGTGCAGTCAGGAAGACTGTGTTTGTGAAGAGCTGGTGAAGAGTCAATTCAACCCTTCAAGGACCAGTAAAGCAAGCTTGGCTTAACAACAATTCCACCTGTTGAAGACTGAAGCTAGAAGATTGTGAAGCTAGTGATTAGTGAAGGACAATCAGTGTTCAAATTTGCTTTGTGTCTTGTAACTGTAAACCTCAAGAACACAGTGAGGAGAAGAGAGGGCTTACAGGATTACACCACCTGAAACCTCTATAAACTATGTCTCGTTTATTTATTTACTTTACGCATTTATTTATTTAGTACTTTATAGAATCACAACTCATCAAACGTAAGAAACTGAGTCAGGACAACATTGCATTACAAGCTGGTAACTCAGGTTTTTCAAAAGCTTTATTTAATCCGCTTCCGGTTAACTCTGTTAAGCATAAGTCAGTCTTGACTTATATTCAACTAAGTTAGCTTAACTCCGCACAAGTTTAAAGCTGAACCTAAGTTGATTCAAATCTAGGTTTTTGGGGACAAGTTTATTCACCCCCTCTAAACTTGTGTCAGCCTTTTCAAGGGACCAACACCACCAGACGAAACTCATCATCAACTGACCTTCAAAACTTGTAAGCAATCAGTACAAACGTAGAACTCAGTTGTATTCAACAAACTCAACAGACTCGGTTGTCAGCTGACACAAAAGAAACTCAATTTACATTATTAACTGACATTTGCAGAACTGAATACACTTCTCAACTGACCATCATTCTCAGGTGACTTTCGGATCGCTTCCACTAAAACTCAAAGACTTCGTCGGGTGTAAAAGAAAAATTAATAAATGTTTGATTGGTATTCGAAGACAAATCAAAAAACTTAATGGATTTACAATTTGGGGCGTAGGTGGTACTATCTATAACATATAGAATGACCCGGGGTCTGAATTGTGATTTGAACCGTTTCGAACCATATCTGACCTGTAACCTGTTTTGGTCCGGCCGGGCCTGACGGCCGTCCAACCCGCCATGTTACACAACCCGGCCAACCCGCCTATTTAATAACCCGGCCCAGCCCGCCTATTTTATAACCCGGCCCAGCCCGCCTACTTTTGAGCCTGGAACAGACGTGTCAATGAACCGGACCTTTCCAGGGCTGGACTCGCCCATATCTACATTGTTGGTCTATGACCAACGATAGGTCTGAGCTTAAAAAACAAACAAAACATTTACATGTGTTTGAAAAAGTCGAAATTAAACCGGTTTGAAAATGACTATGATAGACATATCGATCTATTTTAAATTTTGTAATCATAAAGTTGGGTTGGGCTAAAAGTGCAACCCAACAACGGTGATGGACTAACTAACAAGTCATGCACAACCCATTTATTGTAAATCAGCAATGTCAATGTTCGCAAGGGCCGAAAACGAACCCTAAGCCTCTAAGCCTCCGCAATTTACATGTGTATATATATATAGAAAGAGAGAGGGAGAGAGGGAGAGAGGGGAGAAAATGGTTCAGATCCCAGTATGGCACGATACCTATGAAGACCGACACTTCAATTATGCCGCCATACAACAAGGTCTCACACATTTTCAAACCGACGCGCTCGACACGCCGCCCGACACGCGTGTAAACGCGTGTCGCTTCGATTAAAATAATGTTAAATTCAAATTTTGAATTCACCACGCCCGACGACACGAGGGCACGACGGCGACACGGCGACAGCGTGACACGCATGGCGGGGACACACCGACACGCCGTGACACGCGCAGCGACACGGGCGGGGACACGCGTTGATCGCGTTGACACGCGCAATGACACGGCGACACCACGGCGATGACACGCGCGAGACACGCAAGAGACACGGGCGACACGCGTGACATCGTAAAGTGACACGCAAGCAAATCCGTCCCCGAACGCACGCCTAATTGCCTTTAATAATATATATATTAATATATATATATATATATATATATATATATATATTAAACGCGCTTAGCGTGTCATGTTTTTCGTAAAATATATCGAGAGAATATATATAGAAAATGGTTCAGATCCCAGTATGGCACGATACATACACGATACTTCTCGGCTTCTCGGAGCGAAGCAGTTATGGAATGAATCATCTGCCGCAATATATAGAGGGGACCAGTTATGGCAGGAAACCTTACGCGCCTTCTCGGAGCGAGTGGGTATGGAATGTAATGAACTATTTGTATTTAGGTTTTCTGTTCATGCCTTCTCGGAGCGAGGAATGAACTATTTGTATTTAGCTTTTCTGTTCAAATCTTCTATTATACATAGAGTTTACATCTAAAGATGTGGTTTAAGGTTATTGCGGTGAGATTCTCTCCCAGATCTACTGCGTAGTTTATTATTATTATTATTATTGTTATTATCATCAGTTGTAGTTTTAATAATAATATATGGTTTTGTTGTGGTGAGGTTGTTTCCCAGATACGGATTGACTGCGCGAATTTCTGAGGGACATTTGGGCAGAGCGATGATGTCTACAGTGGGGGGGTCTGTGTCTGTACCTACATCTTCGTCGTCGTCGTTGTGTTTGCGGTCCCTGGACGATTATGTGGGGAAACCAGTAGAGGGTTCCCAAAACATACCTTACGAGGGTTCGTCTGATCCCATCTACTTCTCGGTTGATGATCTCGATTCGCATATGCAAAATTTACGCCTAGATGAGGAGGACCTGGTATTTGTAATTACTTGCTTCAATGTGTGTTTTTTTAATTTTTTCTCAACTGCTGTCTTTATATTTGAAATCAACCAGTGTTGTATGCAGCAGATTACTTGAATTTCTTGATTATTGATGGAAATTTCGTGGCCTCTGCTCTTTGTTTTTGTAGTGTGTTTTCTCTCATATTGTTGTTAAGGCCTAAAACTTTGGTTCCTCTTGGTTGTTGTTTCAGTTGATGGATGTGCTTCCTGTTATGTGTGACACTTTGCATTGCAATCAATGGTCTTTACTGCAACGTTACTGCTGCTCAAAGGGTAATTTAGTTTATTTTGAACCTTTGTCTATCGAATTGTTTATATATTTTTTTTCTTTTTCTTATACTTGCATTGCTCACCTTCTGTACCCTTTGACTCTGTTACCAGATACTATTGTCGATATTAAAGTGGCTCTAGAGAATGAACTTGCTGCAATTTGTGTCTTCCTCCTTTTCATTGATGTTCCTACCCACATTAAGGTTTGATTTTGACGGATTATATATGTTTTATGCGGGTTTTCTTTTTCTACTCAAGTAGTAGAGAGCACATGTTGGAGTTTTTTCGCTGTCTTAATTTGCTTAGTCCTCTGGAATGATCCAATTGCTTCCTGCAGGAGGGTGTTGCTTGGGCTCTGAAAGACATTTGCTCTAGAACTTCTGAGGCGGCTACAAATATGCGAATTGATGAGGTTAGTTTGCGTTCCACTCAGTTGCTTACTTGCTTGCTACCTATTGCTTATCACAGATCTAATTTTCCAGGAGAGTGTCACTCGACATGCTCCAACAAAGATGTCCATTGATCAGGTTGGTTTGTGTTGTGTTGTGTGATTCAGTTGGTTGCGTGTGAGGGACTGATCAATTGAGTCTTTTGTGATTGTTTTTCATGTGAAGGAGTCTGTGAACGCTTTATTGGTGGATGTTCTTTGCTCGAAGAATGAGGAGGTTCTTAGACAAGTTTGCTGTAGCCTTGGTTTCGTGCCTGAATGTAGGAGTTACCAGATAGTCTCTTTTGGTAATGGTATCCAAAACAAACTTATTCAACTTTCCCGCGAGTGAGTAGTTAGAGTCACAGCATGTTCATTATCATTATTGTTGTTGTTTTGAAGTACTCTCTGACTTGTTTTTGTTTGTCTACATACATATGTTTTCTTGCAGTTTCAGGTATGATTCACCTATGCTCGCTCATATACTTTTTGCCATTAATAGAATCAGCATGATTAACAAAGGCATGAGGGAGGTATGATTTTCTTAGCTTGTTGTATTAATGTTTTGTTGTTATTTCGAATTACGCTACCCGGTATTGTTCCAGTACAATGTTTAACAATGACACATCCGACTTAGTGTTTAATGCATTATTGTTTTTCGTACTATAGAAAATCATCGAAGCTGAGTTCTCTGATGGTTTTTTGCGGAGAATTTTGAGGAGAGAAGGCGGCCGCGAGTCTTCCCTCGAGGCAGAAGCTTACTTTATGGTTTATAACATTGTTCGTGGACAATGCAATGACGAGACGTGGGTATGGTTTGTGCCATTGTTCTTTATTAGTAGTATTGTTGTTATGGAATAGAGATATGATTGATTTAAATTGTGTTTCTCTCTCTCGGGATGGCAGAAATACTTAAAGGAACACTTGATGCCTCCTGTACTTGATCGGTGTTTTGTTTGTAACATTAATGTGGTGAGAGCCGGTGCACGTGTTATTTCGATGTTTATTGCTAAAGCATCACCTCGCTGTATCAAGTACGTACTTTTTTATTTTTTTATTTTCATTTTTAATTTATTCCCAATCTCAAGTTATAGACCTTTTTGATTCTCCTTGTGTATCGCTTTTTGGTTGTGTTAGGGAATTGGTTGATTTGGGCTGTTTAAAGAGTTTGATCCTTTTGCTTACTGACGGCGATGTAAACATTAAAGATTATTGTTTTGAAGCGGTTGACACTATTTTGAGCCTCGGGGATGAGGACCCGAGCAAGAACGAATATGCTAAGATGATTGATGACCTTACCAAGGAGTGGGGCCAGATGTACGAGTGGCAAGTGTTTTTTGTCGACTATCCAGCCACCTACGAAGACCTTGCAGATAAAGCATCAGGCATCGTGAAGAAGTATCGTCCTGATAAGTACCCAGAGTGGCTTAAATGGCAAGAATATTTAGGTGGTCGGGGGAGTTGAATGGGACAATATTATATTAGTAAGTGAGCCGCGCTTGTTTTTAATGCATGTTAATGTGTGTAGTATTCTCTCGATAAGGAAGTTTGGGACAATGGGAACGATTGTCTGTATTACTCTCGGGGGGGCGGCCTCGAGTGTGGGTGATGTAATAAAAGAGTGACTTATTACTGGATAATATGTGGTAATAGTTATGTGTTTTTATAACCAGGTGTTAATTTAAACCAAGAATATTTGTAGCAAATGCTGTAGATCACAGGACCAGTAATATGCATCCAACCATAGCACAACACATACCCCTCTTCCCCTCTGTTTATGATTATCATTGTCAATGCCAAGACCATTACCATCTTTGTCACAACACGCCAAAGACTCCACGAGGGTATTCATCGGTTGCAGTGTTTCGTAATCTTTGTCACAACATGCCAAGACTCCACGAGGGTGTCCATCGGTTGCCGTGTTTTGTAAATTTAACGAAGTCCATCGGTTGCCGTGTTTGGTAAACAAGGGCACATAACTCAGAATCCACTCTTATGAGACTAACCAAATTGTCAAGTGGGAGCTGCATTTTTAATCAATATATAATATATAATATATGTCATAGCTCCACTCTCAATTTCTTTGCGACTTAAGTGACGTTTTAGCTTGTTAAAGATTCGATCTTCTAACTCGATTATCATTGAAAACAATCATAATCTTGCCAATCGCTTTCCTATCTTTGAGGGCAGAAAAGCTAGATGTGCCTGCAAATATATATCATCACGTTTTAACGAGTCGATGTTAGATGGTAGAGGTGTTCTGAACTTTCACAAGGCGAGAAAAAGCTAGATGTGTTTTAGTGAGACGACGTTAGATGTACAGGAGAATAGAACTTTCACAAGGTGGATTAGTTTGTATTTTGTAATTTCTTTTCACTTCGTCTTAGTTTAAAAATAAAAATTCTTAAGGAAAAAAAGAAAGGAATAACTGAATAACAACTTAGGTCATGTTTGTTAAATCAATTAAGCACTTATTCTGAATCTTTTCAGTGATGATAAAATAAGATGTGTTTGATAATGTTTTAAAAAGCCACTTAATTAAGCAAAATTAAGTGTATCTTATTTCCGTGTGTTAACTTTTCAGCGATACTAAGAGCAATTGTAATGGCTTCAAAATAAAAGTCATTTACACCAAAGTCAATAATTTTGGAAGCTATTGATATTTTTATTATGTTGTAATGGCTTTAAAATAGTTTTGAAAAACATTATTGTTATCTAAATGGGAATCCAAATATAGAGTGACATCAAGACTCCTTTTTAATATTTTTTAAAATTTCTCTCTCCTTTATCAAAATTTTCAGTGTTTTTTTTTTTCCAAATATATAAATCTTTTTTTATTTTGATTTTGTTTAAAATTTGATTTTGTTTTAAACCCCTACGTGTCCTAACCGTCATAGGATCTTTGTCTGAACTGTCATAAATACCCCTTATGTGGACCCCAACTCCAGCTGACTCCACCAGACGAAACTCAACATCAATTAACCTTCCAAACATGTAACCAATCAGCACAGACGTAGAACTCAGTTGTATTCAGCGGACTCGGTTGTCAGCTGACACAAAAGAAACTCAGTTTACATTATTAACTGACTTTCACAGAACTGAATACACTTCTCAACTGACCATCATTCTCACGTGACTTTCAGATCAGTTCCACCAGTTTAGAGATCAGGTCACAAACTCAGCAGCTTGCTGACAGGTAGAAGTAAGAAAAATTAATAAATGTTTGATTCGTATTCTAAGACAAATAAAAAAAATGGATTTACATTTTGGGGTGTAGGTGGTACTATATATATAACATATAGAATGACCCGGGGTCTGAATTGTGATCTGAACCGTTTCGAACCGTAGCTGACCTGTAACCTGTTTTGGTCCGGCCCGGCCCAACGGCCGTCCAACCCGCCATGTTACACAACCCGGCCAACCCGCCTATTTAATAACCCGGCCTAGCCTGCCTATTTTATAACCCGACTCAGCCCGCCTACTTTTGAGCTTGGAACAGACGTGTCAATGAACCGGACCTTTCCAGGGCCGGACTCGCCCATATCTACCTTCTTGGTCTATGTCCAATGACAGGCCTGAGCTCAAAAAACAAAAGCAAAAAAAAAAAATGTCGAAACTAAACCGGTTTGCAAATGATTATGATAGACATATCGATCTATTTTATATTTTTGTAATCATATAGTTGGGTTGGGCTGAAAGTGCAACCCAACAACGGTTATGGTCTAACTAATAAGTGATGCACAACCCGTTTGGTTTCGGACTGACTGGATCCATTTGGATCCAAGAAAGAGAAAGAATTATAAAATATAGTGATGTAATGATGATAAAGTTGAAAAGTTGTATTGAAATTTGTGTAGTTAAAGTAATGATTGTTGATTTGAAATATTATATTGAAAAAGTAACAGTTAAATAGTGTAATGAGTGTATAAAATGATGAATTAATATTATTTTATTTGTTGATGTTGATTGATTGATGAAAGAATTTATAATAAAATAATAGAATTAATAAAATAATAATAAATAAGTTAGTGGGGTGAATAAAATATTTGTTTGGGATCCAAATGGATCAATCTAGTCCCAAACCAAACAAGGGTAAGAAAGAGAGAGGGAGAGAGGGAGAGGGGAGAAAACGGTTCAGATCCCAGTATGGCACGATACCTTACACGGCTTCTCAGAGCGAAGCAGTTATGGAATGAATCATCTGCCGCAATATATAGAGGGGGACCAGTTATGGCAGGAAACCTTACGCGCCTTCTCGGAGCGAGTGGGTATGGAATGTAATGAACTATTTGTATTTAGGTTTTCTGTTCATGCCTTCTCGGAGCGAGGAATGAACTATTTGTATTTAGCTTTTCTGTTCAAATCTTCTATTATACATAGAGTTTACATCTAAAGATGTGGTTTAAGGTTATTGCGGTGAGATTCTCTCCCAGATCTACTGCGTAGTTTATTATTATTATTATTATTGTTATTATCATCAGTTGTAGTTTTAATAATAATATATGGTTTTGTTGTGGTGAGGTTGTTTCCCAGATACGGATTGACTGCGCGAATTTCTGAGGGACATTTGGGCAGAGCGATGATGTCTACAGTGGGGGGGTCTGTGTCTGTACCTACATCTTCGTCGTCGTCGTTGTGTTTGCGGTCCCTGGACGATTATGTGGGGAAACCAGCAGAGGGTTCCCAAAACATACCTTACGAGGGTTCGTCTGATCCCATCTACTTCTCGGTTGATGATCTCGATTCGCATATGCAAAATTTACGCCTAGATGAGGAGGACCTGGTATTTGTAATTACTTGCTTCAATGTGTGTGTTTTTAATTTTTCTCAACTGCTGTCTTTATATTTGAAATCAACCAGTGTTGTATGCAGCAGATTACTTGAATTTCTTGATTATTGATGGAAATTTCGTGGCCTCTGCTCTTTTTTTTTTTAGTGTGTTTTCTCTCATATTTTCCTCTTGGTTGTTGTTTCAGTTGATGGATGTGCTTCCTGTTATGCGTCGCACTTTCCATTACGGTCAATGGTCTTTACTGCAACGTTACTGCTGCTCAAAGGGTTATTTAGTTTATTTTCTTTGAACCTTTGTCTATCCTATTGTTTATATTTTTTTTTTCTTTTACTTATACTGCTTACCTATTCCATACCCTTGACTTTGTTACCAGTTATAATCATCGATATTAAAGAGGCTTTAGAAAATGAACTTGCTGCAATGTGTGTCTGGTTCCTTTTCATTGATGTTCCCACCCACGTCAAGGTTTGATTTTGACGATTATATATGTTTTGTGCTGGTTTTTTTCTACTCAAGTAGTACGTAGAGAGCACATGTATGTTGTTGGAGTTTTTTCGCTGTCTTAATTTGCTTAGTCTTCTGGAATGATGCAATTGCTTCCTGCAGGAGGGTGTTGCTTGGGCTCTGAAAGACATTTGCTCTAGAACTTCTGAGGCGGCTACAAATATGCATATTGATGAGGTTTGTGTGCGTAACAGTTCATTTTATTTATTTATAATTATTCTCTTGCTATTGCTTATCACGGATTTAATTTTCCAGGAGAGTGTCACTCGACATGCTCCAACAAAGATGTCATCCTTTGATCAGGTTGGTTTGTGTTGTGTTGTGTTGTGTGACTCGGTCGCACGCACGGTGAGTCACTTGCCTGTGAAGGACTGATTGTTTTTCCATGTGAAGGAGTCTGTAAACGCTTTATTGATAGATGTTCTTTGCTCAAAAAATGAGGAGGTTCTAAGACAAGTATGCTGTAGCCTTGGTTTCGTGGCTAAGTGTAGGAGTTACCAGGCAGTCTCTTTTGGTAATGGTATCCAAAAGAAACTTATTCAACTTTCCCGCGAGTGAGTAGTTATTGTCACAGCATAGCATGTGGAATGAAATTATTATCATTATCATTATTGTTGTTGTTTTGATGTCATTACTCTGACTTATGTGTTTTCTTTCAGTTTCAAGTGTGATTCACCTGTGCTCGCTCATATATTTTTTGCCATTAGTAGAATCGGCATGTTTAACAAAGGCATGAGGGAGGTATGTTTTCTTAGCTTGTTGTATTAATGTTCTGTTGTTATTTCGAAATATGCTACGTACCCTCAAGTATTGTTCCAATACAATGTTTAACGAGCTAATAGCAAGAATGATCCTCCATCTTTACCGAAAAGATATGACCCAGCCCTTTTTTTGGCTTGACCGGTCCTATCTTTAATTTTTTTTTTTGCAAGAATGGTCCCTCATCTTTACCGAAAAGCTTTAGGTGTGACCAATCCCTCATCTTTCATTTTTTTTGCAACTTTGGTCTATTAAGTCACCACCTTTTGGTAAAGATGGGGGATCATTGTTGAAAAAAAAAAAATTGAAAGATGGGGGACTGGTCAAACCAAAACAAAGATGTAATTTAGCCATCTTCTTTTGTTTAGGTGTGACCAGTCCCTCATCTTTCATCTTTTTTTGCAACATTGGTCTAGTAAGTCAAACTTTTTGGTAAAGATGGGGGACCATTCTTGCAAAAGAAAAAAAATTAGAAAGATGGGGGACTGTCAAACAAACGAAAGAAGAAGGGTAAGTTGTAGCTTTTTGGTGAAGATGAGGGACCATTCTTGCAAAATAAATGAAACATGAGGGACTGGTCAAACCAAAGCGAAAGAAGATGACTAAGTCACAACTTTTCGGTAAAAATGGAGGGACCATTCTTTCTATTAGCTCCAATGACACATCCAAGTTAATGTTTTAGCCTGCTTCAAATATTTAGTTTTTAATGCAGTATTTGCATCGTTATATGTTTTATTTATTTTTATTCTATATAGAAAATCATCGAAGCTGAGTTCTCTGATGGTTTTTTACGGAGAATCTTGAGCAGAGAAGGCCATCGCAACTCTTCCTTCGAGGCAGAAGCTTACTATATGGTTTATACCATTGCTCGAGGACAGTGCAGCGACGAGTTATGGGTATGGTTTGTGCGATTGTTCTTTTTTTAGTATTATTGTTGTTATGGAATAGAGATATGATTGATTTAAATTGTGTTTCTCTCTCTCGGGATGGCAGAAATACTTAAAGGATCACTTGATGCCTCATGTAGTTGATCGGTGTTTTGCTTGTAACATTAATGTGATGAGAGCCCGTGCATGTGTTATTTCGAGCTTTATCGCTAAAGCATCACCTCGCTGTATCAAGTAATGTATTTTTTCATTTTTAATTTATACCGAACCTCAAGTTATAGACCTACTTTTTGGTTCTCCTTGTGTATCGCTTTTTGGTTGTGTTAGGGAACTGGTTGATTTGGGCTGTTTAAAGACTTTGATCCGTTTGCTTACTAACGACGATCTAACCATTAAAGATTATTGTTTCGAAGCGGTTGAGACTATTTTGAGCCTTGGGGATGCTGACCCGAGCAAGAACGAATATGCTAAGATGATTGATGACCTTACCAAGGAGTGGGGTCATATCCACGAGTGGGGAGTATTTTTTGTCAACAATCCACAAGCCTACAAAAACCTTGTTGTTAAAGGATCATGCATCATGAAGAAGTATCGTCCTGATAAGTACCTAGAGTGGCTTAAATGGCAAGAATATTTAGGTGCTCGGGTGAGTTGAATGGGACAATATTGTATTAGTAAGTGAGCCGTGCTTGTTTTTAATGCATGTTAGTTAATGTGTGCAGAGTATTCTGAATAAGGGAGTTTGGGACAATGGGTACGATTGTCCGTGTATTACCCGGGCTGGCCTCAAGTCTGAGTGGTGTAATAAAAGAATTGACTTAAAACTGGATGATATGTTGTAAAATAGTCATGTGTTTTTATAACCAGGTGTTAAACCAAGAATATTTGTATCTTCATGTCTATCAGGAGGCTTCTAATTGAATGTGGCCTGTTGTTTCTTCATTGGGAGATTTGTTTGCCAGATTGTCATTTTTTTGAGTCAGTGGGAGATTTTATCAAACACTTTGTGCCATTACTTACTGTTGTAAGCCTTGCAATGTTTTGAGGCTGATTACGTCAAAAAGTTATTTTATGTTGGTCCAGTACCAACTAATTAAAGTACATGTCATCCTTTTTACACCAATTATAATTTTTTGAGTGAGTGCTCTTTTTCCCCACATTGTCCCAATTCCCCAACTCCGAAAGACCGTCCACGAGCTCGATGGTCTCACAAACTTACCATCAAGATCCATTGGTGGATCAACTCTATTCACCATTTTGAAAAACTGACTTCTTAAATTGTCCATTCTTGTACAAAGTTGTAACATTACGGATTTCCGTTGTCCATTCTTGTACAAAGTTGTTACATTCCGGATTTCCGAAAAATTTCTTAAGTTGTCCATTCTTGTACAAAGTTGTAACATTCCGGATTTTCGAAAAATGACAATTTTGTCTTTTAAGCGCAATTTGGAAATCCTGTTTAATTCCTATTTTTGATATATAATAATAATAAATAATTAATTAATTATAAAAAAACGATATAACTACTTGAAGTCGGCTGAAATTCAGCCATGGAAGACCATCAAGGAAAGAGGACCAGGAGACCATGGAGGTCTTCAATACTTCCACAAATTGGGAATCAAAACAGAAACGTGTAGAACATGATGGAAATATTTATTTTCACCCGCATGGTGGACTGAATCGGTGTGCAGACCGTCGTGATTGTGTCAACAACGTTGGCCGAGGTTCGGCCGGGAGGAGTGGAGGCCGGATCGACCTGGGAACGCCGGCGAAGTTGAACCAAGCTGCAACAACGGCATGCTATTTAGTCAATACGAGTCCTCACAAAGGGATCAATCTCAAGACATTAATTGAGACGTGGTCTGGCAAGCCTGCTGAATACTCAGTTATGAGGGTTTTCGGGAGCACATTGTACTATCATGTTAGTGAAGGTAAGCTGAAACCAAGAGCCAAGAAGGGAGTGTTTGTAAGGTATTGAGATGGGGTGAAGGGTTATAAAATCTGGTCATCAGTAAAGAACATGGTCATTATCATCATAGATGTTGTTTTCGATGAGAATTCTATGCTCATCACATCAGTGGAGAGGTCTGCTGAATCTGAAACCAGTGCTGAATTTGAGAGAGCTGACAGATAGGGGGAGCTTCAGGTGGAGTCAGTTGAGCCGCAACACTCAGCTGGTCCAAGTCAGCACTCATCTGATCTAGTTGTTGAACTAGAGCTGAATCAAAGCCAGCTAGCTGAACAATGGTCAACTGATAATCAAACAACAAATATTGGTCAACAGAGTATAGCTGTCATCAATGTTGGGTACCTCCCAAGAGGTATGAGTTTGATGATATGTTTGGATATGCACTTCAAGTTGCAGAATAAAGGGATGATTTTGAACCTTCTACTTACACGGAAGCAATGACATGTTCCGAAGAATCTCAATAGCTTGCTGCCATGGGAGATGAAATGAAGTCATTACTGAAGAATCAGACCATGGCATGAAAATTGAGTCAATACTGAAGAATCAGACCCGGGATCTTGTCAAACAGCCACAAGAAATTAGAGTTGTTCCTTGCAAGTGGATCTTCAAGAAAAAGGAAGGAATGACTGAGGCAGAAGGGGTCTGATGATGTCGAAATTATCACCAACAAGTTTGAGTGGATTTAACGGTGGATATCTGGCTAATTTGTGTGATTTCTCCGGAGGTTGCGCGGTGGCGCTCAAGAACAAGATGAGATCTTGAAGTATATAATGAAGAAAAATGTTGTGTTTGTGATTTTCAGCCGAGGTTAAGTGGCTGCCTACGTACATTACGTAGTTCTTTAAGTAAAAAAATGAGGGCCCTCTTGTAATGGAGGTGATGCTCCTATTTATAGACGTGATGAGCCAACTGTCACCAGGATGGCGAGAGTTGTCAGGCCGGCGAGCTGAGAGCTGGCAGACCCGACCTAGCGAGCTGAGAGCAGCTTTTGGCGGGCTGAGAGCCTTGGAACCTAACGAGTCGCCCCCTAGCTTCTATTTGCACCACTTGGTGCTTTGAGAGCATATGACGGCGCCATTGGCACACGGTTTCAATCTAGCTAATGTTTGGCGGACTCAACAGTCTGAGGCCTTGTCTTTCGGTGAGGCCACCAGACGGACCCGAATAAGGATCCGCGGGACGTTTTACGGTTTATGCATATCAATGGCCCCCTACTTCGTGTCTTAAGCATTTTCTTGAAATGTTAGGCAGGGAGTAAAGGTTGTTCGAGGATCGATTGGCTTTAAGCTCTGTGGCGGCTTGCTATTGTGGCGGATCTCCTGTTAGCTTTGCCTAAGTGCTTTACTCTTTTTTTTTACGAAGCCTAAGTGCTTTACTTAGAGTATGTCTTTTGGTGGCTTCTATGTCGTAGATCCGCTCCGCCTTTTATGGCTTGTGTCATGGATTGGCTTTGCCTTTGGTGGCTTTTGCCTTTTTGTGCAGCGTTATTAAGCTTCCGGTCTTATGGTGGCCTTTGTGTCGTGAATCGACTTAGCCTTTGGTGGCTTTCATATGGAGGATTGCCTTAGCCTCTTTTTGTATGGCTTTCATGCGGCGGATTTCCTTAATTAGCCTTTTT
Source organism: Gentiana macrophylla (assembly GCA_026214975.1). Classification (NCBI taxonomy): domain Eukaryota; kingdom Viridiplantae; phylum Streptophyta; class Magnoliopsida; order Gentianales; family Gentianaceae; genus Gentiana; species Gentiana macrophylla. Next base: position 91,998,261 of record CM047816.1, read on the forward strand.
TTGTGGCTTTCATGTGGCAGATTTCCTTAGCCTTTTTTTTTGTGGCTTTCATGTGGCGGATTGGCTTAGCCTTTTTGTGGCTTTAATGTGGCGGATTGCCTTAGCCTTTTTTTGTGGCTTTCACGTAGCGGATTGCCTTATCCTTTTTTTGTGGCTTTCATGTGGTGGATCGCCTTACCCTTTTTTTGTGTGGCTTTCATGTTACTGATTGCCTTAGCCTTTTTTTTTGTGTGGCTTTCATGTGCAGATTGACTTAGCCTTTTTTGTGGCTTTCGCCTTTGGTTGGAATAATGCCTTTTTGTGCCGTGCTATTAAGCAGACTTGCTTGTTGTTGGTGAAGAGAAATCTCATTTTGATGACGAGTTGACCTCTGGTGAGTACCAAAAATAAGAAGGCTCGTCCCACCACTTTTGGTAGGGAGAGTTCCAAAAAATAAAACGTGATCATTCAAGTTGTGGAGACGTGGATAAATGTCAATGAGAAATCGTATCTGGAGAGCTTCGTACTTGGAGAGCTTGAGAGCTCGTACTGGGCGAGCTCATGTTGGAGAGCTTGAGGGCTCGTTTATGGAGAGCTCATTACTAGAGGGCTCGTAATCTTATCAACTCTTTTGGCCTTGGCCTTTTTCAAATTTTCCTCTGTTTGTAATAATCTTTATTTTTCCGCACCTAACTTGTGGCCGCTGATTTTAGCTTTGAATTCATGTTTACTTTGTTTTTTGTAATGTTTTCCCAAGTATTTTTGAGCTTGCACCTTGTGAACTAGTGCCTACGGGCATACGCCCCCCTTGTTTTTGCTGAGGTTGATAGCGCTAAACCTCGAGCTCGCTAAAAATAATCGAACATAAAGTCTGACTTGAGCTTGATAACTGGATTGAAAATTTCCATGTGTGGCCCCCTTGTTTCAAGCAAGATTGAGGGCGTTTCGCGGCGAGTTCGATTGAAATAGATGTCGAGATCAAAAACTTGGTGCCTGTTTTGAAATTTCCAATACGCGGCCCCCTTATTTTGGACAAGATTGAGATCACAAGTAATTTCTCTTGAGAGCTTGTAATAAGAGAGCTCGTACTTGGAGATCTTATAATAAGAGAGCTCGTACTTGGAGTGTAACACCCCAATTTTTGAGTAGGGTATGCCTGAGTTTTGCAGGACTTCTAAATACCAACCACTACATTCATTATTATATACACACGCGTAAAATTAAACGTCTACCTATTTAATTTTATTTTTTTAAGTAATGTTTATTAATTGCCTTATAAATATATGTATTAAACATATATATCCTTCTACAAAAGAATAGATTATAAAATAATAAGTTGCATATTTATTCTCGAGTTTTTATTTTGAAAGTTTTTTTTTTTTTCATGATTTACTTAAAATATGCATTCTCATGTGTGAAATTTGTCTTGAAAATATTAAATTATTTCAGTATATTTTTTTTTGGTATATTAATAAATCATTCATTTTATCCTAATTTCAATGTTGTAGCAAAGCAAAATATGTCCGAGATTTTAGCTAATTATCTGTTTTCTGTCGAGTATTGATATGTGTGTAAATGTCAAGAAATTTCTTTCACATACCATTTAAATGATTGTTGTAATGGGTTTTTATTCTACTTCTTGTATAACGTAAGACTTTATTGTACAAATAAGGGGCATTATTGAGTCATATAAATGTTGATGTTATGGAAAAGGATAATAACAGCATTATTAATTTAGCCATGAGAGTGACCCCAATGGGGGGATTTATCCCCCCTCTAAAACTAATATAGAGAATGAAGAACTATCTTTAAAAACAAAATGGCCTCAACCCAACACCCTATCCCTAAATAAAACTATAGTTTTTTGGTGAGAAGGACGGATTTATACAAATATCCGGCTCTAAGTACTCTACAAATTAATTAGGACAAATCAGTTGCAAACTTACCGAAATACCCTTTTTCTAATTAAACCTAATTAACCTAATTTATACATCTCTCACACAGCCGCCAAATGCATCAAAGATCAAAGAAGAATTCAGTTTGCAAAAGAGAGGAGAGAGAGCGGGGTGGCGCGGGCGGCTTGGAGAGAGTGGAGGAGACTGGAGAGAGTGAGGCCTGGGCGGTAGAGAGGAGGTTGCGGCGGCGGCTTGTTGATTAGGCGCCATGAAATATCGTTCCTCATCCGGATGCCGCCGAAGTTGCAAAAAGTAACATTCATGCCGCCGAAGTTGCAGAAAGTAACATTGCAAAAACATCCATTGATTTCCAGCATTCACATCCATTGCAAAAAGTAACATTGCGAAACATCCATTGCGTAAAAGTAACATTGCAAAAACATCCATTGATAGCGTAAAAAAGTCATCAAGTAACATTCACAAGATTCACAAAGAGTAAGTAACATTCACAGCAGATGCAACATTCACAGTAGTAAGTAACATTCACACAGATGCAAGAACATTTATGAATTCCTGAGTCATCAAGTAACACGATCAGTTAATTTGCAGTAACATTGATTTCCAAGGCCTAATTTCCACGATCAGTTTACTGATTTTAACAAGCAGTAACATTGATTTCCAAGGCCTATTTCTCGCAAGTAACTGATTTCCAAAGCCTAATTTGTGTCTATCCATTTTCCCATATCTCGCTATGAATCCGTGCTTGATTTTTAGGAATTGTGTTTTGAAGGAGGTGAAAGACGTGATGATTTGTTAAGGGGTATTTTTGTCCAAATATTTTGTTTTTGTCCTTTATAACATCTGAAAAAGAAAAATGTCCTTGCAGACCCATTATTGTAGTTTCTTGTCCTTCTGGCCCGTCCCCCCATAAAACTAAAGCTCACCCTAAATATGAAGGGTCTGCTAACATGAACAGTAACACCATTTATCTCTCTTTTTACCCAATAAATTAATTTCACACATCAATATCATTTATATAATAATGCATTATGTATCGAGTAATGATACGGGCACAACGGTAGTATCACAACGGTGATATACATCATTGAAAAAAAATTTTATATATACTATTTTTTCCATAAAAAAAATTAATCTGTCCAAATATTTATTTTTTTATTTTGAACTCTTTTTGTGTACGGATACGACATCTTTTTATTTTTTTTACCGTTGTGCGACGTATTCAAATATCACTTTGTAAGTATAAAATACTTTTAAAGGGATGTATAGAGGTTGCTTATTGGAGTGAATTATTTTTTGGGTGTTGAAAAAGTGTAACTGAAACGGAAAACGATGTGTTTAAAGGGTGTAATTGGGTGTAACCATTAGGGTCACTCTGAGTTACTCATATTTTTTTTTGAAACTGCTAGAATAGTTATTGAGTACCAAATACAAGATAATAAATGTCGATAGTTAGTAGATGTCATTAGTTTGCAAGGGAACATAAATGCAGACTTGATCAACTCAACCAATTTCAACTTTGAATCATAAAGATTCAAGAAGAAATGCAGTCCTGCACTTTCTGAACCAAAGGAACAGAAAAATGCAAGAACTTCGGCAAACAGATTGACAACACGAGGATAATTTTTAGTATAGACAAAATGTTTGATCAGCTTAGTTGCTTGATCAGTTTGTTGTCTTTGGGTTTATATAGACAGTGCAGTGGAAAATGTAGTGGTTGTGTATTGAATGACATTACTTGGAATACTAAATGATATGCATAGTGAGTAGTGATGCAGTCAATAAAACAGGTGAAATTGGTATTTCAGGCAACTGTACCAAATTTTTTTTTTAGGTGTGTCAGACCCTTTGATTTTTTTTCGAGTAAACCGTCCAAATTTGGACGAAGTCGTCCATATTGGGTCAAAAACGTCCAATTTTGTATGCATTCCGTCCAATTCCATTGACATGCATTTAACCGTCTAAAATACACAAAAACCGTCCAAAATACACAAAAACCGTCCAAATGTGGACGTAACCGTCCACATTCAGACGAAAACCGTACACTTTTCAAACCTTTATCAACACGTCCAAGTTTGGACGGCGTAAGTGACACGCACCGTCCAAATTTGGACGAGTTGAATCAATTTGGACGGTTTCGTCCACTTTCAAAGAACCTTATCAAGTTTTATTTACTTTTTTCACCTACTCTTTCACCACCTCTGCTTTCTTCACACGTTTAATGCACTCCAAAAATCACCATTGTTGAGTTTGTGGTCCTTCAAACGAAATAAACAATAAAACAATCAATACCGGGGGTTGTTTTTGCAAAGAAATGGGTAAGCATTCACCTAGCAATTATTTACTATTGAAAAAATTTATATATCGTGTTTGTTTTTATTGTTAATTGTTCACATGAATGTATTATGTTAAAGTTTGTTTAATTAGCGTGTTTGTTTTTATTGTTAATTGTTTTTAATGAAAAAATTTATTTATCGTGTTTGTTTAAATTTTGTTCAATTAGCGTTGTGTAGTATGTGCGGTATTTAGGGTAGAGAAATGATTAATTTTGATGTTATTTTTTGATAATGGAAATGATATTTTGATTATATACATTTTCACTGTTGTTGAAGCAAGCGCGTTTTATTGGTATGGTTATTAGTTGATTATGTTATTGTTGTAGAGAAAGATGCCAAATCCGCCTTGAAAATATATGGTATCTGTTTTACGGAATTTTGTAATAGTATGAGAATATTTTTTTAATTTAGCGTAATGATTATGTTAATTAAAAATTGAACCAAACGACAAACTCATCATTGTTTGAAAAACCAAAATCAATATCTCGTGATTTGAATTCTATGGTACGCCTCGGCTTTGACGAGGTTCTTAGAATTGCATGCTTTCCTAGGGTGTTTCGATTCCTTCGATCCATTTGTGTCATGCCTAATCTCCAGGCTTTGTATTGGGGCTCTGGTAGGTAGCTCGTAGAAAATTTCATTAGGTCTCGCTTCAATAGAGCATCTTTTCCTCGCCCTCGCAGACTGTAATCCTCACCGGAAGTGAGGCACCCTTTTAGATCGAAAATATAAGGTCTGTCCACCGCCTCCGTCGGCCTCTGCTCTCCCTCGTCATCATCAAGTATTCTATGACGTGGTAAAACCATAATTTATGCTTTCTTACCCCTGACGTTACAACACAACAGAACACAACGATTATATACCAAAACAATAAATGATGAATAGTATATGTGTATATATATGTATATATTTGCATATGTATATACATATGTATGTATATATGTGTCTATATATGTGTATGTACTTGTATATATGGGTATATATATGTATATGCATGTGTGTATAAGTGTATACATATGTGTCTATATACGTGTATATTTATGTACATATATATATGTACATAAATATGTACATATATATATATGTAAATGTATGTGTATATATGTATGAATACATATGTGTCTATATACGTGTGTATTTATGTACCTATATATATATGTACATAAATATGTGTGTGTATATGTGTATATATGTATGAATACATATGTGTCTATATACGTGTTTATATATATGTATATATATATATATATATATGTGTGTGTGTGTGTGTGTGTGTGTGTGTGTGTATATATGTGTGTAAATGTAAATGTATGTGGATATATGTATGAATACATATGTGTCTATATACGTGTATATATATATATATATATATATATATATATATATATATATATATATATATATATGTACACACTCACACACACACACACCCTAATGTATATATATTATTATTTCATATTCATTTCTTCACGTAAAACTAATGCAAAATTTTAATTCTTTCACAGATGACAACATTTTGTCTGTTAGGTTTGCATTTGGCGGAGAGTGGAAATATGATGAAAGAAGCGACAGATGGTCTTATAGAAAAGGAACATTTTATATGATTCTTATAAGTAACGATACGATATTGGATGACGTCAAACGTAAAGTGTGTTCGAAAGTAGGAATTGATGTATCCAAAAATAGATTGGTAATGAAACTTTTGTATCCAAACTGCGAGGGCGATTGATGTTTCGGATGACGAGACATGGATAGCATACCTTCGTGATGTGCGTAGACAAGAACTCAGTAAAATCGTGTGTTAACGCCGAATCGGTTATTGATGATGATGAGCCGAATACAAAGTTGGAAAACACATTTAACTTAAATGAAGAACCGATAGTTGATAGAGGATTGA